>JAEIFJ010000637.1:0-13408 GCA_018903435.1 Leucophenga varia
AAATTCCTCTGTACAGATTCGATGCGTTCCTTATGAATAGTGTACTGGGGACACCATACGCATGAACCGTATTCGAGAATAGGACGAACAAGTGAAACGTAAAGGGTCTTTGTAATATAAGGATCGTCGAACTCCTTAGACCATCTCTTGATAAAGCCTAGGACACCCATGGCTTTATTGACCATATTAGTTATATGACTTGAAAACTTTAGTTTTCGGTCCAAACGGACCCCCAGATCATCAACTAGGGTGATTCTTTCCAAGGCACAACCACAAAGAGTATAAGAAGCAAACTTCGGACTGGCTCGAGAGAATGTCATCAGCTTGCATTTAGAGCTGTTCAGGTTTAAGAAATTGGCACAACACCAAGAATTGAAACTATTTAGGTCGGTTTGTAAGTTTGAGTGACAGTGGTCGTCTTTAAATTGGTAGCAAAGCTTAACATCATCCGCATACATAAGAGTACGGGAGTTACGTATGACCAGGGGAAGGTCATTGATGAAAAGCGTAAAAAGTAGGGGACCAAGATGACTCCCTTGAGGAACACCAGATGTGGCATGAATTGGGTTTGAAAGGGTGGTTTTAAAGAGGACTCTTTGAGTTCTGTCAGTCAGATAGCTTACAATCCAACTAAGTAGTTTTGGTGAAAAACCTAGAAGGTCAAGCTTATGTGCCAAAAGGGAATGATTCACTGAGTCAAAAGCTTTACTGAAATCAGTATAAATAACATCAGTCTGAAGATTTTCCTGAAATCCTTTTACCACGAAGGATGTCAGCTCAAGCAAGTTTGTCGTAGTAGAACGACTTTTAATGAATCCGTGTTGAAAAGGTGAGATAACGGATCTACAGAAATGTTGCAAGTGAGGAGTTATAACATTCTCGAAAAGTTTGGGTATAGCCGACAATTTAGAGATACCTCTATAATTGCTTGCATCAGACTTGCTGCCCTTTTTAAGCAAGGGAATAATGAAAGATTCCTTCCAAATGGAAGGAAAGACTGAAGTTTCTAAAGACAGCGAAAATAGTTTGAGCAATGGCTTACTTAGAGACATAGCACAGAATCGAAGTATACAAGCAGGAACACCGTCAGGGCCTGGTGAGAAGACTGGCTTTACTAAAGAGAGATCCTTTACCAATGAGCTTTCGTTTAAAAAGGGAGAGAAGATACCATTTGAACTTGGAATGTTGTATGGATAAAAGTGAGTTCTCTGTGTAGAGGGAGAATAAGTCGTTTGAAAAAACTTTGCAAACATATCGGCCATGGCTTGGTCGGTATCTGCACTAGCATTTTCAAACGTTAATTTAGTTGGAAATGCGGTAGACTTACGCTTCGTGTTAACGAAACTATAAAACTGTTTGGGGTTCTGAATAAACTGAGCCTTACAACGAGTTAAATAGTTCTTATAACATTTCGCGTTCAAGACAGTAAAATCTGACCGCGCGCTTAAGTAGCGCGAAAAGGCTGAAGATGAGCTATTATTTTTATATTTTTTGAATAAGCTTGACTTTAAATTTTTTAACCGTGACAACTCTCTTGTAAACCATGGCGGCTTACTCGAGGAAGTTGGATAAAAACACGGAACACAAATATCTAAAAAGTAGTTAATTGTGTTATAAAAAATATTGGTCGCTACTAAAATATCAGTAGACGAATACAATTCTGACCAATCAAATTGGGAAATCATCCCATTTAATAAGTTAAAATCTGCTTTTCTAAAGCAGCGTACACGATTACACAGTTTTTCACTTTTATCCATACATGCACCAAAATCAAAAGTAACTTCAAGAGTGGGATGGTAAGGATCTTCAGGAAGAGAAAGTGGTTGTGTCTTGTTTAGACTCACTCTAGATGGATCCGAGACAAAGCATAAGTCTAACGATCTGTTACTACTGTTTAAGACATGATTGACCTGTGACAATGACATGTCAAACAGACCGTCAAAAAGGTCATGTTGCCGTGAGGGCAGAAGAGAGTTTGAATCAGCACTTGTTGTCCAATTACAATCGGGGATATTGAAGTCACCCAGGACTAAAAATTGATCTCTGTCTGATAACAGATTAAATATGGTCTGTATTGCAGACAAATGTTGCAAATAGACTGATAATTCCGACGACGGCGGAATATAGGAACAGGTTATATAATGAAAAAAACCGGGAAAGTGTAATTTTACACAGAGTAATTCAATGCCAAATTGAATCTCCGGTTCTAAAAGTTCCGAGTTGATGGTGGAATCAACTGCAATTAGAACTCCACCACCACGTCGGTCAGGTCGATCACACCTGTAGGTTGTGTACTTATTTGGAAAGACTTCGGAGTTAAGGATCTCCGGCTTTAACCAAGTCTCAGTAAACACAACAATTTGGGAAGAAAAAGAAAGACTGTTTAAGTATAAAGTTGAAAGTTTAGTACAGAGACCTCTAACATTTTGATATGAAAGAGTTAAGGAGCTTGTTTTTTTTTTTTTATTTGGTTTTGTTTGGGCTGCTGCTAGAGGAGGCAAAGGAAGTTTAATCGGTGGGCGATTTTTCTTTTTCCTTGCTTCAAACTCTTTAACCATTACATGTTCCGGCCAAAATTTAGCCGAACATATAATGCCTAAGAGTTCGTTTGGGGCACTTATTTTGAAGGATGATATGTCCCTCTCATAAGAAAACTTAAATTTTTCCACTTTTATATCAACGGCCTGGGTTTTAGCTTGAATATAAGCTTTAACATCATTTGATGTGAGGTCAGGGGCAAGCCTAGAAACAAAAATCTGTTTCTTTTGTGGAACACCTATAATCTTTTTAGGCGCCTCAGGTATAATTCCAGAGCACAGGTTCTCTTCTGGTAAACCAGAACTTGAACACGCCTTAGGTAACACTATTTTCTGTGGCACGGGCAACGAGACCACAGCGGACATAACGGAACATTTGGGCGGTCACTGGTTGCATACACTCAATGACATTTTCGGGAATCGAAATTGATTTAGCCGCAGATCTCGTTACCATCGGGGGATTGGTGAACGACATTATCGGCTGTGTCATTGGCGTACCTGGCTGGTCAATTATAGGGAGCTGGGTGGCGATAATAGGCTCCTCTATGCGGGTGGATTTTTTTGCGCTTTGGGGATTCGTTCAATAACTTAAGGTTATTGAAAGATGAATCGAGCGCTGAGAACTGGTCGGATAGTGTGCGAAAACTTCCAAGCAGTTCCCTAAATCCAATCTTTGTTTGCCGCATAAACGAACAAATTTCGCCCTCCACTTCCCTACACATATCGCAGCAATAACGCAACCCAGTGCGCTTGGCTACGGCATCAGCCGTCGGGCCAGAAAAACCGGCACACTTCGCGTGTACTACGTTATCACATAGCCAACACGAAATGCTTGGCTGGGCAGCCGTCACCTGCTTAAGGCAGGATTTTTTAAAACAAATCAATGCGTCCATTATAGGGGACACCTACTGTAACAAATCAAAACAGCCGCAAAGAAAACAAAACAAAAACAAGAAAAAGAGGTATGTGCGCAAGAAAAAGAAATTGGCGCGCGCAAAAGGCAGAGAGCAAAGAGAGCAAAAACGATCAAACAACAACAGTGCAGTAGAGAGAGAGCGGCAAAGCGTGAGAGATGCTTAGGCGCGCTCAAAGAAGTGCAGTAGAGAGAGCGGCAAAGCGTGAGAGATGCTTAGGCGCGCTCAAAGAATTAGGATAGATAAGAAAGAGAGTAATAGCGGTGAGCCACTAACAACAACGTTGCTTACCGAAAAGAGTAAAGATGTAAACAGAGCACCAGAGGAGCAGAACCAATGCACAAAAAATATAAAATTAGCAAACAAAGATTAGTTTGACTAATTTGAAAGGCATGCACACGCGTCGTGAACGGGCTATGAAAAGAAGATCGGTCTTAAAAAAAAAGATTTATAAAACACCGGTTGTTTTTAATAAAAACGCGAAAAAATCGAAGCGCAGAAAAAAACACGTCCGTTCATGATTGGGCCGAAAGGTTAGAAAACATTGCCATTGCTTGGCGTGAATTTAACAGCGAAGATAAAGCTTCAAAATCAGGTGATAATATTGAGCTTCTTCTGGGCTTCCTCCTCGGCAATCTCTCGCTTTATGATCGTTACGAGCTGTTCAAGGGTCGTCGGAGACAGCATCACCACCGGCTGCTTGTATCTGAGCACAGCGACCTCAAAGAAACTGGCACCCAACGCTGTAGACACTACCAGAGAGCGTACCACATGCTTGATGGCCGCGGCCTCGTTGGTTGTCGAAAGATAACTGCTCGGCATTCTTCTCCAGGTAGCCACGCACGGTCTGGCCCATGCGACCCGTTGTGTTGGCCAACCACTCATAAAAAAGATGCCCGAAGGGTCCGTTTGGAATAAATGCGCCTGTCCATCCGCATCGAAGCCACCTATCAAACAGGAGACGCCGAATGGACGCAGCCCATTGCTCTGCGTGTAGTGCTGTTTCAGTTTGGCAACGTAGCTGTCAAAGAAAATGCCATTAGAGCGAGCAAGAAAGACTTTCTTCGATATACCGAAGCCTTTTCAATTAGTGGGAACAAGAAGATGGTTAGGTAGGAAGTTAGATCGGTACGGCGGATCAACGATTATTCTCAAACCCGGCACACTTCTCCATAGTAATGTTCTCTGCCTAGTTCTAATTCCTATGTTCATTTTTCCTAGTCACTTACCGTGTAATATACTCCACTGAGGCGGGTCTTTCGTAGTTCAGGCGGTGACTCTGCGCTTCGGTTTGAGCTCGATTTATCAACACCCTCGCATCCGCTGTGAGCCCGGCAAAAGTCATTATCAGATGGTCGTCCAGTTTCTTGATCTTGTGCACTGTTCGCTCTACTTGCAGCGAATCCACGGCTTTCTTTTCCACGCCCAACACAATACAATCCTTAGTACGCACTCCCACCTATTGGATCAATTCCCATACATATACGAAGAATTAAGCATGTTTTGCACTTGAATGCTTACCACTGTGGACCCTTTGCGCACCGCTTCCTGCGCGTATTCCACCTGCAGCAAGTGCCCGTCGGGAGAGAATATCGTCACAGCTCCATCGTAACGCCCGGACATAGTTTTTAAGGGATATTTAGTGTCTTTGTTAATACAAAAAAATTGAATGTTAAGCTAATTTAATTCTACAAATAGTGTAAAATGTTGTTAAACATGAGTGTACTGTCAAATACGAACTAAGCAAACTAAAATTTATCTAAGCTGCCAGCTTCGTCGTGCTTTCCCATTTATCAAGCACCTATGTATAAAGTACGCTATGGTATATGTACCTATAAGTTTGGCGCTAAAGTATATGTATTCGTTATCAGGATCACTAGATCAGTTGATTGGGCCATGTTTGTTTGTTTATCAGGATGACCGTGCCCGTATCAGCTACAAACACTAAAACCATACACAGATTAAGTTTGATTTTAATTTCGGGTGGGACGCAAATCGTGAATTTTCGCATTTAAGGCAAACTATTCTAGTCATAACTTTTGTAAACGAAGCCTTAAATTTCAATTCGATAGGGTAATAAAGACAAATGTTATTGAGTTTTTACGCGCTTGTTTGCTTTTATGTGTGAAAGCGAGAAAGCAATAGAAGCAGCAGGATTTGTGAATAACTTGCTATTGAGAATTATAAGTTCTTCCACAAATGGGCATGGGGTATCTTAGTGTCCGAAAATATACGATTCCCAGGAATGAGCGCTTACTGAACACCCACTCAGATTTGCAAGAACTGTTACGCTGGTAACATTTAAATCATTTAGCTTCTGTTTTCAGGGTCGTGTTCTTGGAATTCTTTGAAAAATTTAATGA
This sequence comes from Leucophenga varia, assembly GCA_018903435.1. Lineage (NCBI taxonomy): Eukaryota > Metazoa > Arthropoda > Insecta > Diptera > Drosophilidae > Leucophenga > Leucophenga varia. Next base: position 5,815 of record JAEIFJ010000637.1, read on the forward strand.
ATTTTAACAATTTAATTAATACAAAAAGGCTTTGTTCAGAAAATGCAGAGGTGGAATTTAAAAAGACTAAGCTGATGCGATGTGCACAAATACATATGTACATGTGTATGTAATATTTATTCAAACATTAGGCAACGGTTTATTCAAATTAATAAATGAAAAGTTGGTGTTCATTATAAAAGTCAACTTGACAGCGTTCAGATTCCTTGTAACTAGCTCAGATTAATTTGCGCAACACGTCTACCTCTTACGAGGGTTCGACTTGACCGATCGACGTTTCCAAAGACAGACAGTTTCCATAATTTGACGTACTTATTTTCATTTTCAATAACTTCTTTTTACAATACGACTTCTCTGAGACTCCCAAGTTCGTGTCTTAAGTACAACTCGTTACTTCAGCCAATAAGTATCGGGGTTGCTAGCAAAAAAACCGATTCCTCATTCGTGAAACCCGTTAGAATTTGGGATCATAATAAACCGAAAGCAACGGCGATTACTTTTCGCTTTTTGATTACTTTACATGTTCGATGCTTTATTCTTGTCAACCCTGATCCTATCGATAGTTGCCTGTAACGTTGCTGCCGGTATTATCACGCTGACACCACCATCATTGTTTACAGGGAAGCAAACATAGCTTCTGTATTGAACATTTCAAAAAGGAAATTCATGCAAATTGAGCTTTATCACCTTCTGCAGTCTTTATGTTCACATGATTTTCGACCCATTTCAGAGCGCAAAACAGATGCTATCGCAATCACCGTATCGTGGTGTTATCGTGTCGCATTTAGGTGCAACAAATGGAAGACGACGAGCAGCAAAGACCCACACACCACAATGGGGCAAATCTGCAGAATTGTGACGGTAATCGGAACAGCTTCATTTTGCTAATGTACCCCGTCCCGCGCTGCTTCGACGGCGACGCACAACGACCAGTCCAGGCGATGTTGCACGTTTTGTATGCCACAAACGCGTTGTCCGCCATAAATTTATATTTAACATTTTATGACAACCGTGTGTTGGAGCCGGGAGTCGGCACGGGTGAGTCCAACGAGGCGGGACGTGGGCTCTGCTCCGTGCGACCACAATCCAGAGTTTTGGCGGCATACTTAGTAGGATTGAACACGTGCCGCCGACGCGTTGCAGTGTCATGAAGTATCCAATCCCCGAACACGTTAACGAATACCTAACCTGGCTGTTTTCAACAATAAATGGAATTATGCGATATTTAATTATATCAAACTTGTGCTGGACAGTTAAAAATATGTGGCCGAAAGCGGGTTGGCGGCACTTCCCACTCGAGGCGACCCGTAAATGAATTAAACAAATGTCGCATGACGGGAAAATTAATAAAAATAACTGTCAACATTCGCTTTGATTTGGTATTCGGTAATATTATGGTTAATAATGTGAATGAGACCATAATTAAATAAACTGCGAGCATTCCATAAAAAGCCCAAAGTTAATTAGTGGGCGTAACTAATGCGCTGATTTACAATATACATTGGAAAATGTTTTCCTTATGCCTAGTAGGTATATTAAAAAGTTGGCAACATTTACACAATATCTTCAACTAATTAATTTCCACAACTGCAAAACACACACATTATATTCAAGTGCCCGAGAAATGTGCCTCCGCAATTTAAATAAGAATTTCTCAGTTAGGGCTTAATTAGCACCATGCCCCTCCCTCTCCTCTTCCCGCCTACTCGCTCTGGGGCAAAACCAAGCAACTGAAATTAAGTGTACGCAGCGTGCCAATGGCATCTGATTAAGCACCATGGACCATAAATACGGGAAGCACATCGAACGCTGTCGAAAATATTTGCCCCTAAATACGAAATTGCCAGGGGCAGCTACAAGACTGAGGTGCACGTGGTGCAGGGCGGAACGGGGTGGGGCTGTAGCCAGTCGAGCCAGACAAGACATCCACATAAAACAAGCAACAACACGAGCAAACAGCAATGAAATGCGAAAGTCTTGGGGAAGTTTTCACCATTTGTTTGCTTGGAGCTTAATTTGTAGCGGCAAATGGGGTTTATTGTTGTTTTTTTTTTTTTTTCCTCCCTCTCCCTCCCTCCCCCCCCCCCCTCCCCCCCCCCTCTTTTTTTTCTTGGCAAGGCAACTAAACCCAATAAAAGTTAAGGGCGCTGCAGTGGATAAACATGATTTCAAGTGTTGTTTCGAGCGCAGACTTCCTCTCAGGTCTGGGGGAATTAATGATGGAGTTGGTGCTGTGAGCGGTAAGTGCAATTTAAGTACTTACTATAGGTATGTTTTGTATGTAAGTATGTGTCTTACGCCCGCAGGAAAGTGGCAAGTTGTCATGACATGTGACGAATATTTGCCTATTAATTGAAAGCATTTCCTAATCCCGTGTAAATAAAAGTAAGAAAGTGGGAAAGGCACCTTCTGACACAATTTCTAGGCAGTTTCTAGTTACAGGCCCGTAGCGAGGCGGCGGCAGGGTGTACGGTACACAAGGGGCCTCCTGATACCGGAAAAAGTTGTCACAGTTAATGTAGCCAAAAAGCAGTAAGTCAACTTCGGTGTTGCTGAGAAATATAAGTTCAAACGGAAGGGCATTGCTTTATTGACAGCTATTGATGCTGAACAAGAATATACAGTATGTATATACCTTATTAGTAATTTACTATATATTTCTACTAATTGATATAATATAATATGATATGAAATAATTACGAAGCAAAACGGGGAAAGAATGAGTGAATCGATTGGCAATATTATTAATTTCGTAAACGAGAAATTAGCATTAAGTTTTTTTAATTTTGTGAAGTGTTTTATTAACAAATATACATATTGTATTTAAAAAGCAAGACAATTGTATTTCATATGACCGCTAGAGAAAGTTGCACAAGTGCCCTTATGAATGTAACTACGGCCCTGAACACGCCCCAACACTTTAAGCAAGCTAGGACAATAAAACTTATTACAAATGTTCTACAGTGTCAAGATGAAAGATACCCCATACGCAGTCTTTCGAAAATTGTTACACATCTGAATTGGTTGAATTCCTTGATCATTCTTTTAAATCCTTTTAAAAGATTTCGCCAGCTGCAGTCCCTCCTCACTTGTGCGCGGAAAATAGCTGACGGGGTCGAAATGCAAATGACAGCGCAAGTTGGGAGCCTGGACGCATCTTCGTCCTCCTATCGTCCCGTCGTACTTGCAACCAACACGACTGGCAATCTTGGAGTGTGTGCGCAGCGTATACATGAATGTGTGTGTGAGTTTCGCTAGTGTAAACAGAAAGAAAAGGATAGAGAGAGATGAAGCGAGATAGTAAGAACGGACATTGGCTGGCGCCTGGAACTGATTCAGCAGCCGGTCTGAATGTGGCGCCCAGACACTCACCTGTGCCCTTTTAATAAACCTAGCGACGCACAGCATTGTTGACTTTTCCCGTATTCAGCTGCTCCTCTGTGCTTCAGTGCTGTGCCGCACGGCCGTGCCCCTTAAGTGCCATTTAGAGTCAACGAACTGGCATAAACGTACCCAACGCCCCCGGGAAGCGGACCCACTTTCCAGTTATTAAGTCGTTTGTGTTTATGAAAGAACCGCCGACGTTCTCCATCTTGATGGACGCGAACGTGATGTGTTCCCGCCGACATCTGCGTTTGCCATTTGCCCCCAGAAAATAGACGGACGCTGACAAAGAAATAGGTACAGATACAGTTACAGATACCCAGGCTTAGGCACAAATACACCCACCTATATTATTACGTTCCACACGTCTCGGGATCAGCCGCAACTTCATGCGAATGTGGTTGGGGGGGTTTAACGGTTTTTTTAAAACCCCGGGGGTGGGGGGGGGCCGGGGGGGCCCCAAAAAACAAAAAAGTTTAAAAAAGTTTGGGGCCCTTTTAATTAATGAGTGAAATCAAAATTTGATTTACCAAAAAAAAAAACCAATCAAATTAAGTAGGCCCCCCCCCCACTTAGGGGTCCTCGGTGTGCAAATGGAAACAATTTTTAAAAAGGGTAATCCCAACCCCCCCACAAAAAATTAAAAAAAAACAAAAAAAAAAAACATTTAAATTTTAATAAAAATTTAAAATTAGAATTAAAATAGGGGGGGAGATGAAAAAAAAAAAAAAAAAAATTAAAAATTATTTTTTTTTTTTTTTAACCCCCATCGGTTGTTGGTATGCGCGCGCATACCATTTCATGTTTCAAGCCCCAGTTTGACTTATCAAATGTTTATCAATGGATTTGAATTTTGGCCCAACTAAATATTTTCGCAAGTACTTTCACACCACTGATCGGCAGGTGGCGCTGTTATTGCGAAGTGCTGTAATTAATAAACTTACACATCTGTCGTTGGTATGCGTGCGCATACCATTGAGTCATCTCCAACCGTTGGTTCATCTGTAGTACATCTTCAACCAAGCAACAAAAGAGGTCGATGTTACATATGTACCAGTAAAAACAATCGCAACGTTTTTGCCTCCCGTTGTGAAAAATGTGTGCGATTCATTTGTTCTGAACATAGATATTCAATTTGCCATTCTTGTGTCGCATAGTTTCACATTGACTTTTCCACTTATTTTTTGTGCTACTTCGACTATTTGCCAATCTTCATTTCCATCTTTTTTCAGCAATTTCTGTTGTTCATCGTTTTTAAATTGATGATTAGAAATAAAAAATAAAAATCTTGTACAACTTATTTAAAAATTTCTTGTTTCTCAATGTATGTGCGCGCATACCAAACCCCTTATGTGCACTATGAATTTCACCAACCGATGAGTGATAGATAGAAATGTAGCTGGTGGAAATGGAAATGCGAAAGTAAAAGAAAGAACAAAATGGAAGTGCGTCAAGTCAATTGACGGAGTTTCGCTAATGGCCGAGAAACGTCAAGTAAATTGTGAGTGCAGCTGTCGCTCAGCCGTGACAGCGAAGAAGAATTAAAGAGAAGACGAAATTACGCATTGTGCGCGCTTAACTCACTTTAACATTTGCGAAATTGCCAAAGAAAAAAGCCAACCAAGTCCAAGGCCCATTCCACAGTGTGCTCATTGCAGGCCCGTAGCTGGGCGTGTGCACGATGTGCGGTACACAAGGGCCCGTGACTGCCAGGGGCTTTGGCTATATTAATACTGTGTGAAAAGAATTATTATATGGCTTGGAAATCAATATTATCAACCGAGAATAAGTGGGCACGATATATGAGTTTCTCAAAACCTATTGATGATTTACCAACATAAAATCGAGCCAAGAGTCGGTTAATTAAGTTTTAAGTGTCTTCATTTTTTGAAATGTGAAATGGACAAGAGCCCTCGAAACTGTCGCAACGCCCCTGGCGCTTTATATTATATTGTTACCCAGAATCCGAACCAGAACAAATATTTGCAAACGTGCACGTGGAACGTGGCAAAGAAACACTTTATCGTAGCTGTCATTGGAATGCTTAACTAGGATTCGAATCCAGCGCGAATTGCCGAATTGGATCCTAATTTATGCAGTGTCGACAGGTAAGCGCAGATGGAAGTAAACAAAATGAAAGCCATGAACGGAATTACCTCTAGCTAAATATCCGCGAGAAGGATCTTCGGATATCGATTGCCGACAGTCAATTGAGCTGCATTAAATCACAGCCGAAATTGGCAGATCCTTGAGGATTAAGTGTCAGAAGTCTTTAAGAAATGGGCCGCAAGTCAACACCGTCCGAAACGTGGTGCTGATCGGATTTGGACTCGGCTGCTGTCGATACGTATTGCATTATTGTACATTTATGGAGTCCTCTTTTTTATTCGAAGCGGCGACGGGCGACCGACCCGCATGAATATAAACATTTCACGGCTGGCGACATATCTGCGATATTTTTCTTTTTCATGGACAACGTGCGGTGCCTTGCGCTGGGCTGGGCTTCCTGTGGAAACAGCAGCAAAACAAACAGGGGAATAACAAAGGGTGAGGGAGACTGCATGTTGTATTTGTGGCCTGGCTACTATCTCTGTATAATCCACTTTATATGTATGTTTTTCACACCAGTACAAAAATTGAAAATAAACATAAATCCCGTTTACTACAGGCATGAGCACTGCAAGAAAAATATCAAAAAATGGCCACTTACTCAGATTAAAGACGGGAACGTTTACTGACTATTTAATTTTGCAATGAGTTTGTATCGATTCACACTGTTTTCAGTGTCCCCTCAATTCACTTGATTGGCGGGAACTTTAAAGTTCAGAGTGTAATCGAAAATCCTATCGATCGATCTGTCCATAACAGCAGGTTAACAGCTCATTTCAGCTGTACTGTTAAAGTCAAATTCTGTTAAAGTCAATTTCTCAGTCTTATCAAATACTCGGACTGCAGGTAGATGTGCTGTGCTGTGCATTTCGGTCAATAAGAATATTCCTATCAAATTTGAAAAACAAAGATTGACGGTACATCAATAAAAAAGTATTTATTCGATTTAGCACTAAATAAGATAGTGTTAATTGAATGTTTAATCGTGCATAGTTTATTTGATTGTCAATGACAATCGAATGTGTATACTTAATATAGGTCTATATATAGTATAGTGGTACAGGTGGAAAATTCAATGTTGTTTCTAATAGATTTCAAGTTATTAAATACATTGGCTGGATGCATTTATCTGTGAAGGTTTTCAAAGACTTCACAAAAATACATCTGAGTATATAAAACATTTGTGTGTATGCATAAAGCCATAAAACCAAAACAAATTTTGTCGGTATTATTTTTCGCATTTGGCTTGGCATATGTAGCAATTTTACTCGTATATATACACATGTATATATTTATATGTACACATATATAAATAAATGTGCATTCCAATTTGTGTACATGTGCGGAATGTTTGGGTCAAATTTTACACATGAATCCGGTCGAAATGTTGATAATTATTTCCATTTTCGTACGGTCGGCTATTTTTACGAACAACAAAACTAGAATGTTGTTACGGTACTTTACTCCAACATGTGCATGAACTATAGTGAAGAAAGTTAAATATAGCTTTTATATGGAAGCATTATCGTTCGAAAATGTTGCGAAAAGTGTCCACTATGAGGCGCGGGTAATCGGTTTATATTTATACACATGTTCAAATGCAATTTACGCAAACTGGCACTAATCAAATCTAGAGCAAACATAAATATATGTGTACACGCTAATATGCACATGCAATCACATGCATGCACACACAAATATATACACTTCTTTTTAGCGCAAACATTTGTTTGTAAAAACCTGACAAGACTACTATGAACGAAAAGAACAGTAAAGTCTTCTCGAATGTGATGTACCAGTTACTCAACATTTGGCACTCTTTTTTACCCTTTGCGGAGGGAATTTTTAAATTGTTTTTGACCTGGAGTTTATTATTCAAACTTGGAATTTTTACAAATTGGTGGTTGGTGATAGTTGTTGTATATTCGAAAACTTAACGTTCTAGCCTAAAACTATGTTACAGTTTGATATTAATTAAACTTAAAGGGACTGCCGGGGAGTACCAAATTCTTTAACAAGATGCAGAGGTTTAAAACTAATAAAAAGTAAAATTGTAAAGTTTCAGCTTTAACCTATTCAGTAATCATGTCGAATAGTCCCA
>JAEIFJ010000638.1:0-15509 GCA_018903435.1 Leucophenga varia
CTTTGTGGGCGGCACGAAGTCATCTTTGCGTATGAACTCCAGCTCAACGCCGCCGCCAGCCTCCTCGCACCACTGCCGCGCTTTCTGCTCAAGCCACACCAGATCCACATCGATGGCAACACGCAAATCGAAGACCACCTCCAGTTCTGCGGGCACCACATTGTTTTGCTGTCCTCCAACCAATTGGGTGAGGTTCACAGTGGTCACGTCACCAAAGAAAAGGTTGGGGTCATCCTGCAACCTCTTAACCTGTGACGCACGGAATTCCATCATCTTGTTGACGACATAACCAAGCTTCTCTCCCGCTGTATTTGGCAGCAGAATGGAACCATGACCAGCATTACCAGTGAACCTGAATTTGAATGCTGAAAGGGAAAGGTGTCATGTAGTCATGTCCATGTGCATTCCGTTGCTCTTCACTTACGCCACGTAGTACGCTCGGCATAGAAGACATAGTAAGTCTCATCGAAACTGGGAGAACCCTCGTCAAAGCTGTAGCCCACGTTCATGTCCTTAAAGAACTCGGTCTCCACGAAACCACCCATGCCAAGGTAGCCGCCCAACTCCTCGTTGGGCACAAAGGTCACGTAGATAGTGCGCTTCGGCTGGAATCCGCTTGCCTTGAGTGCCCGAATGGCGCCCAAATATTGCGTTCCCACCTGTTTGGTATCCTGTGTGCCGCGCGCGAAGATGCGTCCCTCGTCATCGATTTCCGCTCCGAAGGGTTCGTGTGTCCATTTCTCGGCCACGACAGGCACCACGTCCATGTGTGAGTTCAGTATGATGCTTTGCAACTCTGGCTCGCTGCCCTCCCATTTCAGCACCACGACGGGATTATCCTCGTTCACGGGGTAGATAACATTCACCTCAAGGTCAAGACTTTCAGCCTGACGTTTAAGAAACTCCACACAGGGCTCTATATAAATCACAGACGTTTCCAATTAGACACGTTTATGGCCTGCTCTAAACTCATTAAGATATAGCACAGATTTGCACTGATCTCTCTCACACTTACTATAATCCACACGGGTACGAGTATACGCAGATATTCGCGGAAGATATTTAGTTCTTCGTTATTTTTCCACTCTTCTTTCCGGCTCATTTTGGCAATAACTTTTCTTTAGTTGGGAATTTTAGGAGATAACAAGTTGTGGCCGCTGTCAGCAGTGGTTTATGACTGTTTGGTTGGCACTAGGTCGCTCATTGGAAATATATATGATTTGCCGAGGCGGATGATAACACGATGATAGCGAAATTCAAGTAGCCCGATTTGTACATTTGTCACTAACATTCGACTGATTTCTTTTTTTTTATCAGATTTATGACTAACATTCCTGTTTTTTTGGTGGTATACTACTAACTTATCTCAGTGATTAATGTGCGTGGTTGCAAATGAAGGTGGTATTATCTGTTTGTACAGTAATACGTAATAGGAACAGATACGCGATGACGAGGCATACAGAAATAAATTCCAATTCATTTATTATGAAATTACTAACAATAATCGGGGATTAACTAACGGCAAATTCGTTTACGCTTAGAAGAGGTGGAAATAAATCGATGTTCACTGAATCGATTTAATTTCCAAAAATTCAAGAAAAAAATCGATTTAAATCGAAAATTTGAAATTTAAGGAAAAAACGTTTTTTTCATGAAAAAAGAGAAAAAAAACGTTTTTTTGGTTTGAAATTAAAAAAAAACAACATAATGAAGACTCTATATTGTTATAAAACAATTAAAAAACTCAAATTCTTTAAAAACAAATGCTTATCCGTCCCACGATTCCTAAAAACCTATAATTTTGTACCACCATTAGACTTGTTTAGTGATTTAGTAGTATTAATTTAGTACTAGATTCAAATTTTCGATTTAATCGATTTTCAAAAATTAAATCGATGCATCGGAGAAAATGAAAAACATCGATTAATCGATTTGAGAATCGATTTAACTTCCAGCGATTTAAAATTCGTTGTGATCGTGCAACAGAATGGGCGTATTGTTGATCGGGGAGAAGCCTAGAGCCGGAATTCCTATCTGGCGGATGTAGCGACTGTCCGTGTTGGCAGTGAACACCCGCTCACGATGCTTAACTCCACTGGAAAAGTCAAAACATTATGTGAGATGAAAATAAGACAGTCCATAGCCACTTACAGCTCGTCCAGGGCATTCTTGAGGCCCACCCAATAGGGATTAGATGCATCCACTTTGGTCGGTTGTCCTCCTGACTCTTTGTAATCAAAGACTAACTCTATGCCGCCACCAGCTTCTGCGCACCAATCACGAATCTGTTTCTCAAGGGCCTCCAGATTCTCGGAAATGCTAACTCGCATGTCGAAAGTGGCTTCTATCAGTGGTGGCACAATGTTGCTTTGGATACCTCCGTTAAGCTTGGTTAGATTAATTGTAGTTACATCCGCAATCTCCAGTTTGGGATCTTCCTCGAGTCGCTTCACCTGCGAGGCACGAAACTGCATTAACTTATTCAAGACAAAGTTGAACTTCTCGCCAGCCGTGTTCGGCAGTAGCCTCAACCCATGACCCGATGTGCCAGAGATCTTCAAATTAAAATCTAAGGGAGGAATTTTCACATTATTTCCAGATTATGTTTAATATATCAACCATCAGCTCACCCCACAAAGAACGTTCGGCATAGAAGACGGAAAAGGTTTCGTCTGGACTGGCAATGCCCTCGTCGAGGGTGAAACCGATGTTCAGCTGCTTGAAGTAGTCGGTCTTAACAAAAGAACCCATGGCAGGTTCGAGTCCAGTCTCCTCGTCGGGCACAAATGTGATATACACTGTGCGCTTTGGTTTATAGCCACCTGCGAGGAGCAGACGAATTGCCCCTAGATATTGAGTTCCCACGCACTTCATGTCCTGGGATCCACGAGCGTATATGCGTCCCTCGTCGTCCAGCTCTGCCCCAAATGGTTCGTGTGTCCACTTCTCCGGAAAGACAGGCACCACATCCATGTGCGAGTTGAGCATAATGGCTGGCAGTTCCGGTTGACTGCCCAGCCATTTTATGATGACATGAGGATTCGCCTTTGGATGCGGATAAACAATTTCCAAGGGCACACCCAAGTTGCTTGCTTGACGTTTCAAGAACTCCACACAAGCGGCTGCCAAACATAAATTTAGTTTCAAATCCTAGAAACATAAGTTCAGAACTTACTGTAATCCACATTGGGATGCACAGATGGAATACGTAAATATTCCCGAAAGATTTTAATCTCCTCATTGTTTTCCCACTCAGTTTTAGTCATTTTGAAAGGAATAATAGGGAATCTCTTTTCACTTGAATTAATGGGAATATTGTAAGCTGCAGTTATGTTGAACTTGTTGTTTATATAGTAAATGCACTTTGGGTTCTCATGTAAAATGACATTGTTATTGTTTCATGACATATTTCTAATAGTCTGTGGTTCTTGCTGTCTTTATCATCGTGTCTAGTGTGGTTCCATATCAAAGTCCATTGCATGCGCTTATCTATTCTTTCCTCAGTCTATTAATGAGAAAAAAAATTCGCTTTCTAGAGGTTGTCATTGGGGTCAATGCGTCCACACATATAGTAAGTAACGAATAATATATATAACATATGTACATTTATGTTTGTACAAACAAATAAATACCTGATATGGCTTGCCAACAAGTAAGATTAGAAGCAAGACCTACTGTGAGCAATTGTTATGCACTGATTAAAGCTTAATATAGTTGTACCCTTGAAATATATATTATTCTACGATATTGTTCAAACTTAATCAACATAACTTAAGAGTCTTCTTGTGACTACGTACTTAAACTCTTTTGCTGAGATTAACACAATAAGGGAATCTATATCTTGATTGAGGTTCTCTAAAAATACAGCACAATCATAGAAAACCATTAATCAGTTTATCATTTGCAGATAACATTTTTTATTCAATGCTTTTTTTAAACTCTACGGTTCGGATACCATGATAGTACGGCAATCAAGCGATGAAATTAGCGTGATTAGAGAAGCAATAATGATAAAATATATAACGTTATCACTGCACAAACATTTGCGCTGATATGTATGTAAATATTGTGTACATATTCATGACGTTTGCACTTATAGCTGATGTGCGTGATATCAACAAGCGAACAAACATGCGATATAGCTGTGTATAGACAGACATATGTATAAAGAGAGAGAGATAGGGAGTAAGTAAGAGAGGGAATTGTTTGTGTTACTTAAAGACACAGCCTTTATTAAAGTTTAAACAATCATTAAATGCAGTCAGCTTTCTGTTTCAAGCCTTGATTCCTTTTTCTACACATTGGCCACGGCCGAAATGAGTTTCTTGTAGACCTCAACGCCGTGTAGATAAGTGCTCGCCCGCAGATACTCATCGTGGTCGTGCAGCAGCAGCGGCGTATTGTTGATGGGCGAGAATCCTATGGCTGGAATTCCAGCATATCGCACGTAGCGACTATCGGTGGCACCGGGGAACACGCGAACACGAGTCTTCAGGCCACTGCAAAAACAACAACAAAGAGATTAAAATTGACAAATGAATTTGCTAGCTATTAATCCACTTACAGTTCGTCCAGGGTCTGCTTGAAAGCCAACCAAAACGGATTCGAATCGTCTGTCTTTGTCGGCTCCACATAGGGATTCTTCATCTCGAACACAAGCTCAATGCCGCCACCAGCCTCCTCGCACCAGTTGCGTATCTGCTTCTCGAGCGCATCCAGATCCTGCGTCACAGCGACGCGTATATCGAAAGTGACTTCCAGCAGCGGAGGCACCACATTGTTTTGCACACCCCCATGAGCTTGTGTCAGATTGACGGTGGTCACATCACCAATTTCGAGATTCGGATTCTGTTCAAGTAGCTTAACTTGCGAGGCGCGGAACTCCATCATCTTGTTTACGACATAGTTGAGCTTCTCGCCGGCGGTGTTGGGCAGCAGTAGAGAACCATGGCCTGCAGTGCCGGTGAACTTGAACTTCAGATCTGAAAGAGAGAGAGGTACAACACTGTGAGACTGTTCCCCTTATCTACAAAGTGTATTCAACTTACGCCACAGTGTGCGCTCGGCATAGTATACAGCATAGGTTTCATCCTCGCTGGAAATGCCCTCGTCGAAACTGAATCCCACGTTCAGTTGCTTGAAATACTCTCCCTTGACCAGCTCACGCATGCCCAGATGACCGCCAACCTCTTCGTCTGGTACAAAGGTAAGATAAACGGTGCGCTTCGGCTGGAATCCGCTCGCCTTGAGCGCACGCACTGCTGCCAGATATTGGGTTCCCACACACTTCATGTCCTGTGAACCACGCGCATAGATGCGTCCCTCGTCATCCAAGTCGGCACTGAAGGGACCGTGGGTCCACTTGTTCTCAAAGACGGGCACCACATCCGTGTGCGAGTTGAGTATGATGGATGGCAATTCCGGTTGCGAACCCAACCATTTCATCACCACCACGGGATTTGCTTGGTTAACTGGGTATAGAACCTCCACGGGCAGCTCCAGGCTGGCTGCCTGACGCTTCAAGAATTCCGTGCAAGCGGCTATAAAACGTAGACAGTTTTATCTTGATGATTATATTCCCATACAATGTAGATAACACGCAATCTTTATTGCATTAATTAACTCACTGTAATCCACATTAGGGTGCACTGTCGGTATGCGCAGATATTCACGGAAGATTTTAATCTCCTCGTTGTTTTCCCACTCAGCCTTGCTCATCTTGATCGAATCTCTTTAACTGCAATATATGCAAATATATGTATGTATGTTGCTTTAGTTCCATTTCAATTCGATTATAATTATCGATATCAGTGCTAAAATTAGCGCGATTGTTTGCCAGCAACAGCTGTTTGCGCCAATTTCCAGATCAGCTGCAAAATTCGGCCGCAGCCTCTTCGTACCTTCTCAACACTGGCAGCGATCGTACGCGACTGGAGACTTTGAGGTGTGGCCGCCGTTTAAATATGTCACCCTGCTATGGCCGATATTATCTACATATCTCTAGCTCGTGTGCGATTAGCGCAGCTTATCTTAACTTTGAGGTTGTAAAATCGCCATAAACTCGATTGTTTTCTTGTTTGTTTTTCTTGTGTTGTTGTAGCAGCAGGAGCATTTGTTCTTATCTACATTTCACTGATGGACAAGTGACCCATTAAATCAGCTAAAGGGAGCATGTTTACACAAGTCAAATAGAGCGAAGGGCCGCTTTGAAAAATGCTTTTTATTTTTTAAGTGGAACAAGTTGAAAAAAGACTTAGACTGAGACTAAGTTTACGCACTCAGATACAATATCCTTTGCTGCAGGGCATGCAAAAATAGGACAGCGCTGTGGGCGTCGCTGCTTGCAACTAGGCTGTTAAATAAACTTCTTTGTTTGTTCTAGAAAAGTTATTAAAATGTATATGGAGGTCAATATATAGCTCTAAATTGTACCCATTTAAAACTAATCTTTTCCCTGTCATGCAGAGTGCTCTTCGTCAATACTTTTTCCACTTATTTCGCTCTCTGCGTAAATTGATCTCTTCTATTTTTGCCCCAAATCAGTTCAGTAGTTTCAGTAGTGAGGTTTGTTCTTGTGCTGCACTTGGGCTACCAATTTGCCAGTTGGCAAGTGTTGCACACATACATATTCATATGTGCCAGCACATGTGAGTCTACATATACTTAGTATGTATATTCCAGTTGAATTCCTAATCAGCGCGCGATGCACAAACACACACTCACACACACACTCACACACACACTCACACACACACATATATAGACAGCTTAGCCAAACGTGTGGCATGTAAACAAGCACTAGTTGTTGTTGTCGTTTTGCTGTTGCTGCTGCTGTTGATGTTGCTGATGCAGATGCTGATACGAGCCATGTTGATGTTGTTGCTAAGCTCAGCGCGTCCAAACAGGCGTGGCAGCAGCCAGCTGTGAATGTGTTTGTATCTGCATACATACATATGTATGTGTGTGTTCAAGTGTTTTGCCGTATGTGTGTGTGTGCGTCAGATTTCACGCTCATTTCAATGGGCACAAAGTGCTGAACAAAAAAAGTTGCACGAAGCAAAAGTGAAACGACAAGATTGGCGCTGCCTGTTTGTCGTCTTGAATTGGATTGTTTGTATTGCAGTGTGTGTGTGCGTGTGCGTGTATCTGTAGTATATATCGTGCGATGCCATCACAAAAAGTCATTAAAAGTTCATTAACAATGTTGCAAGGATTTTAATGGCAACGGCAGCACAACAGCAGCAGCAGCAGTGCTACCAACTGTGTCAGCAACACATGTCTACATTTCAAATGACAAACAAATACGCACACAGATAAGTCAAGCACATTACACACACACACACACACATATATACGTATATAGCAGAGGATTGAAGGCTTGTCTGCTTGTGTAGTTGCTGTAGGCGTGTTTGCCTTCATGTTGTCATTGCTCAAACAAACTAAATGAAAATTTTGTATATTGTAACAATTATCCCGGCAGCACAGAGACACGTTCCAGCTGCAGCTTCTCGTGTGGCACAAAGCATAAGCCAACCTTTGTTGTAGCTCGTGATGCTGCTGTAGGTGCTGGCAGCTCTTACGGGAACTCATTATCTAGCCGTGTTCTCGGCAGATAATATAATTATGTGTAACGAGTGGAAGACAGTATTTCAGTGATATCTCAAAGTGCCCAAAATAAAGTTTACTATTTTGTTAACTTTAATTGAACAACTTTTGCAAAACTCAAAGATTTACTTCGTATATTTTGCCGTAACTTGTTTATACTTCTCTCTCGTATAAATAGAGTCTTCTTTATGTAACTACAACTACTACAGCATATCTCCTTGTCGAGCAGGTCTTTCAACTATTTTACCTCTATTTGCATCATCTGGTACTTATCTTCTGGCTGGCGTGTTCTCAAAAGAGATGGAGAAAAATTTATGCATAAAGCAAATGGCCCAAGGACAAGCTCGAGGGTTTTAGCTGTCGCCATAATCTCGAGAGTCGCAAATCGGTGTGCAATTTAATGTGTATTTGAATTTGAAGCAAAAGTATTCAGCACTCTAATGCCCAAAGCAGTTGCAAATACGAGTACGCTGCGTATGAGTAATGTGGCCAGCAACTTCAAGGGCTTTTCAAGGTTTTCGATAAGTGTTTGAAATATGCAAACAGTTGCAGTAAATTAAAGGATAATTACTAGCAGCAAATCAAGCTGCAACTATGATGCTCCAGCCTTAATTGTTCTTCTCAATAGACTCCGAACTTAACCAGGCAAACGTTTAATAACAACAAATTGCACCAATTACACTTTCATTCCTGGTGCATCATTTAATTACGCTCCCTTGCCACTGCATAAATTCGTTCAATTTGTTTGCAATTGTTGTGCGCAGTTATGATCATAGAACAGAAGGGAGAAGGGCAACAAATTGATTTTCATTTGCCGTATTAACTTAATGAAAATATGCATTTTTTATTCCGCAACAACAGGCATTGTTGAATCAATTTTCCAGTTGCGATTGATTACGCTGGGCACAATCAAATCATTTTACCTTCTGCATGCACACATACATAGTTACATATATTTACGTATGAATTACGTTTAATTTCATCGTGGCCGTTCAATTATTCAGCTTTCAATGGTCTGATGCAATTAAGCTACTTAAATATTTAAATGCATTATATGAAAATACATTTGGCATTGAGCTTGATCTGCAAATAGATTGTGGTAGCCGGGGCCGGCATTTGCCAATTAGCAGGTAAATATTTGCTACAGCATAAATGAAGTTTAATATAGACATTGTAAATTGTGAAATTGCAATATTTGACTTTGAGTTTTAGCTATACAAATTGCAATTCAGCTCGTGGCGTCAGCCTTTTCTAGCAAATTCCATCAAGCATGACTAGAAATATTGCATTCTATTAGCAACGATAGAGAGAGGAGAGAGTGGAGGGAGATAGAAAGAAAGAAAGCGAGAAAGAGAGGTAAGAGAAAAAGGAGAGCGGGAGACAGAGAAAGAGACACAGAAGGAGCCTCTTCAGTCCTCTGGAGCACGACAAAAACTATTGCATACCTTTGTGCGCGCCAAGTAATAAAACCCAAACAAAGCGCAATTACAAAAGCATTAAAACGACAGCAACAAGCTCAGCAGTAATCCTCAGGTGGGCTTGCTCTTCACAGCGACAAAGTGGGCGTGTGGCATGTGGCGTTGTGGGTTGGGCAACAGGCAAACAGTCGGGCCATTTATAAATGTGAAACCAAAGCAACGCTATGCAGAAAAAGCGAAAGGTCGCTAACGAAGCACTCGCAATGGCAATAGTCGAACAAAACCAACACAAAAAACCTAACAGCTAGAGGAGGAGCAGCAAGTACAAGACGCCAAAGAAGCGGGGGCAAGTGTGGGGAGGGGGAACTGCCTGTGGCAATACTGCTATCGAGGCAAATAAAAGACGAAAGTTATGATAAATGCAGATGGAGCAGAGCCAGCAGCAGCGGCAGCAACAGCAACAGCAACAGCGTTATTGCCTGTCATTTCTCATCAGCAAGCTTCGACAACAGGCAGCCAGGACGGCAGGGGGGAAGCGATGCGGGGCGAAGCCGGCAGTCGACAGCCGACAACCGACAAGCAACTTCCGGGTGCTGCCGCCATATTTGCGAGGCTGTCATGGCTGCCAGGCAGGCGTGTGCGCGATGCCTCTCCCCCGTCTCCCCTGTGTCCCCCCTGAATGGCTTCTAATAAAAAACAAGCATGATTTTTGCTTTGCTTTTATTTTCTATTACAAGCCCGGCAGCCCGGCCCCGACACGCCCTGCCCTGCCCAGCACCAGCCCCAGCTCCCTTTCTCCTTCCCTGGCCTGCTAGAAAAGCGATGAGCTGCAATTTGCAAAGTTTTTGCTCGCTCACGCCTGCTTTTACAGCCTGTTATGTATGTGACTGTCTGTCTGTGTGTGTGTGTGTGTGTGTGTGTATGTGTGTGCAAACTCGGAAAAACTTCATTTTTCCGCTGCTTCATTTGGGTTTTCTGTTTGGCGCGCGACAAATTTTTGTTTGCCTGTTTTAGATGAAATGCTCCCTCCATTGCTCCCTTCACTTCTCCCTCTCTTGCTCTCTCTTGCTCCTTCTCTTCGCTGCTTTTACTGCACTTTCTACTACACCTTCTCTTGCTTTGCTTCCTTTTCCTTTCACTTCTCCGCTTCACTGCCTGCCCGGGCTGTCAACTCGCTGCTTACGTAGTGTGAAGCTTTGACCAAAGAGTTTTTAATTGTGCTGCCAAAGCAGCTAACCAGCGAGCTGCATGTGAGTGTGTGTGCGTAAATGTGTGTGTGTGTGTATGTGTGCACGTTATGTGCGTGTGTGTGTGTGACTGTATGCTGTGGGCAGTCAACGTCTGCCACTCAAGCAAGTCGAAAGAAAAGTTTGCTCGTGTCATTAACAGCTCCCTCTGGTGCTGCTGTTGCGCGGTGCTGCACCACGCTGCCACATAATAGTTTGCCGGTATCGTCCTGCTAATTGCTGATTGCTGCTAAGTGCCTCGATTTGCGCTGCAGCAAAGTCTGGGCGAGAAGACGTTTGACCAGCTCTGCAATTAACTAATTGATTGAACTATTCAATCGGCGAAAATGCCAGTGAGAGCTTCGACCATTGAAAATGGTCAAAAAAGGGTATACTAACTTTGTGCAAATGTATGTAACAGGCAGAAGGAGGCGTGGGAGACCCCACAAAGTATATATATTCTTGCTCAGCATCACTAGCCGAGTCGATTAAGCCATGTCTGTCTGTCTGTCTGTCCGGATGTCCGGATGTCCAGATGAACACACAGATCTCAGCTATTATAAAAGCTAGAGACACCAAATTTGGCATGAAGGTTTCTGTTTACCCGGCGCAGATGAAGTTTATTTCAAATGTTGGGTGCCACGCCCACCGCCCCCGCGCGGCAAATCAATAATTTAATCTTTAAGGTGATTTATGAGCGACATATAAGAGATACAACATTCTGAGTAAGACTATACTTAGCTAACTATAATACCAACATAACCGTCAAATTTCAATCCGATCGGACAACAAACACAGTTGTTATTAAACAAAAACCTTGTTCGATAGGTTTTGTACTTTACAGACCAGCAAGCTGTGACGTCATTGCAATGCTCATGTAGGAATGAAAGGAAAGAGAATGCGAGCGCGTAGTGCCATCAGTTGTTCTTCTTCCTTTCTATGCACGCACTTTTTGCATTCAAACGCACACACATGCAAACATTTGTGTTTGACCAATGAAATGCTTCATGCATATACACGTATTCATATAAGGACGCATATTGAGGCTTACGTTACGATATTTCTATTAGGTAGTAGTATTGTTAAATAATCGACTCTTAATGTTTAAAAAAAAGATAGAAGGGTATCCCACTGTCGCGTGCCGCTCGACTGTTGCTCTTGTTGCATATAACTTTTTAATAGACTTAGCTCATGCTTTTTTGCTTGCTAGCAAACTCCTCTTGCTCTAGCACTTTCTCTCGTTCTTTTCTCCTTCCTCCCCTCTCTCTGTCTGTCTACTCCTCTTCCCTCCGCAGCTCTCGAATAAACTTTAACTAATCTGCGCCATGCACAGTCAGAACATTTCCCCAACCGCAGTGCATGAGTAAACATCGCAATCAGATGGCATCAATACTTTGTTTCCACTGGGAGGGAGCGGAACAGCCGTACGGCTTTCCTGCGCTTGCATGTTTTCAGCGCCCCTCTTCTCCCACTGCTCCCTCCTCTTCCGTTGCCTTTTTTGGTTTTTGTGTTCTGTTTATAAATAAAAGCTGGAAATGAATGTGGTAATCGTATTTTCTGCGCATAGGTAAACACAACACACAAAATACAACAAACTACACACACCCAACACACACACACCAGTTTGGGCTGCAACGTTGTTGCCCGTGGTCGTTGCCCATGTTGCCGGTTGCAATTTGTTGCAATTTGTTGCTGTCTCGCTTTTGCGGTTCTTTTGCCTGAAATGTTTTACGACTGCGACGAGATGGGATCGTATCTTGTTGGCTCGACTAGATGGAATATGTCGGGAATGCATTTATGATGCATACATAAATATGAACCATGTCACACACACACACACATACATACAGGCAATTGTAACTAGGCCTGCACAGTTTGTGGCACGTGGCGTATACTTATTTCATTACAGGACACGTCATGTTTTTACGGCTTATGGTTTGCATATACTATATGTAAATGTAATTTTCCACACTCACTCGCGCTCTCTTTCTCTCTCTCTCTCCCTCTCGCTCTGTCACTTGAGTATTGCGTTAATTGAATTAACAATCAAATGGAGATTATTGTGTAATTTATGCACGCGACAAAGCCCTTAATGAGTGTCATAACAAACAGCTTGACAGGCTTCCCTCCCCCTCTCTCTCTTTCTCTTCATTTACCTGCTCCCTCTCTGAGTGGCGCGTCCTGATTGGTTTTGCAGTCAATATTGCCAGCTTAGTTGCCATCAAACTGGCCAAGCCTCTCAGCCTTTCTCAGCGACATCCGGTGACATTTCGTATTACTCCCAGGCCCCAAAAAAAAAAAAACAAAAGAAGCGAAAGAATGCAATTTCCTTTATACTCCGCACTACTTTGCACTCTCTTTGCCTCCGCCCCCTCTTGTCTATTGATGGATTTGCACGTTGACTGCAGCCCGGTCAGGCCGGGCTCATGCAGAGCTTCCTGTCAGGAAATGTGCAAGTCAGGACATCCCGTTTCGTGGCGTCTGCTTTGGCCTCTGCCTCGTAATAGAAATTGATTTAGCATTTGTGTGCACGAAATTGTGCAATTTATGTGGCACAGCCGGGACCGGGCTGGCTCCACTTACTACATAGGCCACAAAAGCCGAGCCGAATGCGAGAGAGATGATAACCACAGTGCAGCTGGGCCCAATTTCGGGACGGACAGACGGACTGACTGCACTCAAATTGCGGGCCCAACTGCCGGGCTAATGCATTTTTAAAGCGCACTGCATAATTTATGGGTCACAGCCTCCAGTCAGTCAGTCATGCAGTCAGTTAGGTTAGCCAGTCCGACAGTCACTCATGCAGTTGGGCATTTTGCAGCATCAATGGCTCGCCCAACTGCATCTTCGCCTCGCTCTAATTGCCACAACTAATGCGTCTCTTGCCTGCCAAAGCCGCAATATTTTCACATTTTTATGAACATCACACACACACCACACATGGCATAGATCGATGCTATATGCTATATATAGTTCCCAGCATTTGTGGATATTTAGGGGCCGCTTCGCATATTTTATTGATTGCAGCAGCGGGCGAGAAGTTCGTTCGTTCGTTTAAAATCAATGAACTAGGTCGTTCATTTAGTTCAATCGTTCATTTTTTAAACTTGCTTAAAGGTGCTTCAAAAAAAAAAAAAATGTTATGAATTTATTTCATACAATGCTGTCATTGAAACGAACTATATTGAACTATAAAGACAGACCTAGTTCGTTCGTTCAGTGACAGGCCAAATGGCACTGCAGGCAGTCTCTCTCTGCCTGCCTGTCTCTCTTTCTTTTCCTTCCTTCTTTCTCGTTCTCTCTGGACTGCTTGTTATTCTTGGCTAGTGAGTAAGGAAAACAATAAAGAATTTCCCAGCGTTGCCCAGCAGCAAAAGGGAAAAAGAAGATGAAATAAAACCGCAGCGAAAACAAAGTCGTAAATTCAATTTAAAGCTTGACAGATTGCCACAGCGCGGCTCGTGGGCGACGCTGCAAGCTCTGCAGCAGCAGCAGCTGCAGCCGCATGACATGCACAAAAATAACAAATATATATATATATAGTATATATAGTCGTGCATACATATATATATTTTCAGTCAACTTTCTTTTATTTGCTACACAAAACGTGCAAAATATTTTGCAGCTTCGGGGCAACTGCAGGCTGTGTCGCAACTGCTGCTGCCACAGCTGAATTAAGGTCAAGTTATGGTAGCCACATGCAGCACTTGCAAGGCGCCGCCCCGAAGCCGGGCAATTAAATGGGCTTTAATAAGCCAAGCCACTTGGGCAGTCAAAAATCTGCAGCAAAGTGTTGCAGTTCCAAGCCAGCCGAAGCCAGTTGAGGTGTTAGTTTGCCAGCTGTGACCCAGTTCGGGCACCGTACACAAATATCAACAGCATCAGTCCGGCATCCGGCACTGGGTGAGCATTGAGTTTATTATAGGACGCAGCTGGCATGCCAACTGGTGCCAACTGGTGCCATCTTTCGACCACAATGAGGCCAATCGCTTGACGGAAGCCGCAAATGCAGCACAATTAAAGCCAACAAATGAAGCGCCACAGCGGAGAGCGATACGGTTGCAGCAGGCGAGCCAATCAACCGACCTTCAATCCGGCCATTCAAACATGGACAATGGCAAGGCTTTGGACGCCTCTCCTCCCCCTCCTGCTGGCTGAGTGCACAGTGGCAGCAATGCCATGTCGCGTATCTCAAAGGGATGTTGCAGGGCAAACCGCGGCCGGGAAACGCGCGCAAATTGCATTTTAACGCATGCAAATTGCCAGTGTCCTCACCAAGCCCCCCCTCCCCTGCGTCCTGCTGCGCCGCGCAAGTTTATTGCATTACAGTGGCCAAGTGAGAGGGAAAGACGGATGAATGGACGACGGTTGCGTACGGGCCGCAATTGCCACTTTGCACTTTGCCAACGGACGTTGAATGCGTGGGCAGCTAAATGCGGCAGGCGGTTGAGGCAAGGCGGGAAGCACGAATGGGGTCAACGCGTGACCTCTTTGCGCGACGTTTTCCCAGTTGCCAATTTTAAGGCGAGCAGTTGCTCGTCTGCCTCCCCTGACTGCCTGCCTGCCTGCCTGGCTTTTAAGCAAGCGCCAAGTGACAGCGCAGCGAACAGGAATTGGCAACAGCAAACGCAACAGCAGCAACAACAACAGCAACAACAACTAGAGCAACAACAGCTGCAAGTAGCACAACAAAAACTGTTCCCTGTCGCTTGGTACATTTTGCATTGCAGCCTTTCAGGCGCCGCTTTGCAAAACTGTCAAGTCAATGCGTCGCTGTCACAGGCAGTGCGGGCGAGGGGGAAAGGGGGGAGAGCTGTGCATGCTGCAGGGTTGGTTTGTTCATTTGGCTTTTTTTTGGCTAGCTTATGGCATTTTAGCAGCCCATGCAGGCAGGCAGGCAGGCAGGAAGGGGGGAAGGCAGGGGGGGGCACTGCCTTGTCAGCCATGGGCGTGACAGGGCTTTATTATTATTGCCCTTGTTTTCGTGCAGAGAGCGAGAGAGAGAAGGGAGACGCGCACTATAAATTGTATGTACAGTCAAGTTAAATATTACGCATACGCACCATTGCACATAATAACATTTCGGGCCATGCTGCAGCCTCTGCTGCTGTAACACGCAATTGAATTGAATTAAATTTAAATAAATCTCGTTGGCAAAGTGCGCAACATACAGTGCAGCACATTGCAATGACAAAGGCTACGCAAGGCACTAACCCAACTGTTCCCATTTAGACTGCATGATTTTGTCATATTTGCCACA
>JAEIFJ010000063.1:0-11674 GCA_018903435.1 Leucophenga varia
CCCGCACCCACCGCATCCACCATAACAAAGAATGTAAGCTACGCCCCAGTTGTGAAAACCACAAAGGTGGCAGTCCTTCCATGTGGCTACCCGCAGGTGTCACTTTCAGCGGAAGATTTGACGGTGCTTGAGGATCTCATCCTATTTGAAGTTGCCCAGGGCGGGAACCTCAAAATAAGTTTGGATGCCGAGCACTTCAGAGCAGGAATGCTGATAATTGACTGCGCCGACGATGTCTCAACAGAATGGCTGCAGAACCATGCTTCAATTCTTAAGGACTGGAAAGGCCCAGTTCTAACGACGCTCACAGATGAGAGTATTCCTTCAACGGAGATTATCCACGTGTTCCTACCGAGGTGTACGAACTGGAGAGTCGAGATGCTTCTAAGTCTCATAAAAGCAATGAACGACCTCAACACCCAGTCGTGAAAAATAATTTCCTCAGGGAAGGAGGGCAACGGTCAACTCCTAGTAACAGGGATGGACGACGAGACAAGGCAGACCCTTGTTGAGAATGGATTGAAGATCCGATTCCCGTACGGCTTTGCCCCGGCCACCTGAAGCGCAAACGACAGGAGACAGAGAAGGAAGCAGCAGCATCGGAGGCAGCAGCCGAAGATGAGGTAGAGGAATGTATCTCACATGACATGCCGATATCTACACCCGAAGACACGATATGTAAGGTGGACTGACCCAGTGGAACGTTGCAGCGGAGATTGAGGCAAGTGGAGAAGATGAGCGGCCGCAACAGCCACGCCATCGAGATAATCGCAGCCCAAGAAAACGTTCACCATGCTAAAGCAGCATCGGGAATTATAGCAAGGACGTATACCAGACCACACCTTAGGATTGCGTTAATACGCCCTGGTAATACGCGGTAATAAGCACGACAAACATAGAGCTCGCATAATGACTCGAAATGACATTATCTATACTGTACTTTAAGAATACCTAATTCGGGACTGCGTGCCAATTACCACCGAGTTAGTAAGTGAAGAAAGCATGAAGCAGGTGGTAACAACCTTAGCCTACTGTGCAGCGAAATACCCCTCACCATCAGAAGAACTGGTAGAGTTATGCAGCACAAGAGGCATCCAGATCGTTATAGGCTGCGACGCCAATGCTCATAATGAGCTATGGAGCAGCACGAACACAAACTCAAGGATATGCACACCAACTTTCGTCACTAAAGTAAGGGGAGGAGGAGCTAGACCTAACTTTTAGCAGTCTAGCGCTAAGATTAGTAAGATTAGTGACTGGCATGTGCCTCAGGAACCTTCCATGTCAGACCACAGAATCATACGTTTTAACATAATGAGGGGAACACTCACTACTGAATACTAGAACATTCCTAAATCATTCAAGAGATGTCAGCAGGGTGGTGTGCTATCACCTCTTCTATGGAGTATAATGCACATGCATATGAACTTTATCATAAACTTATACCTTGACACACAAATCTATTTTCTTACGATTACTCACTGCAAGTAATGAAGCAACGGCATAATTGATCTAGGTAAGTTATGTTTTTTTTTTTTTTTTTTTTTTTTGATTATTCGCGTAGGGGGAATCTTCAAAGACACCACCGTGCAGGTGATAGTGTGAGATTCTTACTCACTAAACCTCCCTCCGCATCGAAAACATGTTAATCAGCTAAATCAATAGCTATGAAACATAGTTATGACGTGAAAAGATTAACTGACAGGGTGACGTTAAGTCAAAAGTAACTCAAAGTTAGAAGGACTTTAAAGAATAAACATAAACATTAACGATGCCACAGGTCGCTTGGGTGAAGTCGCTTTAGTCTTCTTCGACATGAATTTGTAGTTAATGTCACCGCCAATTGGTTGACATGACCTTTGAGACGATCATTGTATCTGCTGGTATGTAGGTTAATCTGCTCCATAACAGTCGGTATTCTCAAATCTTCGTGAAGCGTTTCGTTGCGTACATACCATGGTGCACCAGCAATACGTCGGAGCGTCTTGTTTTGGAGTACTTGAACTCTTTTAATGTTGGAGTGTGCCGCAGAGCCCCAAATCGGCAAACAGTACATCCAGGTCGGGGCAATTATTGATCGATAAATAGTCAGTTTATTCCTCAAACTCAGTTTACTCGACGATCTCAACAGCCAGTTTAGCTTACGTAACTTAGCAATACAGGAAGCAATAGTTTTGTGAATATGCATGCGCCAAGTAAGACGGCGGTCCAGAAACATACCTAAATATCGAACACAATTTGTTTGTGGTATAACATCATTATTAAATGACACATCCGGACAATTTCCTTTTCTAAGTGCAAAAGTACAATGCTGTGACTTGTTGCTATTAACTGCTATATTCCAACGAGTGGCCCATCTGCTAAAATTATTCAGGAACTCCTGTGATAGATCTGCAGCATCACTGTTGCTAGCTGAGCTAGCTACAAAAACAGTATCATCCGCATAAGTAGCAAGCATTGTGTTAGGTGCAACATGAATCGGTAAATCTGCAGTATACAGAGTGTACAAAACTGGTCCCAGTACACTTCCTTGAGGAACACCAGCATTGATGCATCGAATACTTGACCGATCATCACGAACTTCAACCATAAAGTGGCGTCGAAGCAAATAAGACTTGAGAAGAAGGTATTGTGCCGCTGGTAGGAGAGATTTTAACTTGTAGAGTAAACCTTCATGCCAGACTCTATCGAACGCCTGTTTAACATCCAAGAAAACAGCAGAGCTATACTGCTTATTTTCGAAACCTTCAAGGATTTTTGTACAACTCGATGAACTTGTTCTTGCGTACTATGTTGTTGCCTAAATCCAAACTGATGACTAGGAATCGTATTCTGAATAGACGTAACAGATAGCATCCGATTCAAAAATATCCGCTCAAATATTTTTGAAAATGTTGGAAGCAAACTAATTGGTCTATAAGATTCAACCAAATTGTCCGGTTTTCCAGGTTTTGGAACCATTATAATTACAGCGTACTTCCACTGAGAGGGAAAGTGGTAAAGACGAGCCATTGCATTGAAGAGCATAACTAAGAACATTACACCAATTTCAGGAAGAGCTTTAGCTACTCTACCATCAACTGCATCGTAACCAGGTGCTTTGGATGTTTTAAGCTTCCTAATTTGAAAACGCACCTCATCCGGTGTAATTGGAGATATTGGTTGTACCATAGGCAGTTCATCTTCCAGGTAAGACACCGTTTCAAGAACATCATTTGGACTAGCTAACTCAAAAGGTGTAAATCGGTTTTGCAATTCATTAGCAAAAGCTTCAGCAATCTCTGCATCTGATCGACACCATGTTCCATCTGACCGTTGAATAGGGATACGCCTGAGAGGTTGCCGTTTAATACGACGTGTGGCCTTCCAAAGATTGTATCCATAATGCTTATTTGGGTCAGCATTACGAAGAAGATCATCAAAATAGTCCTTCTTTGCATCAATCAACAATTTTGAAAGAGCATCCTCAGCGCGTCGATATGTTCTCTTATCCAGCTCGTTACGTGTGCGCATTGCTCTCCTACGTAATGCTCTTTTACGTCTCACCAGATCCATAATCACAGGGTTTAAAAGAGGTTGGGTTGGATTAGGAGAGAATGAAGATGGTTGCCCAACCATCGAGTATTCAGCAGCATCATAAATATTTCGCAAGAAAATCTCAGCAGCATCATCAATATCAGCAGGACTACTTAGTTCCATATTTAAATTGACCAGATGCTCTAATCTGCGCTGAAATCGAGGTATATTAGCTTCACGTAGAAGAAGACGAGGCTTTGCGGCAATGGTGTGCGTTGCTACTCTGAAGTCAACAATCAACGGTATGTGATCAGAACTTAGTTCAAGCGATTCTGAAATGCCGAGGTGTTCTGTCCGTATTCCAGCATACACTCCAAAGTCAATTGCTGTCGGTGTACAGTTGATATTAGATGGATAATGTGTGGGTCCTCCTGTAGCAAGTACTTGCAGATTAGAAGTCGCAATATAATCAGCTAAAGCAGAACCTCTAAGTGAAGCACGTCTTGAACCCCAAAGTCGATGGTGTGCATTCCAGTCACCAGCAATTAAAAACTTCCGTCCAAGTTCTCCAAAAAGTAGCTCAAAGTTTTCAACTACCCAACCAATGTTTGGAGGACAGTAAATAGCAGCGAAAACAACTTCACCATGATTAGTACTAACATTTACAGCAGAGCACTGAAATCGGTTAGTTGCAATTGTTTTTAGTAGATGATGTTTAAGTGTAGATTTTATAATAACAGCTGCTCCTCCACGCATTCGGTCAGCTGGATGATTTGCAAAATGCGTTTCATAGCCAATTAGACGATAGTATGACTTGGAACAACAGTGAGTCTCAGAAATCAGCATTATATCAATATTATTACTTTGCACAAACAATTCAAGCTCATTTGCGCGTTTGGTCAGGCCATTTGCATTCCAAATAGAAATACGCAGCCCGAATTGAGTCATTATTTTGAAATAATGGCAGTGAGCAAACTCATCATCTGCATCTGCATTTCAATGAGTTTGTCTAGCTTCATAATAAGAGCATCCAGCTTCGGATCAGACTGGATTTTTGGAAGATTCTGTAGTGAAGGCTGCCAATATAAGTCAGAACATGGCTTATATTGTTCCTGGTGTTGATGATGATTGTTTATGTTCTTGTTGTGTTGCTTCCCACTACGAACTACATCTGCAAAGGAGACAGATGAGTTGTAGATATGTGACGACGCTGCGCCAGCAGGAGTTGCTAAATTATTTCGTGGTTTGAAAGTACGCTGACTTAAAATGTGCTTATACACAGAACAACCTTTATAACTTGCAGTGTGTAAGTTATGTTTGGTTCAATTACATTGCCATTATGCTTAGGTCAATTCATATTCATGCGAAAAGAGTTAGATTACAAACTGCACAGCTAGTTATAAGAATAATATGTAATGGTATATAATAATAATAATAATAATAATAAAGAATCAGTCTTAATCTGACAATTAACTAAAAACGTTCATTGTTTTATTTATCATAATAGGAGTCTGGTAGTAGATGGCCTACTAACTAGATCAAGTAGCAATGGCAAACTATGCCAGGGTTATGCGGGCGACATTGTAATCATTGCAAAATGAAACTATGAAGAAACCCTCTGTGATATAATCAATAGCAGTTTAAGAATAACTAAATAATGGTGCAGGGAGATCGGACTAAATATAAATCCGTCCAAATCCATCATTGTGCCATTCACTAGGAATTATATACTACTCAAGGCGGTTGTATTGCGGATATACCTTTTAGCACAGCGGCGAAGTATCTGGATTTAATAATGGATAGTGAACTTCTCTGGAAGATGCACAAAGGCCCTGTTAGTATGCAGGAAATTAGCTGGAAAATCCTGGGGCTGCAAACCGAGTACCATGCTACGGCTATACAACATGGTAATTTAACCAATACTCCTATATGGGGCAGTAGCGTGAAGTGATACATCGAACCAACTCACGACTAAAAGGAAACATGACTCACTACAACGACTAGCACCTATAGGCATCACAGGGGCGATATGTACCTGTCCTACAGCTGCCCTTCAATAACTGCGATATAGCAATACTATCAGACAGCCAAGCAGCTCTCAAAGCGCTATAGTCTGACATAGTAAAATATAAACTCGCACTAGAGGCTATAGCCACCCCTCAATGTACTAGGACAACACAAAAAGGGTGCAACTGTTGTGGGTGCCGGGGCATTCAAACATCCCATGTAATGAGCAAGCAAACACACTAGCCAGAAAGGGGGCCGCAATTCCCCTATGAGGCCACACACTTAATGAGACAATACGTATTGATAGAAAACGAGCCAGGGATGAACACTGGTTTTTTAGACAGGGCATGCGACAAGGCAAACTTTTAATAGAGTGATTCAACTCTAATTTTACCAAAGCATTGGTTTAGCTGAACAGAACCCAGCTAAGGAGCACGATAGGGCTCCTCACGGGTCACTGCAGACTTAGGAAACACCTACATGTAAGACGTGTAACATGCTCTCCTGAGGGAAAGTTTTGTGGCAGTATGGCTGGAATAGAATCAGTAATCTAGCCAGTAAGGGTATACAATATACCTTTCATGTAGCGGTATAAATGCCCACTTTAGCAATAAAAATAAATTTGCGATGATGACTGCTACCCAGACTTCGGTTCAATCCACATACGGCAAACCGCTCCACATTCGTCCTTATGCTTAACTGCCTTCGCCACACAAAAGATTTTCCGGCTGCGGACCTTCTTGTTCAATTTTGGGAACAGTATTCCGATATAAATGAGTGGATTTGAGCACTTCGTCATTGCTGACGACTTGCGTAATACGCATTAGTGAACGATGCATCCGCTTATAGGTATCATCCTTGAGCGCTGGTTGATTGATAATAAACGTCTTGCCACTGCCAGTTTTCGTAAAACCTATTAAATCGCGGTCGAACATAATAGCTGGTATAGCCTGACACTGTATGAACGTTGCGACATGCATGCTAGCTCTGGTACTTTAACACATAAATTCTGATGACACGGCGCATAACTCTTTATTTTGATATTTCTTCGCTATGTTTTACTACCAAACCTTCAGCACTATATTTAACATCTTCTGACAATACCCGTAAGTATGACCACTTTGGATTGTTTCCTTGCCTGTGATACATTATGATTAACTTTAGGAATTTCTTTATCAACTTAAGCCATGTATATATTCGATGGATCAATGTCATCATCAAGGGCAGCAACCTTTATTGGAACTATTAGCACTGGAGTTGCTTCAGCAGTCTTCCGCTTAGTTTTTACCCCAACCACCTGGCCTGGTTTCTCCGTTTCCCTCGAAATCGCTCAACAACAGCTTATGTTGCTCCCGCTTGCATGGTTCGTTTATAGGTGATGTTCTTATCTGCCATATTAATGCGACACTCCTTATCGTTACATATTTGCCTCCAATATTTAGCATAACAAATAACATCTTTGTCCGCCGCACTATGGGCCAGAACACCCCAAATCGTGGCCAAAAATTTAAAATCTGATTAAAAATTACTGAGAGTACTCACTCAGGGATTTTTTGGGGTCGCTGATTGCAAATCTAACATCAGATTTAAAAAATCAAAACGGAGGACATGGATTTTAAAAAATCAATTAATCTTATCAGAAATTATTACGTAAGGGGTTTTTGGGTTGCTGATTGCGGACTTAAATTTAAATAAATATTTAATTATTGAACAAATTTACCTGAGTGTTTCTTGGATCTCAGATTACAAATATACAATCAAAGTGGAGGACATAAATATATCATTTAATTTAAACAAAAATGATTACCTGAGGGTTTTTTGGGGCGATGATTCCGAATCTAACGATTTTTAACTCCATTTTTGGTTTTTTTTTTAATTTCGAACATTTTTATACCTGTTACACTAGTGTAAACAGGTATATTCAGTTTGTCGGAAAGTTTGTAACGCATCAAAGGAGGCATCGTAGACCCTATAAAGTATATATATTCTTGATCACCTCGACGAGACTCATCGATTTAGCCATGTCCGTCTGTATGTCCGTCTGTCTGTTTGTTGCTGCGCGATTTATTCGCTCAGTTTTAAAGATATTGGGCTGAAATTTTAAACTTAAGCTTTTCTAGGTCCTGTGTACTTTTTATGTTAAAATCAATGTGCCACGCCCACTTTAAGATATTGCTCCCATACAAAAGTACAACAGTTTGTCAAGTTCTTATAAGAAAAAAATTTATTTATAAAGCGAATGGCTTCAAATATGGTTAAAATGTTTCTTATACCATGCCAAATCTTCAGTTTAAAATTGGTCCAAATCAGACCGCGAATTCCAAAATTCTTAAGAATATATTTAATTTGTTTAGTATTTTAAGATAAAATTTAATACAAATGCTGCACACGAAGGTCTATCAACGTCAAATGATGTGTAACAGGTATATAGTATAAACTTCGGTCCAACCGAAGTTACCTTTTTCTTGTTTTTTTTTTTTTAATTTTGAAATTTTTCATATATATTTTTTAATTTTATTATTTTTTATTACTTTTCACCTGATAGTTCTATATCATCTAGTTGATATTGTGACTAACTACATCTGAAAAGTCCCTTCCTCTTTGGTATTTATTGTTTAAGATTCAAGCTTCTAGCTATAAGCTAAATTGCAGATTCTATCTTGATTCTATATTGAGTTACTTTGTTAGGGCCCGTTTCCATTAGGCCGCGTTCCGTGTTAAAAACTCGACAAACTGGCGTTAAATCGTATACAAAAAAGATAGGCAGTTAGGTATGGGAAAAAGTCGCGTTAATTTTGAATGCGACTTTCGATAACACGCGTTCAAACCGATTTCCCACCGATTTCAAACCGATTTCTCTTATCGGTTCGAATAATTTGGCAATCGGAAGTTGCGCATACTTATGAAAACAGCTGACAAAGTAACCGCAAAAAATAAACATTTACATAAAAGCTTCAGCTGCATATATTCAATTGACGGGTTACCTTATCATGCTCGTATTGGACAGCAGTTACTAAAGGAACAACACCTATATATTGTATATTATATATCGTTATATTAAAAATCTGCATTTCAAAAAAAAAAAAAAAATTTTAACCTGTACAATTTTTTACTACATAACAAACAAAACCAGCTGTTTTAACTCGAACGCTAAAACGCAATGGAAACACCGTTCCGCGTTTTTCGATAAATTGTTAACGCGATAACAAAACGCGGCTCAGTGGAAATGCGGCATTATAGTTGACCCGGTCTACCCGGGTCGAAGGCTGGGATAGCTCAGCTTCTCAGAGTCCGTCTGAGATCAGAATTTATATTTGCAGATCCCTGATGAAATGAAACCAAAATTTTAGCTTTTGTTTTATTATTAACTCCGCTTTTTTTTATTCAAACAATCTTGCCAAAATTATTACTTAATTTAAAATTGTTATAATCTAATTATTAATTAATTCTGTGGTAAAAAGGAAGAACTGATTAAGTCTGACCATTTTGCAGAAGAGCACTTTCTAAGTTTAAAATAATTTGAAATTATGTGCAAAAGTGAGATTAAGCAAAAATTAATTTGTCTATAACTTCCTGAAAAATCAATATTCAAAATTATTCAAATTTAGCATGGAGGTACTTTTCGTTATGGAGATTAGCGTAGTATTCTTGTCTCAATTTTTGCTTAAGTCGACTTAAGCACTTTTTCCTTTTCACCACAGATTTATTTAGTATCTAATTCTATGTATATTTAATTCTTCAATTATTTCACTTCAGAAATTCAATATTCTTTTTTTCTATTTTCATATATTTCCTTCCATTTTCTTATTCTAACTTTATTCCTTATTTGAGTCCCAATTCTCAAATCTTTTCCAAATTACTGTCATTATAAATGTAATAACATAAAAAATACTTTTATTCAATATATTCCCGCCAGGGTAACGTCATTAGACGGTCTCTGTAGATCAGAATGTTTTTTAACTGAGTGAAATTGATCGACTCGAACCTGGTTGCAAACCATAGTTGTAACTAGCTTCCTGTCATTGTAACGACTGTTCCCGTTCCTTCCTTTGTTGTGTAAATTACAATGCGCAATATTTATGAGTTCGAAATTATCAAAAAATTGAGTTATTTATACCGAGTTTTATAATGCACGAATATTGTTAATTAGTAAAAGTTAAGGTACAATAAGAAAAATAAAAAACTGGCCAAACTGAGCCGGTGAAATAAAAAGTGGAATGTCTACTGAAGAAAATGGCACCTCATTTACTTCATATGAAAGTGAAGTTTAGGAGTGGAACAAAGTAAAATAATATATACCTAAGTAAACCACAAAAACTGTTAATCTGTAATAATTAAAAAAATTATTGTACTCAGTTGTACAAAAGGGGAATTCTACCACAACTGCCCCAGCAAAAAAAAAATGTTTGCGATTTACTTGAAACTTTGGTAAATTGGTGTCCTATATGACAGTAACAAAAGCCATTATATTAACTTAAAAAAAAATTATAGAAACTATAGGGGGCGAAGATTTTATATTTTAGTTTTAGTAATCAGCAGAACTTTGTCAAAACCTAAAAGATTTTGATGATTAAATAGTGAATTTATAAGTATTTTTTATGAACTTTTTAATAGACACAATTAAAATTAAAAATAAAATATTATTCACCCTTTTTTTTCCAAAATGAAAACTTATTTTGGAATTTTAACCGATTTGGGTATTTTTTATTTTTTTTTTATTTTTTGTCTGGGGCTAGTTCACTGCCTTTTTTTGTTAAAAAGACAATCATCTTATATCAAATATTGTAACTTTAAAATAATGAACGTTGCACTATGGTTTTTTTCCGTTTTTTTTTTTTTTTTTTTTTGGCATAAACTCTAATTCTAAACCTATTGAGTTGAAATTTAGTTTGAATACATTTTTTATGCTCCCAAGATGACCTACCAAGTTTCATATGATTTGGGGCATTATTTCGTACAGCTGCCATATAACCGATCGGGCCGATTTGCCCCAACTTTTTTGTTTATCAAGCTATTAATTTGAAATTTGGTTTGTATAAAGTTTTTATGCTCCCAAGATGACCTAATGATGGAGATGTATATTGAAATCTGAATTTGTATAATTGTTATTATTTTGTTTTCATCAAATAAAATAGAAAATTAAAAAAAAATTTTTAATGGAGCCTAGTTGCATATCGGCCAGAACGGTTATATGGCATATGAAACTTGTTAGGTCATCTTGGGAGCATAAAAAATGTATTCAAATTATATTTCAACTCAATAGGTTTAGAATTAGAGTTTATCAAAAAAAAAGCCAAAAAAAAAAAAAAACCATAGTGCGATCTGTGAAAAAGGTCAGTCATAGTATTGATTCGACTATTTTTCCTTGCATGTGATAGACTGTAATTTTTGTAGATTTTATTTCGAGCCCATTTTCGCCTAAGCATTCAAGTGAAACCATCGTCGAATTGTTTATTTGAAACCCGTGTACTAATATAATAATAAGTATTGCCGCTGCCATTCTGCTTTTGGCATGCTTAATCGAAGGCCCATATCATTCCAAATTTTTTCCTGAATATATTTTTTCCGTATACTCATTTTTACCTAATCATCAACTTTGATCTGCCATTTCTTTATCTCTTTTCTGTATGATATGTTCAGGACGAACTCTAGAAACCGGATCCAAGCATGTAGTGCACTTACACCAAATTTCAAAGCAAGGTTTCTGAACTAAACGCTGTAATTTCCAACATTTTGTTCCATTTTGGCGAATTCCTTTTAATAATGGATTCAAAATAACTAATTTTTTATCTATTTCTCTTTTTTTTTATCATGTTCCAGGTTATCGATGTTAATTTTTCTGAAAAACATTTAATTTGTCGATTGTTGCTGCGCCAAATATCGAGCAGATCGCTATGCCAAAACTCGAACTTGCCTGAATATTGTCAAATAAGTAAAAAGGGGCCAAAACGGGCCAAAGTTATAACTTTGTCATTAAAGAAGACATATATAAGTACATACTGAAGTAAACAGTTGGTCTCAGCAGGCCTCAGAACATCAGTTAGATTCAACGAAACACGGGCGACGATATTTACTTTTCTACAAAAATACACATGAAATGCATTAAATGGACATTGCACTAAAAAACACTACAAATTCTAAGACTACACTT
>JAEIFJ010000639.1:0-21285 GCA_018903435.1 Leucophenga varia
GTTGGTCCTTCCATCGCTAATGCCGCTGCGTCATCGCTGACATACCCCTCCGATTTGGAAAACATTTTGCTCTTAAACCCTTTTCGCTCAGCCTTTGCCTTTATTTAATATGTAGTAGGTGAAATGCCCAGTGCAATCATTTGTATTCAATGCAATAGGCTGTGTCGATGTCGTTTTTATAGCTCGTACAACACATCGTTTACGCGAATACGGAAGATCCAAAGACTTTTCGAGGAGTTTTTTTTCTCAAACTCATCTAACGCCGTCTTATCCGCTGCTTTGATGAGTCTTAGAATGTTCTTCGTCGAGGAATGTCTGATATGTTCAGGGGTTATAATGCAGTGATCAAACTACATGAATCTTAATTTAGCCAGAGCCGGGCAATCACACAAGATATGTGAACTGGTTTCGTCATCTTCCAAAAAGAATGGTTTTGGGCCGATCACAGGGGTTGACGAGCAACTTCATTACCTTCAATGCCTCTATGACCAGGGACCCAACATTGGGTGACTTTGTGTCCCATGGATAGTCACAGAAGAGTATTATAACACTGTAGAGCTATTTTAGAAGAAAAATTCTTTTACAATATCGAAGTTGAAATTTTCCATCATAACAGATTGTTCAAGTCGTGATGATGGATTGTGAGTGGATATCAAGTACAGTGCAGCTCATGCTGAGCAAGCTACCACACGACAAAAGCTGGATTATATCTTTAAAACAACGGTCATTCTCTTGCTACAAGAGAGTTCTCTATCATTTGGCTATACTTGAGCTCAGGTGCAAGCGTGGCATGATGAGGCGTGTCGTTATGCTGCTGCAGAAAAGAATACCGCACGCCAACTAACTCTGCAAGTGGAAGCAACACGAGCTGCTTTGAGCGATGTAAGGAGAAAAACTTCTTTTCAGACGCAAAGGAGAATGTTGAGATGGTGTGTAAAAGAGAATGGGATCGAAAAGTCTCAATAAATCAAGCATATTGCCGAAAGTTATAAGCCCGGAGTCCGTTCTGCAAGTATGAACTTGGTGGCATATTGACAGATGAATGGCTATGGATAAACGTTACCCTAATTGAAGGCGAGAACGGGAACAATGCCGCAAGCGGAGAAGAGAAAGAACTGAATCCACCGATCGCTGACGTGCTCCCTGGGCAGACACCAGTTTATAAAGAGGTCCATGATGATATCGAAAAGCTGAAAAATATTAAAGCCGCAGGCGCAGATAAACTACCGGCTGAGTTATTATAGACTGGCACCGAAGAGTTGATTAGATGTATGCACCAACTATTATGCAAGATATGATCTAGTGATAAAATGCTTAGCGCTTGAAAGCTAAGAGTCGTGTGCCCAGTTTTTAAGAAAATTCATAGATTGGACAGTACCGATATTTTCTGACGATCTAAATTATGTTCTCAGATGAAACTCAATCTTCAAGTGTTCAACAAGGCATTAATACATCTTTATGAAATGGTTTATATCAGTGAAAACCCGTATAGAATGATGTTAACTGATTATCTGTGACCAGAACTAAACACATATCCAGAATGAGACTCCAAGATGACGGAAAAATGTTATACAAGTAGAAAGCATTTCGGAACTCGACTTTTCTTTCTTTAGTTGCTGAGATATTGCGATTGGAGACCTGTAGATAATTTTCTGACAGTACACCAGGTTCCTGGTTTATGTGTTTAAGCCAACATTCAAGAGAATCCTTTGCTTTTTTCATTTTTCTATGCGTTTTAACAATTTCAAACATGTCATTTCGTCGTTTCAACTCTATTTTTTTTTTTTTTTTTTTTTTTTTTGCAGCACTTCTGTTCTGTAGTGCCTATTAACATAGTTCAGATACACACATAGTGTGTCATAAATGCCCATAAAAACTAAATGCATGTCATCATATTGCCTATGTTGCGTCAACACCTGCAGCTAACGTTTGCTTTCTTGCTTCCTAACTATGCTAACACACAGACTCACTGACCAACACCACCAACTGTGCTGTGCTGTGAAATGTATTTTTCAGCTGAAGTACTTCATTTACGTTCATGCACTGCTCGACTGACTGACTGACTGACTAACTTATTTCGAATGTCGAGTTGTGTTGAGTTGGCTATCAGCGAATCATTGTTGCCACACGTACAACATACACTTCCGCCGCCGCCCCACAACTTTACTTTACTGTGCTGTGCAGCGCAATAGTTATTTCCGTTCGACGTGCATAGAAAATGGCTAGCAATGCCGTTAGCCATCTTTGATTTTAATTAAAGCTGAAAGTGAGCAACTCGGAAAAATGAACGCGTGTTACATGCAAATTTGGCACGATTGCTAATTACAGGTTTTACTGTTGAAACGTAAAAGAAAAAAAAAAAATAAAACAAAAACGAAAATTTAAGAATACAAAGATTTTCTTGTTTTTTTTTTTTTTTTTTTTTATATAGAAAAATTAAAATCAAATCAATTTGCATACATCTTTAACATACTTTTTGGTCAATCAAATCTGAGTGCATAAATAACTAAGCACTTTTTACCTTAAGCATTATACGTGCCACACCAGTCGGTTATTTAAATTAAAAAACTTTAAAATTGTATTCGATTTCTATAGAAGCAGAAGAAAGTTGGAATAGATTCCCTGAATATGAGAAGAGCAGAAGTGGGTAAGTGAACAAAAGCAGCAGTAAAATCAGGCAATAAGATTTTCTAAATAGTCAATGTTGCACTCACATAATACAACTTTAGCTGCTGCTGCTGCTGTTGCTGTTGTTGTTGCTGCTGATGCAATTGAAACCAAAACTAAAACCGAAACCAAAACTGAATGGTAACGGAATCAGAATCAGAATCAAACCACAATACCTCGACTTGAGTCAAGTCATCGTATCGTATTGGCTTGTCTTGACTTGGGTTTTGTAAGCTTCAATGGGTTAGATTACAGGAAAAAAAAAACAACAAAAAAAAATGAAGAAAAAAACAAATAAAAATGGAAGGAGAACAAATAACGACGTTGTTAAAACAACAAGTCTACAAATAGTCAATGCAGCAATGCAAACAAGTTCAAAATATGTCAGGAGCGGATTTAGCAGTATTTAATAAAGACAAAATCAAAAGAGAAGAGAAGAAAAAAAACCTTGTTTTGATCAGAATCATATAGAATTGCTGGATAAGTTGGGGTGGTGTGAGTCAATAAAGCTTAAAGCAAGAGACCTTAAACTAATATAATTACATTAAAAATGACAGCATATTAGTTAAGATAAATTCACATTCAGAAATATAGAGCAAAGTGGGGTGGAGTGTGCCACTTAAGCGAACACGAAGCCAGAGACCCGAAATTAATTCAACCGCTTCAAAAAAAAGGCTCTTTATTAGTTTAGAATAGCGCATATACGTAAAGGTAGGGAAAGTTGGGGTGAAGTGAGCCACTTAAGCTTAAAGATTATGTTAAGCGATCCAAAATTAGTTTAACTACTCTAAAAGTAGCTATTTTTCATGAGTATTAGTGCACGTACAAATATGCATAGTAAAGTGGGGTGGAGTGAGCAACCTAAATCATAATGGTTGTAGCTGAAAATCTAAAAGATTTAACAGTTGCAATATTCACAACGCGAACAGAACACATTTTCCTTAAAATAGAAAAAGTTTCTATCTGTTTATCTACACAAATTCTTTACGCAACTTTTAAATGGTCTACTTCAAACTAGAGTTTGGGAACGCGATTTAAACGCAGAAGCATAAACGCAAAGCATTAAAAGGTAGGAATAGTTGGGGTGGAGTGAGCCATTTAAGCTTCACATTTCTGTTAAGAGATTCCAAATTAGTTTAACTGCTCCAAAAGTTGGTATTTGTCATCAGTATTAGTGTACGTATAAATATACAGAATAAAGTGGGGTGGAGTGAGAAGCTTAAGTCATAATTTATGTAGCTGAAAATCTAAAAGAACTAAAAGTTGCAATATTCACAACGATAACAAAAAACATCTAATTTTTTACGCAACTTTCCAAAGTCTACTTCAAACTAGAGTTTGGGAATGCGATTTAAACGCAAAGCATTAACGCAATTTATTCAAAGGTAGGAAAAGTTGGGCTGAAGTGATCTATTTAAGCTTAACGTTTCTGTTAAGAGATCCCAAATTTGTTCAACTCCTTCAAAGGTGGCTATTTGTCATGAGTATTATTGCACGTACTAATATACAGAGTAAAGTGGGGTGAAGTGAGCCACTTAAATCATAATTAATGTAGCTGAAAATCTAAACAAGACAAATGGTTTACTTCAAACTTGAGTTTAGGAACACGATTTAAACACAGAAGCAATAGACAAAGTCTTAATTTACTAAGCCAAATGATTGATAAAATATTTTTAAAATAGCACATCCTTTTTTATCACAGCACAGAGCACTCCCATCTCTACACCACATCATCTAAACAAATGGCCCAATTAATTTACAAGCCCTGACCACAATAAGTTTGCATTCATTTTAGTTATAAAAGTTTTCGTCGTATGCAGAATTTTCTAACACCGATCCACCTAATAAATATCCTACATAAACGCGGTATTGTGTAAGAACAATCGTTCTTATATAAAGAAATATTTGCTCTCATATCAAGAACATTCGTTCTTACATCAAAACGTACAGACAACCACGCAAAACAAAATAAATAATGCGACGAAAGTAAATTTGTGAGATCGTATATTATCTATTTCAGAACTTTGAAATGTGAACTAGGTGGACTCAACACGCGCGTTTTAATTTTTACATAAAGTAAAACGTTTTTTAAAATATTCGTTTTAATCCTTGCATTCGAAGAATCGCATTTGATTTTTTTAAAATCAGGGGTGATACCAAAAAACTTCCA
This sequence comes from Leucophenga varia, assembly GCA_018903435.1. NCBI lineage: Eukaryota > Metazoa > Arthropoda > Insecta > Diptera > Drosophilidae > Leucophenga > Leucophenga varia. Next base: position 4,838 of record JAEIFJ010000639.1, read on the forward strand.
CTATGGTTTCATTTTTTAGTTTGGCGGTTCGTCAATTAGAATTTTTATACCCTGTACCCAAAGGGTAAAGGGTATATTAAGTTTGTGCGAATGTATGTAACAGACAGAAGGAGGCAAGATAGACCCTATAAAGTATATATATTCTGATCAGCATTGGAAGGGGAGTCGAACTAGCTTTTGTCTGTCTGTCCGTCCGTCCGTCCGTCCGTCTGTCCGTCTGTCCGTCTGTCATGCTGTCTGCCGTATGAAAACGATTATTTCGGAGACTATAAGAGGTAGAGCTTTCAAAATTGAAACTTAGACTCTCCTAGGCCGTCAAGTGTGCACTTACAAACGGTTTTTCTCTAGACCCATTTTAAGGGGTACCCCCCATACAAATGTACCCCAAAATTTTAGGTTTTTGCATAAAAACGTCATTGTTTTTTATTCTAGGAAGTTCAAATTAAGTAAAAATTTTGTCTATGATAGTCCCAATAAAATATCCCAATATGGTTGGGACCAACAAAATTTTAGGTATAGCCCCCATACAAATTTACCCCCAAAATATTGGGTTTTTACAAAAAAACGTCATTGCTCTTTTATTCTAGAAAATTTGAATTTAGTATAAATTATGTCTATGATAGTCCCAATGAAATAGACCAATATGGGTAGGCCCAACAAAATTTTAGGTATAAACCCAATCAAAGATATACCCGATTTTTTAAGTTTTTCTATGAAAATCCAATTCAATGATGTATGGTAGTCAAATAGAACCTAACTTAAGGTACATATAGATTGGGTACAGGGTATCTTGTAGTCGAGCATACTCGACTTCAGCGTTCTTTCTTGTTTTATATAGAAATTGAAAATATTAAGAAAATAGGCTACCCTGTGGAATCAATGAAAACACTCCAAGTATCGGTGTACTGGTGTAAATTTCCGAGTATTTACATCAAAACACTTACTCCAAAACTCTGAGATTTCGGTGTTACCCCCTTAATCCGTGCCTGATCCTTTACTATATATGTAAGCACAACGAATATAATAGTACGTATCTGAATTGTTTTCTACCTTGACTGTAAAAACAAACTAATTTCAACTTTGTGGCATTAACGCTGTGTAAGTGCAACAAGGTAGTCAGTCCATCCAATGCAATGAGAAAGTATGTAGACTAAAAACTCAAGTAAGTGTATTGATGTTCTGTGAATGTTTGGGTAGATAGGTAGGTGGAAGTTGGTATGTTGGTTTTGAACGAACGAACGAACTCTCATGTACTACATAGTGTACAATTTTAATAGCAATGAGTATAAAAAACTTTTTACTGTGGTTACGATTTTGGTATTTTGTTGAATTAAGCAGTTGCAGTAAGCGTTTGCTGCTGTTGTTCGAAGTCATCGTAGAAAATATGCAGCTCATTGTGTAAATGTTTGCGGTGCAGACAAATCCCACTCTTATGCACTACAGCTACACTTTTGACTTAAAAAATAAAGCTGATTCAAAATTTAAACTAAACAAAACAAAATAAAGGAAACGTTTAGTTTTGGTTTAGTATTATTAATCGCCTTGAATTCAAAGTGGCTAAAGTATCTCGAATTATTTTTAGCTACGCACTTAATATAATTCACAAAGATACGCGATTGAAATACATGCTTCAGATTACTTTTTATTTAGTTAAAGTAACACATTTTTTTTTTTTTTTTTTTGGTTTTACTTAAGGAATAAAAATTTCTTGGTTTATTTTCATTTATTTTTATCAGTGAAGAGACAAAAAAAAAAAGGAGAAGATCCAAACGAAATCGAATCATGAAATAAAAGTAAACAGCAAACAAAAATGTGCCATAAGATAAGGCAAACGCGTTTATAAATTGGGCGCGTTAGTGCGTATGCCTATACTATATTGTATTGTATCTAGATACATTTGTATCCCAACGGTAAATGGGCATAACAATGCCAAATACAGCATCGGCAGAACAAAACTTGAACTAAATACAATAAGGAAATATTGTATAAATTGCGAATTGTGGAGCAAAGCATGAATATCTGAAACGCATACTTTTTATTTTTTTTCTTTTTCTTTTTGTTTTCTATTTTTTTCTATTTTTTCTACACGCAACTACGCAGCCGATAGATAGATACTTAGTTAGATAGATAGATACAAATGTGTATTTGTATGACAGCGCATGTAATTTAATATGCATAAATCGATACTTTTGTGCTGCTGCCACGCCACTTATATGCTTTAGAGACTTTCCTCCTACTTCTCCTCATTCCAATTTAATGTATTTAGTATTTATATATATATATGTATATGCGAGACAGCCAACCACCCGCGTCACATATGTGCGCGCGGAAAATAAAACCTATCCAAACTTCTTCTATTGAATGTGAAACCTCAAATTCAGTAAAGTAAAACTGTTAAGCTTAACATAGAAGTAGGTACTATGGGACAAAAAAATCAGAATAATAATAAAATAAAGTGTTTTCGATTTTTTTTTTTTAGATATGGAACCGAAATTATCGATTTCAGATCCTAAAACAGAAATTCCTGCACCAGGAGACTATAGTCCAGAGAAGGTGCGCCAAGATCACAATCCCGCCTATTCCTTTGCCGGTCGTTATGACCTACAAAAGCCCAGTGATACACCAGCACCCGACGCATATTCTTCTGAGAAGGTACGCCTTGATCACAAAATAAAACAGAAAAATATTATTGTATTCGAAACACAATAGCCAGTAAAAACGCGTTAAAACATTTCGAAGCGAAATAGAGAAATAAAAATCTTTGAATAGTCCTAGAAGGGAGTCTAAATGGGAGTCTAAAATTCATAGTATGAAACTTTTAAAATTCGTCACAATTCACAAAATGAAGAGTCAAAGAAGTATTCTTATTCTATCCCCTTGCAGAACGGAAAATTGCTCATTTATAAGTCTTAGGAGTATCACAAGTGCTCTCCATACAATTTATGGTACAGTTTCCTCCGTGAATAACTAAATGAATTCGAGTTGAGGGAGTAAAATTTACTAGTAGGGAGTAGATCCCCCAAAGAAAAGGGATTCGTGATTTCTAAGTGCTTTTGCAAACTTTAGAATGGAGAGTTTCAAGTTACCTCGCGGGGCAAGACCCTACAACGTGAAGCACAACTGTGATTATCAACTTTGTCTATTTCGACATAGAAATAGACAGCGACAATAACATCATTTTTTTTTTTTTTTTTTTAAATAATACAAGAAACTACTCTTGCTAAACGATGCTATTTTGAACTTAAAAAGCACATCAGAAGTAATGTAGTAAAGACTGGGGACCCCCTGAATGTCAACTATTTAAATTCTTACAGAATATCTTGTGATGGGAATAATGAAAGTAATGGAATGAAAAAAAAAAAAATTTAACCCCAACAATTTTTTTACAATATATTTTTGCCATTTTGAAACTGATACACTCCACAAGATTTTATTCTGAAAGAGCAGTATTGACTTAACTTGTGTACAAAAATGCATTTAAAAATTTTAAATATTCCACGAATATCGAAATAAAAGAAAAACTACTCAGTTCAAAATAGTCACCTATTTTTATGAACTAAGTTCCATAAAGTTCGAAAGGAATTTTACCAAAAATGTGTTTGAAATAATCCAAACATACATTAAAATAAAATTTTGATACCCGTCACACATAGTGTGAAGGGTATTATCGGTTTGTCGGTAAGTTTGTAACGCATTAAAGAAGGCATCGGACTCCCCATAATGTATAAATATATTATTGATCAGCTCGACGAGACGAATCGACTTAGCCATGTCCGTCTGTATGTCCGTCATTCCGTCCATCAGTTAATCAATTGGGTAAAAACACTTCTAATGGCATCTAATATCAAAAGTTCCACACCCATTTTTACGTATAGCCCCCATACAAACCTAGCGCCCACTTTTGAGTTTTTGTGTGAAAATAGTTTTTATTTATGAATGTATTCACTCCAAACTGGGTGAAGCCACTACTACAGTCATCCTATTAATATACCGATATGTCAAGGATAACATACTGAACCCATACAAAGACACCTTCCCTTTTTTCAAGAAAATTATTTTATCTGCTTATTTGGCTCAAAATTATATATGCTTCTTATTTGAGCCCCAACTTGAATGGTTCCTAACCACCCACTTTGCGATTATTTAAAGTTTCGTGTGACGGTTATTTCAGTTTCGGTTCGCAATATTTTTTTACTTGCATCAAAAAAGTGTTATCCGATCAACCTGCTCCAAGTTATAGTGCTGTTGTAATTCCCACTGAAACTAAACATTGAGTTTCAATGAGTTGAGTTTCATAAATTGGTCCCTGTCATATAAATATTAAATGAAATGAGAAACCAGCACAATAGAGAGGATAACGCTCCACTATTCTTCATTAGAAAGTTCAGCCAAATCAGTTGTTTTCATCTGTTCCCACTTCCAGCTGTCTAAAGAGGTAATATTTTGAGCTTCAGCCCGGAAATTTTGTTTTTTTTTTTTTTTTTAATCATTTTCTAACTTATTTTTTTAAGAGTAAATGCTGATGATTTTTAGGGTTTAGGGTTCGGAATCTAATTATATTTTGGAATATAACAGGACAAGTGATTCTGAGACAGAAATAGAACCAGAAGTGGCTGCTGCTAGATATATTAATCACTCATTTATGGCTTAAATAAAATGATATTTACAGTATTGTTCCCGTAATCGCAAATATTTTGCGATTTACGATTTAGTTGATTTGTACGATTTCAAATTATTCGTGCTTCGGCAATTGTAAAAGTTATGCAAAACGTTTATTTGTATTGTATACAAAAACTGATATCGATTACAAGCTTAAAGGTTAGCGGACTAACCAAAACGCAAATCGTTTTTACTTTGTTAAAATATTCTGCTCTTTAAATTTTGGCATGAGTAGAAAATATTAAATTAAAATTCGAATTCAGAATCAATGATATTAAAAACTACAAAGATAAACTCTATAAACAACAAAGAATAAAAAAAATAATTTTTAAAAAATGTTTCTAAAGGATCGTTCTCGAGATCTCCTGAAAAAAACTGTTTTTTTGGACTTTTTCCGTTATAACTATATATTTAGAGAATGGATAGTTTTAAAGCTGACCTATACTTTTTGAAAATTCTTTATTTTGAATTTTTTTTTTTTTTTAGAAAAAATGTTTAATAAATTATTTATTAAATTTCTAAAAAGTCCCAAAAAACAGTATTTTTTAAGGATAATTCGAGAACTACCCTTAAGACAAAACTTTTCGTTGCCATTTTTGAAATCTACGGCCCAAAATACATGGGAATATTTCCATGAGAACCCAGAACCTTTTTGGCTGTAAACTAGTCTAAAATGCATTTCCTTTCCAATTCATTTACTCAAAAGCTGCCGGTTTGCAATTGGAAATTTTTTCCGATTTGCCATTGCACCAAAATTTTTGATTTGAGAGCATGGCTGTTAGTGCCACTTCAAGCAAGAGATTAGAACTAATGGTTTTAATCCAAACAAGGTCGACCTATAAACTTTTCTGTAGCTTAAAATTTTTCAAAATATTTTTTAATTATAATTTCGAAATATTTTTCCACAGTACTTGTAATTTTTTTTGTTCAGTGGAATTCATGTGTTTATTGAATGTATTTTCTATTGTATTTTCTATTTTCAGTACAAATTGTTATTTGTTTATAGAAATTTCGAAATGTAGCGCTTCCCTTGTTATACAATATATAGTATGTATGTATCTGTAACTATTCTTAAAGCTTGTATAGACGCGTATGTTTTATTTTGCATATTTTGAATTTATGTTTTGTCGTATGAAGTTAACATTTTATACAGCAGTACGTGATATACATACATACTCGTACATGCATACATATATATTTATATCGATATGTATATATATAGTATAGAAATAAATATACATAAAGTATTTGTATACTTTAGTACATAGACAAACAGATAGATAAGCACTTCTGTCACATAAATAAATAATTCTTATGAAAAGTTACTTTATAGAACAAAATTGAGAGATATACGAAATAATCAGCAATAATAGCAGCAGCAGCAAATCATGAAGGGAAATATGGAAATTTTAAGTTCAGTTAAATGCTTGAATTATTTTGATTATTATTATTATAGGAAATGGCTTCAATTTTGAAAACACTAATTTATAAGCAAATAATCATTGTCATGTCAAAAGGATACAAAATAGCAATAATAATTAATTTAATTAAATATAAATATTTTATGTGTTTTATGCGTTGTCATTTTGAAATGCATATTTTAATTGTTGTAGTTGAAAATATTTTTGTTAAAAACTACTTGAAGCGAAGAATGCAGATATAAAATAAGCTTAATTCATTTCAATTTTAAATTTAAATAATTGAAGTGAAAGGATTTTCATAATTGTAAAATGGAAAATATTTAATGAAAAAAAGTAAAGAAATTTATTTTATGGTTCAAAGTCGAAAGTTCCACATCGAAAATGTTTCTCATCTTTTAATGCGATTCACAGATCTACCCAGTTTGGGGCATCTTTAAAAGAACTGAAGTGCTGCTCAGTCAGAATCGGAATAGGTATCACGTCATACTTGAATTTTTTCAAGATTAGCGACATGGGGTATAAAACAAAATCCACTTATCATGTGTTTTCTGGTATTGAGGATTTTCAAACGTTTTGAAATAGATTTTTGGGTCATCATTTGCAAGATCATCTTGTATCTGAAAAAAGTCTTCCTATAGTCAAGTCTCTAATTTCGTATATTTGAAATCAACAGTTTTATAGCGTTAAAACCATTCCCAACATCACTAAATATCGACAGTACAAAATTATCATAAACATCGACGCTATCGGTTTTAATCTCAACACAGGATGTATGTATACTAGAGATGGTTGCGTGACATTGGAAACCATGGGAACCGCGTTATAAATGTGAACAAAAACGAAAGCTCTGTACCCAAACTTTATGTACCTTAAGCAAAGTCCTGTCTATGTAATAAACCTTATTGTATTGGATTTTCAAACGAAAACTTGAAAAATGGGGTATATTTGTATAGGGGCTATATCTAAAATGTTTTTGGTCCTACCCATATTGGGATATTTCATTGGAACTATACAATAAGAAACAAAGACGTTTTAATGCAAAATTTCAAAATTTTGGGGTAGATTGGTAGGGGGTACCCCTTAAAATTGGGCTAGCGAAAACCGTTTGTAAGTGTTCACTTTACAGCTTAGTAGGGTGTAAGTTTTAAATTTGGTAGAAAGACATAGCTAGTTTGACACGCCTTTAAATGCTGATCAAGAATATATTTACTTTATAGGATCGATCAAGCCTGCTTCTACCTGTTACATACATTTTACAAACTTAATATACCCTTTTACTCTTTGGGTACAGGGTATAAAAATGCCAGGGATCGGGAAAGAATTTTCAAATTGAAGGGTAAGATAAAACATTCGTTAGGCCCAATATTTCCGAAAATAAAAACTAATATAAAATTAAGCTTTAAAAAGTTTACAAACTGTCCAAAACTTGGAATAATATTAATGTCTGAAGTAAACCAAATTGGTATATTTTCCTTAGATTATATAGTAGTAGGTGTAATCCATACCAAATGTGGAATTTTAGTTAAACTAACTAAAAAGTTTCAGACGAGAATTCATAAATTATGGATGGTTCTACAGAAAATTATTTTTATGTTGACCTTATAGTATGTCTTATAGTCTCCGGCATAATTTATTTCATATTACAAACGGACAGGCAGATATTTCGACTTATTCAACTGGTTACCCTTCAACTACAGGGAATTTAACCAAAGGTTGAAATAAGTTCGAGCTCATGGAATCCAAGAAATAATTTGTAAAACTAGCAATGAGCGAAATTGGGGAAAAAAATATGCATCGGTATGGACGATTTCGGTTTTTAAATATTTAGTTCCGCTTCCATCTCTAATGTATATCCGACAAGAGAAAATAACGGACATATGGGTTAAAACTTATTTGGGAGCACCACACATCTTTCAGTGTAATTTAAAATATGGAACAAATAAATACATATTATTTTAATTGGAAAAAATACGAACAGAACTTTTAATACCCTTCAAACGCAACTTACACATCAGTAGTGTCCACAATTGGCTGAAATGTGTTCAACCGTTCAAGTTTTTTCGAAGCTATAAAATGGCTTACTACACTCAGGATCTAGACTCTGCTAAAAAAATCTCTTGCTTTGTTGTGATTCGAATAAAATTCCACGCCTGTTATGGTAGCCTCAGCGAGAATATTCGTCATCCAAACGACGAAGCCTCTTGGCCAGATGATCCAACTAAGTTTCTTCTTGTAGAAATGTAGTAGCATTGTTAATATTATATGTTGTGGTTTAAGTAACTTAGCATATGTATCCATTAGTGTTGGTTAAAAAATAACTTTCGATGATTTTTCCACAGTGATTTCAAAATTCAATGTCGCACTGCGACTGAAAGTAGTGATTTGCGATTTTATTGTTCCTCAGTGAATATGTTCAGTTATCGGCAATTTTATGTATCGCTTTTGACGAACAGTGAAACTGTTCATATATCAGTGATTGGTGATTTTATCACTCTTCGCGAATAGTTGATATTCGCTTGAACACCGAACCTCTACAAGGTCGTTGGTACATTTGCCAGTCACTTGAATTGAAATGTAATGTTTTTAATGTTTGATGTTGTGTTAACTTAAAGCGGCAATTGCAAAGGAAGCATCCAAGAACACAATTGTTTTACAATAAAAGCAGTGTTTTATTTTTCAATGAATTAAAACAAAGTCGGTTTGTTGTGTTGTTGGAGCGAAACAGTTCAGTTATCGGCGATTTTGTGTATTACTCTTCGCGAACAGTGAAACTGTTTATTAATCGCTGATTGTTTTTCTCGAATTGTGACTTTATCACTATTTGCAGTCACCGCGATTTTCAAGTCGCAGTCGCTAATCTCACCGCGATACAAAAATATCTCTATTTGCCAATACTGATTAATGCTGATTAATGTTTAATTTTTAATTTATCTATTTAATCCGCCACCACTATTGGCTGTTGTAATATTTTTTTTTTTCTGTGGTTTTCGTTTGCATGGTGGTTTCAACAAAATTATTTGCACGTGAGTTGTGATAAATGTCAAAATGTTACAGCTCATTAACTAAAGGCGTTAAAACTTGAAGCCATGTACAAATAATTATACATCTTGCTAAATGTCTTCAGTACGCAACTAGGCAAGAGCAACAAACTAAAAAGAAAACGAGAAACGACGACGAGTTTACTTGAAGTCAATAGAAGACATTGATTGCTACTTGACTAGAATTACGACTTGCACTTATATAACATTTTAATGACAAGTTTGTATCTATATTTAACGAAAAGTAACAGCAAGAGTCTTGCATATATAGACATACTACCTACCTAACTACCATAGATACATATAAACTTAGTTGTATGGATACAAGATACTTTGATAGTACATATAGCAGATACATCGAAGACAAGGCAAGACAAGGCAGATGCTGTATACGCATACATAACTGCTGCTGTTGTTGCTGTTGTTGCTATTGCTTCCGTTAGCACAGACGTTAGCACATTCATCTATCCTTATAAAGATGCTAACAGGTTTCTGGACAGCTGCTGCTGTTGCTGTTGTCGCTTCAGCATCAGTAGCAGCAGTGGCAGTGGCAGTAACTTCTAATGCGCAATTCAAGCAAATGATTATTTTATAAGATTGGCATCTCAAGATGCTCTAATGACTGCCGCTGCTGTTGCTACTGTTTCTGTTCTTGTCATTTACGCATTAGCCCTAAAGTTGATGAACTTTTAACAAGATAGCACCATTGCTTTATTAATCTCTTAATAACTCCAAGAAACATGGACCCAAATGGCAACTTTATTGTGTTGGCAACAACAAAAGGTGACAATGTCCCAAAACGCCGCAAAAGAAATGAAAAGCCACCAAAAAAAATGCAAAAAGAAAAAGGTAAAGCACAATAAAATTATAAGCAGCAGCATAAAACCGCGCAAAAGCCATCAAAAAATGTCAAAAAGAGCAATGTTGGTGTCAACATAACACCGCCAACCGACCTTTTCAAAACCAACCGTGACAAACACCAAAAAAAAAAAAAAATCACGAGCGAGAAAAAGGAGAAAATCTCAGAAAAAAATTAGAATACAAAATTTTTAAATTTGACAGAATTTTTATACCCTTTTAATTTAAATTTAAAAATGATAGAAGAATAAAAGGAGAAAACTATCTATGATTACTGTTCATTACTGGTAACCAACTCATATAAATAATCTGGAAGGTTAAGAAAGAATAGAAAATAGCCTCAAATCAAAATCGAAGCTGTAATATCGGTTACACCGAATAGATGATTGACGCAATTATTAAAGATCTTTCAAGATAAGCGCAGAATTGGGGTGAGCTTAAAAATTAAAGGGCCGGAATAGAATACTGACTTAATGCCGACATTTCCACAAATAAAAATTAATATATAAGGTTATCAAATATCTCCCCCTTTTTGGTCTTTTGAATTTCGCGGCTATTTAAAGGGTGGTTAAATTTCAAGGGCCGATGTTGAATGTGAACCACACCTAAACGTCAAGTTTTTCCTGCATTTCTTTTGACATTTCTCAACTTCAGACTAACTCAATTTGAACCATGGAAAGATACACAATCGAGCAACGCGTTAAAGTTATTCATGAAGTTATGAAAATGGGCGTTCAAATCGAAATGCATATCGTGCACTTCGAAGGAAATCATCTTCAGTGATGAGGCACATTTTCACCTCAGTGGATTCGTCAATAAGCAGAATTGCCGCATTTGAGCGAATGAGAATCCATGGTGATTGTCGAAAAACCAATCCATCCACAAAGAGTGACTGTTTGGTGCGGTTTTATGGGCTGGCGGCATCATAGGGCCGTACTTCTTCGAAAATGAGACTGGCCAGGCAATTACTGTTAATGGTGTTCGCTATCGTGAGATGATAACAAACTTTTTGTGGCCTATATTGGAAGATATGGATGTGGACGATATGTGGTTATAACAGGACGGTGCCACTTGCCCACAGCTAACGAATAACAATGGTTCTTTATCACGAAAAATTTGATGGCCGAATAATCTCACGTCGCGGCGATGTCAACTGGCCGCCAAGATCATGTGATTTGACACCGTTGGACTTCTTTCTTTGGGGTTATTTGAAAGAAAAGGTGTACGCCAATAAGCCAACAACAATTCAAGAGCTAAAGGATGAGATAATTCGGCACATTAACGACATTGAACCTCAATTATGCCTCAGCGTCATCGAAAATTTAGACCATCGGATGGACGTGTGCCGCCAAAGCCGTGGCGGCCATTTGGCCGATATTTTTGTTCCTATACATAATTGAGTCATACCAATATATCATAATAAAAAGAAATGTCAATAATTTCCTAAATAATTCGTGTTTTATTCAAAATCAACATCGTCCCTTGAAATTTAACCACCCTTGACAAAGCGCTACAGAAGTTAGTTTGGATACTGCGTTCAAAAGTTATAGACATGTAAACAGTTCACTAACGCCGAGAATCACGCTATTTTGAAGTTTTCCTTCGTTAAATGCAAATCTGCTAGAGAAACGTTCCGTGAGATTAATGGTGTTTTGGGGGATGTTACTGTAGCCCTGTAAACGGGGAAGAATGGTTTCGACGATTGCCGGTGAAAAGGACACCATGGATAAGCCAGCCGGCGGAAGTCCTGTGATGACGAATACCGATCAAATCATGGAAAGCATCGAGTAAGACCGGCATGTGATATACCGTGACATCGCCCAGGAGATGGGCGTTAGTCACTAAACCATTTTAAGCCATCTGCAGAAGGCTGTATATAAAAAAAAACTTGATGTTTGGGTGCCGCATGATTTGACGCAAAAAAAAAAAACCTTCTGGACCGAATCAACGTCTGCGATATGCTGCTATAACGGAACGAACTCGACCCATTTTTGAAGCGGATGGTGACTGGCGACGAAAAATGGATCACATACGACAATATCAAGCAAAAACGGTCGTGGTCGAAGGCCGGTGAATCATTCAAACAGTGGCCAAGCCGGGATTGACGGCCAGGAAGGTTTTGCTGTGTGTTTGGTGGGATAGGAAGGAATCATCCAGTATGTTTAGCTGCTCCCATTTGGCCGGACGCTTAATTCCACCCTTCACTGCGAACAACAGGACCGCTTGAAGTGGGCGATCGACCAGAAGCGTCCAGAATTGGCCAGAAGCTAAGAGAGCTCGGATGGGAGGTTTTATCGCATCCACCATAAAGCCCGGACATAGCGCAAGTGATTACCAACTGTTCCAAAAGAGGCTTGTGAAAAGTGGCTATGCGAGTTCTTTTTGCAAATAAGGAGTTGGGTTCTACAAGAGGGGTATTATGAAATTGTTGTCTAGATGGAAACAGATTATCGAACAAAATGGCGCATATTTGAACTAAATCCGATCAAGCGGAAGGGAGATATTTGACAACCTTATACATTTCAGATTTATGCATCACACAACATTTCGTCTTCCTAAAATAAGGAATACAAAAAGGGAACAACCTGGGTATAAGCTTGTAGTAAAATAAAAGGTCCAATTAAAACCAGAATGGCATATTTTCTTAAGATTCCATACTGAATTTGGAGTTTGTAGGTAGAAATTCTTCAAACGATTTAGACTATGAGTAGGTCCTGCTTTCTTCTGTCCATTCTATCTAAAGAAAATCTATTTCGGTAAATTATTCTTAAATACTATCTAACATAGGTAAAATTAAGTTCGTAGCCAAAATGAGAAGTATCTATTAACAAAAGAAGTGTGGATATGTTTGCTTCTTCGAATCAAATTTAAATTTTAGTATCGAATTTGGGACCCGAGTGAACATACGAGAATTTCGAAATAGTTAAGATATACCGTTAATTCCCGCAAATTTTAAATGATTCCGAATCCCGCCCGATCCCGAAAAATGTTTCGGGACACACAATCCCGCGGCGTCCCCGCCCGTCGCCGATCTCTAGTGTGATCATTTGGTAGTATCTCTTTGGTAATCACTTTCTTATCTTTCTGGCCCAGTTTGGATGTTCGACCAGTGCGGCGGCCATCACAGATTAACAGGTTGCCTAATCCATACAGTGTTATGTAGGGTTCTTCATTTTACGAAAGTTTAATATATCTTTTGATTATTTTCTGATTGTTATATTTTTTATTAAAAACCCATGATCCAATTTAAAAAGGAATCATTGGAGAAATTTATTTAAAAAAAAAGTTCATAAAAAACGTTAAAAGCGGCACAAAAACAAAAACTGTCACAAACAATAACAAGAATAAAGAATCACCAACAAAAAAAAAAAAAAGGAAAACACCTAACAAAAACACAACCAAAAAAGTGAACAACAACAATAATATATAGCGTATTAGAAAAGAAGAGAGAGAGAAAGGAGAGCGATAGAGAGTAAAAATTCATGATAGAATCAGTCAGAAGGAGAAAAAAGGGCGAATTGCGGTCAGCATTAATTAAAAAATAGTCAAGTAACCCAAGCACCTGAACACACACACACACATACATAAATAACTGTACACAAAAAGCAAAAGAAGATAAGACGCAAAGAAAAGAAATACAAAAGAATCGAAAGAGAGACTCAAAAAGCGACAAAGCACAAAAACAACAACCACAACAATGCGGAAAGAAAAATCACGCGGCAAGTCCAAAAATAAAGTTTTAGATCCCAAAAAAAAAATAATAAAAAAAATGAAGGAACGCATTTCTTTTTAACTTGGCTACTAACCCAACAAACAAAAAAAAAAAGAAAAAATACTACAAAAAACAACAATTATGAAGTTTTCGTATAATTCCGTAACTCATACATTTACTCTCAAAGCTATCGACACCCGCTTCCTTTTTTTTTTTGCTACCCTCGAAGAATTTGCTTTGTTGGCAGATTTAAAGAATTTTCAAATTAAAGAACTTTCCCAAAAGCACTGAAGCAAAGCGCCTACAGGTAGGCTGCTACTCTATAAATATGTACTTTGTAGGTATATGAATATGTATAGTACAGAAGCATACTTCTATCCATGCACGTGTAGTGCTAAATGGTCCCCAGTTTATGTCTAAAGTGACCATTAATTCCACCCGAAAATCACAGTCGAATTGTAAATTAAAAATCTTAAAATTTTTATACCCACTACACATAGTGTGAACGTTATAATCAGTCTTTCGGGGAAGTTTGTAACGCATTAAAGCTCCTTAAAGATATATACATATATTCTTGATCAGCTCGACGAGACGAATCAATGTAGCCTTGTCCGTTTGTCTGTCTGATTATTTCTATGCATTTTATTCAGTTTAAAGATAAAAATATTAAGCTAGAATTTGAAACATAAGCTTTCTTTACGCAGGAACTCCTTGTATTTCAAAATCTTGAATGAAAATAGGTTTTATTTTGAGTTGTATTCACTCCAATTTGGGTCAAAATACTTCTTATATCATCATATTCCCCTATACAACTTATCAATTATTCTCCAAACATTTGTATGAAAATAGTAATTATTTTTATATAGTATATATAATGATCACACAAAATATTCATATGTTCCACCCACCGAAGTTACCGTTTTCCTGGATTTATATTTAAATATTCATTATATTGATATCAGTTATTATTCTTAAATAAATTAAGATAAATATTTTAATTCGACTGACTCATGTCTGAATATTAGGCCTGATACTAATTGTAAGTTTTTAGCACTAACCATACAATACATAGATTGGACAAATCGAGTATTTCGTGAACGCAAACGTAGTCAGACTCCTACAACCCCATCGGCCGAAAGCAGAAGCCGAGCGTTTTAATTCGCATCAAAAGCGAATTCGCACCAGAGGCAGTCAGTATGGTTAGTGTTTTTAGCTTTTATTCAATCAAGGAAAAATAATTTTTCAAACGATTATATCATATTTCGAGCAGGTTCACATTGGAGCAGAGTGGAGAAGAATACTTCCTGTTGTTCGGCTATTTGCAAGATAACCATATCAACCTGCAATTGCTCAAGCTTTTTAATTACCCCAAATAGCCTATTATAGGGCTGCTAGGTAAAATATCAAATATAAGATGACTTTCTAAGTTAAGGCATACAAATGTCAAACATTGGGGCTATCGACCCGGAGCAACTGTTATTAGCTACTACTGAAGAAAGCACGTCAAGGAAATGTAAAGTTTGGTGCTCATAGAAATGAAAACATTTGCAATGTTGTGGAGTTTTATTTCGATCAGTCCAATCAATCAAATTTTAAATATTGAATGATTGATGACTGATTTGTTTTGAAGCAAAATGTTTGATTTTCGGGACCATTTCGCAAAAACCGGTTTCCAAAACACAAATTTTCTGTTTTTTTTTTTTTATTCATGAAGCTGATGAAAAATAAAAAAAAACAGATAAGATAAAAAATAAAATATAAAATATACAAAGGGAAGAGTACTATGATAGATACAGAAGATAGTGACACCATGTGGTACCGGGAATGCCATTTTGAATCATTGGGAGAAAAACACAAAAATCGCAGAAAGGGGGGTATGTTTAACGAAACCATTTCTAGATTTGCAATTGATGTTTGCCAATATATACTATATCAACGGCATTACCAGCTACAAAATTAAAAAAAAAAAAAAATAAAACTTTAACTTCGGTGGAATCTTTTCTTGAATGAATATGAGCGTTCGGTTTGTAAAGACTTATATGTCTATAATAAGGCTACTTTAATTATGTGTGCTATTGTATTGTGTGTCCTATGAGTTGCCACAATAAGTATTAAAGATATTTATTATAAATCGATTCATAAAAAAAAATTTTTATACAAAAACATAAAATTAAGAGGTAAATTACTAAACGGGTTATATTGATCCACATGAACCATGGTCCTTTTCTAAACAGTGGGTTAATATTACAAGAATTTTTAAAAAATTAATTAATGCTTTTATAAAAAAATTAATCATTCTTCTTATAAAAACTCAACAATTGGTGGTAAAAGTTTGTATGGGGGCTATATGCTATAATGGACCCACCATGGTTCGTTTTTATACATAGAGTTACAATTAGAAGTGTTTTTACCGTATTTGAAACAAATCGCTCCATAAATAAACTATTTTTAATAAAAAAAACTGAAAAATTTGTATGGGGCTATGCCTTAAAATGGGCGTGGCACTTTAGTTTTAAAACTTTAACTTCTTAGGACTGAGAATAGCTTAAGTTTTGAATTTCATCTCACTATCTATAAAACTGAGCTAATGAAAAAGTGAAACTACAGACAGACGGGCACGGATAGATCGGAGTCGTCTCGTCGAGCTGATCAAGAATATATATACTTTATGGGATCTACGGTGTCTTCTTACATGCGTTAGCCGTCACACGAATTTTTTAAATAGGTAAGTTTGAGTAGGGTTATGTGTTATAGTGCCCC
>JAEIFJ010000640.1:7500-415000 GCA_018903435.1 Leucophenga varia
AATAATAATAATAATAATAATAATAATAATAATAATAATAATAATAATAATAATAATAATAATAATAATAATAATAATAATAATAATAATAGTAATAATAATAATAATAATAATAATAATAATAATAATAATAAATAATAATAATAATAATAATAATAATAATAAATAATAATAATAATAATAATAATAATAATAATAATAATAATAATAATAATAATAATAATAATAATAATAATAATAATAATAATAATAATAATAATAATAATAATAATAATAATAATAATAATAATAATAATAATAATAATAATAATAATAATAATAATAATAATAATAATAATAATAATAATAATATAATAATAATAATAATAATAATAATAATAATAATAATAATAATAATAATAATAGTAATAATAATAATAATAATAACATAGATGATAGCTAGGGTATAGGTTTGGCTTGGTTATGGCCGGCTGGCTAGTATAGCTGGTGGCTGGTGGCCGAAGTGCGATAATTAGGATTCCAAAACCATCCAACCATTTGAACCACCAAACTTTTTGATCTATTAAAAAATTACTGCCTTTTCCGGTTGTGGCTTCAGCTTTACTGAAGTTATGAAGAGGAGCAGCACAGAACCGTCGTACTTGGGTCAGATGTTGAACGTGAAGAGGTTCTGCTTAAAACATCAGAGCCTTTGACATTGAGAGTGTCTTCAATGAGCGGACTATCAATTTTACGAGAAGTTTATGCTCTACAATCGGCTACAACAAAAGAGGTAATGAAAAATGCGCGAAGCTGTGCAAACCTTTGTGCTTACTTCTCTTCGGAGCATTGCTTCGTTGGAGGAAAAACCAGGTAAAGCATGAACGGAAGGCAACATTGGGTAAACCATCAACGTAGCGCACCAAGACACCATCTAAGACATCGGTCAAGCGCAACAAATATTGTGCTTCTGATTAAAAAAATGATGAGTAATGAGAAAACATGTCATCCATTTTACTTTCTTTTTTTCTGCTTTGTGGAAATTTTGATTCTTATTTTTCCATTTTTATTGGAATTTTTAAAAGTGCCCACAACATGGTTTAAAATTTTTTCTTTGTTTCTAGTGTAAGATATTAGTACACACCGGTGCCCACAACTGGTATACTTTCCCTACTATTTTCTTACCGATATACAATTATATACTTATGAACATCCACTTTGATATCCAGCCAAACAAATATTTGGGACTTAACTTTAAATTCCGTGAAAGACTTTGTTTTTTTTTTTTTTTTTGGCATTCTTAGATCTCCTTACTTTCAAAGGTCATACCCAAACGATAAGGTTAAACCATAAACTACATTTCTAGTTCCATGGTTTTATCTCAAGCCCAAAGGTAAAACATTGAATCTCAAATCCTAACCACAAAGTTTAACATAATCCATTAAATCATAGGGTTAAACTTACATAAACTAAGCCGTTTCCAATTTTTGTGCCCGTTACACATAGTGTATTTTCAGCTTGTCGGAAAGTTTGTAACGCACTAAAGAAGACGTCGTAGATCCCATAAAGTATATATATTCTTGATCAGCTCGTTAAGATGAGTCGAACTAGCTATGTCCGTCTGTCTTTCCGTCTGTCCGTCTGTATTTATGCGATTCATTCGCTTAGTTTTGAAGATATTGAAATTTGGAACTTAAGCTCTTCTCAGCCGTTAGCAGTTAAAGTGTTAAAATAAAGATGCCACGCCCATTTTAAGGCATAGCTCCAATACAAATCTACAGCCGATTTTACAGTTTTTATACGAAAATAGTTATTACTTATGAATATATTCACTCTAAATTGAACAAAACACTTCTATTGGCAACACATATATACACAAGAGATTTGGTAAGGATCGAACTACAATAAAATATAGCCCCCATAAGATTATTTTCGAGTTTTTATATAAAAAATTGCAATTTATTATGCTAAATGCTTCAAATATGGTGAAAACTTTTCTGATGGAGGTCTATGGATACAGTATAGATTTGTAGGTAACTGTAGCATTTACTTTGAAATATGGTAAGGTCACTATATCATATAGTCCCTATACAAAGTTACCTTTAATTTTCGAGGTTTTGTCACTTAAATTTCGTGTGAAGGGTATAAAAACTTTGGTTCCTTGTTTTTTTATTATTTCCAAAAAGTAACTTAAAATCTCTAAACTGGAACTTAACGTATACCATGACCCTAAATCCTAAATTACACGCTTATCAGTTAAGTCAAACGTAAACCTTTAAATTTTATTTTCAATTTTAGTTGTAAAAATAATAAAGCTCTAAATTTTAAGCTAGAATTCCTCGCGATGAAACCTTTACCACAAAAGCAACAATAAATCCTAATGATTCCCCTATACGCCCTACCTATAACTCTAAGCACTACCAGCTCAGAGTCCGTACGGCTGATCTAAAACAATTTCTAAACCCATTCCCAAATCAATAGCTCTAACCTTCAACATCCCTATCATAATTTTCAAACCAAATACATTAACTCTTAACTTTATTATGGCTTCAGCTCATTAATGCCTTGTAAATGATATAAAAAGTTCGATCCAGTGTGCTTCTTACGAACATTAAACAATTTACGAGACATTTAAAAGTTTGTCTCGTATACTCCTAACATTTTATTTGTTCCCATTCTCTATTTTAAGTTAAACAACATTCATTACACTTGTTTTTGGTGTCAACTTAAAAACAATCTCAATATTTTGTAGCAATTGCACTCTACTCAAACAGCAATATTATACTCATTACATTTCGAACAACTCTATTAGAGTGCATTGTTTGTGTTTTTTTGTGTTGTGTTGTGACTGCATCAAATAAAAATGAAAATGAAAACCAAGGCGTTTCACTCTTGAAATCATTTGGCACAGCGCACATTTTACACATACAAGCACACACACACCCACTGCCATAAAAAAAGACTTTTATACATATGTATGCATCTCGAATGAGCTCGAATTTCAATTTAAACAAAACTTGTTACTGCAGATTTTTTTTAAGTATTTAGTCTCTTTTATATTTGTTGTTCTTCCAGTTACAGATCTCTGGTTCTGACTGTTTCTGCTGGTGCTTCCATTGGTAATGCGACATTTTGCATGTAATTTAAACTCAAATTACAAAATTTCAAATTCATGAGTTCAATGCGTATCGCATTTTATGTTTTCGTTTTCTTTACAATGCCACAGAATTACAACAGCAGCTGCAGCAGTCGTATTATAAGTTTCTAAATAGAGCAGAGTGAAGTTGACTTAGTTTTTTTTTTTTCTATGCTTTCGGATTTCCGGTGGTGCAGCATTTTGTTGTTGTGGCCGTTTAAATCGATTTCAATTAGAAGTGCACAAATCGGATTTATTTGGCAGCAACATAAATTGAATACACTTATTTATATATATTTTTTTTTTCAATATAATGCAAGACTTGAGTAAATGATTGCCACCTAATATCAGCTTAGTAGTTGATGCGAATTTAAATTGTATTTAATGTAGCGTATATAAATTTAATTTATTTAAATAATAAAAATTGTTAAAACTCTTCCAACCATCTCTTTAAAAGTGTTGAACAATATTTGACAATCATTGATAGCAGACAAACTCAGAAATTTCGAAAGAGATTCGATATTTTCTCGATATTTTTAAGGGCAAATATCGTTATTTCTTCTATTGATATTTTAAGGACCACTAAAACATATAGCCCCCATACAAAGTCACCTCCCATTTTATATTTTTTTTTCCAAAAAATCATTGGTAAATCTGCTTAAAACTACATACAAGTTTGGGAGTATCGGACCATTGGTTGCCACCAATCCCATCTCCAAATTTTATCTAAGCCCCTGACGATCATACACTAGTTAACTAGTGTCGAAAAGTAGCTTACTAACAGAATATTCTGCATAGTAAAAAATGTTTTAAAAAAAAGTTGCAAAATACCGAAGACCAACTCAATGTGCTGGAAGCTGAAATAATTGAAGTACTTATTTTTGGTCGTTTTTTATGAGAAACAAATAACAGAAACCGATTAAATATTATTGTATTCTTCTTTTTCAAACATTCGTAGTCGCGTTAGAAAAAATTTAAAGGTCTAAGTTGGTGCACAAATATAGTTCGATATATCAGTGATTTCGAATATTCACAGAAGGGCTGGGTTATTCAAAAAAAAATATCGAGCTATTCTCGGCAACGACTAGTTTAAATTTGAAAATGAAAGTGCCACGACTATTTTTGGGCAAAGCCCTCATACAAACTTACCATTTTTTCTATTTTTTGTATTAATTAATGAAATTATTCTATTCAAATTGGGTAAAAACATTTCTATTGTCATGCTATGTCGAAACCTAAGTGCAACGCCCATTTTTAGGCTAAGCCCCCATACAAACTTACCAAATATTTTCGAATTTTTGTATGAAAATATAAATTATTTATGATTTGATTCACTCCGAATTGGATAAAAAGAATTTTATGGTTATTCTATGAATACACTACCGATATGGTAAGTATTGGGACACTATAACACAAAATTATTGCTATATTTGTATTTCTAGCTTCAAATTTGATATCAATATTGTATCTAGTCTTGGGTTGTATCAGATCATTGACCCCGAAAAACAGATATAATCGAGGGTTGACTTACTCGTGCCGATGAGTCGAATAACCGACCGCTTCGATGTAGCTCATTTTTTTTACTCGAATAAACGAGTAATCACAAAATCGAGCATTCGAAGTTTTAGTTATCCGACCGAAGTTAATCGTTTCGATCGATTATCCGATCTTTTGGATAAAACACGGTTGTTACTTGAGTTATTGAATCATTACACCCGTTACACAAAGTGTAAACGGGTATATTCAGTTTGTCCGAAAGTTTGCAACGCATTGAAGGAGACATCGGAGACCCCATAAAGTATATATATTATTGATCAGCTCGATGAGACGAATCGATTTAGCCATGTCCGTCCGTCTGTCCGTCTGTCTGTCCGTCTGTCTGTTGCGATGGCTGTTACTCGGAAAGTTTTAAAGATATTGACATGAAATTTGAAACTTAAGCTTTTTGTGCTCCTAGTTATTTTGTATACCAGAACCAAGGTGCCACGCCCATTTTTAGATATAGCCCCCATACAAACTTACCAATTTTTTCGACTTTTTGTATGAAAATAGTTAGTATTTATAAATGCTTTTACTACAATATAGGGTAAAAACACTTCTAATGGCATCCAATATCAAAAGAATGTTGCCACGCCCATTTTCAGATATAGCCCCCATACAAACTTACCACTTTTTTCGATTTTTTTGTATGAAAATACGTATTATTTATGAATATATTTAATCCAAATAGGGTAAAGAACACTTTTTTATGTCATCCAATGTCAAATCTAAGGCGCCACGCCCATTTTTATGTATAGCCTCCATACAAACTTCCCGCCCATTTTCGAGTTTTTATATGAAAACATTTACTATTTCAAAATGAATTCAATTAAATTTGGTAAAATCAATTCTAATGTCCACCTAAGTGAACACTTTCGATATGGTAAGGATCGGGCAAATATAACATAAAGCCTCCATACAAATTTGACCAAATTCATCGTGAAATTTAATCTAAGCACCTGGTGAACATATAAACTATAAAAAGTGTTGTGTAACGGGTATTTCAGCTTCGGTTCCACCGAAGATAACGTTTTTTCTTTTTTTTTTTACTATTTTGACTAGAAATGGAAAAATGGAGTAGGCTTTTGTGAGATTCTATTATAATTTTAAAACATGCTAGAGCAATAGCTCAATCGAGTATCCGATCAACTTAATCGAGTATCCGACCTCGATTTGAGTTAAAGTTGACATACCTAAGTCGACTCGTACCGAATTTAAAAGAGTCGAGTTGATTATTTTCCTTGCAGTAGAGTTGAGTTACTCGAATCGTTTTTAGTTCGAGTTTCTTTTTTTAATCGTTTTCGGGTAATTGTGCAGGGCTCTAACTCCCACTTATCCCATATTTTCTTACACATAAAATCTTCAAAAATACGTATTCTTCCTTTGTTTTTTTTTTTTTTTAATAGCGAAGAATTGTTTATATCGGTCATAAAATTGTTCGCTATCGCAACTTAAAAGATTTCACTTCTTCTCTTTCAATGAAAAAGAACTATGTAATATGTAATTGCATCAACTCTAGTACACATTCTAATAAAAACAAAAAAGACATATTTTGTTTCCGTTTTTTATTTTATTTTTTATTTTTTTTTTTTTTGAACGGGAAGTTTTGCATAACAGAATATAATAAACAAAAAAAACATTTAATATACAAGTTATAAAGTAAATGCAGTCAACTATGGTCAACCACCACACTCAACGACGGCATTGTAAGGTCATTTGTAATATTAACTTGTCAAATTTGAAAGTTTTGCGTGCATATCAAATGATGCTGTGAATACATATGAGAGCATCAAAGTAAAAAAAACAAACAAAAGCATAGAAGGGCCAACGACGAACAAGTTTTGACCAACATCAAATAAAGTAGAGCATTATTTACCTTTAAAAACTAAAGTATATAAACTGCAGCAGCAAACGTTCCAAGCATCACAAGTTATACAACGTTCTGCAAAGAAGCAGTACGCAGTCAAGTGAATTTTTATATTTGAAGTAGCCAGTAAAGTGCAGGACACAAGACAAAAAAGATATAGAAAAAAAAGCTAGTCATAACTTTAATAAAAACATTAACGAAGCAAAAAAATTTGCTGAAATATGAAGCGGGTAAGCAGAACGTGTAAAAAGGACATAAATCAAATAAGTACAAAAGCAATAACATGTCAAAGTGTTTCAAAAATGTAAAAAGCCATAAAAAAAATAAAACAAAATGTATAAAATTTATGAAGAAATTCCAGAAGTATTCATACCAAAAAAATTCTTCGATTTTAAAGAAGATGCATGCAATCAATCACTATAAAAAAAAATATACAATGTATACATTTTAATGCTGCTTTTGTAAGATTTTAGCGTCTCTAAATGAAACATTGTAAAGAAAAAACTGAACAAAAGAACGCTGCAGCTACACGTTGCGTATACGCAATGTGGGCTTTTAAACGATTTTTAATGTAAAACTTTGCTTTAATTTTTTTTTTTAGATTTATTTACTTACACTTTGTGTTTGCCTGCTTACCTGCAACATTGCAAATGCTTCGTATTTGCATTCCTTGGACCTAAGCCAACTTCAAAGGACTACAAGCATTTCGCAAAATTCCAATGAACTCAATGGCAATGGCAACGCTGATGCTAGCAATGAATTAAGCGCAACATTAAGCACTGCCGAATTGACTTCATCTTCATCATCAGCATCGTCAAGTTCCGGCGCATCTTCCGAAGATTATGACAATCATCCACAATATAGTTTTGCCTATGATGTACGTGACACACTAACCGGTGATGATAAACAACAGGAAGAGAAACGTGATGGCGATGTGGTACAGGGACAGTATTCACTAATTGAACCCGATGGTACACGTCGTTTGGTCGAATACACTGCGGATGATATTAATGGTTTCAATGCAATTGTCTCGAAGCAACGTATCGATGAGCAGCAGCAGCGTAGACTTAGCGCAAGCGCTTCCACAGCGGCCATTGCAACAACAGCAACATCAACGGCTTCGCGTTATAATAGCATCGAAGAGTTGCAATCGAGATTACAGGCACAAGCAATTGCTGAAGCACAAGCACAGACAGCATCCTATATTGAAGCACAGGCGTTGGCTGAGGCACAGCTACAGGCACAATCACGCGCACACGCTGAAGCAATGGCGCAGGCACAAAGTCAAGCTGAGGCGCAAGCACGTCGTGAGGCCGAAACACAGGCACGCGCACAGGCACAACAATTGATGGAACAATTTCAGCAACAAGTGCAACAAAATCAACAATTAAGACAACAACAGGAACAACAATTGCGTGAATTGCAAAGGAATCAACAGCAAATCGAGCGCCAGCAGCAACAGCGTGAACGTGAGCAACAACAACAGCAACAGCGTGAACGTGAGCGTGAACAGCAGCAGCAACGTGAGCAGCGTGAGCAACGTGAGCAGCGTGAACGTTCGCGTCAATTGTTGCGCACACAAACACATCAAAGTTTAGATCGTCTCAGCAATGAGCAGGCCATTCTACTATCACAATCGCTGCCCAGTCAAGTGCTCGGACAGAGTGTACAGGCTTCCGTTATATCACATCCACCTACGCTACTCACACGCATACCAGATGCCGGTTCTGCATTTGCACGTGAACGTGACTTGGATACATTGCAAGCTATACGTGAGGGTACTTCACGTCTTACCATTGAACGTACTGCACACTCGCCTATTGTCATTACGCAACCCGCTAGCGCCAGTGTACATGCGCAGGTCATAAGCTCGCCGCTACTACTCGATTCGCTGCATGGTGGCGCTTCGCTGATTACAACCAGAATAAATGGCAATGGACGTAATTCGGGTAGTGGTATACTTTTAGGTGATTCACATCGTCTGAGTACAGCTGAAGAAATACTCGCTGAATTGGATGCTGATCTATTGGGACGTCGCGCTGGCAATACGCTTAGAATTCTGAATGGCAACAATGGACGTAATGATGACTCAAATGATCGTACAAATAGCAATGAAGATAATAATAATGCACAACGCAATGGCAATGGTTCACGTAATGGTCTACGTCGCAATGGCAATGGTAACGGCAACGGTAATGGACGCAACGGAAACGGAAATGGCAATGGAAACGGCAATGGTAATGGTAACGGAAATGGCAATGGTAATAACAATCGCGCACTGTGGTAAGCTATGTAAATAGCATTTAAATTATTTAAAAAATGAACAACAACAAAAAATGGACCCAAAAAATTTTAAACACACACAGACAGGACGAAAACAGGACAACGAACTCATTCATCATTAGTATTTAGACAACTTTTCAATTCACAAACTCAAACTCAAACTGGCTACTTGACCGCGGCATTTACATAAAAAGGACTATGATTTTGTTTCAATGTATTTTTTCGTAGCTTTAAGTTAATTTAAATATTTGTTTGTTTGTTTTTTGTATTATGTGTTAACTTAAACAAGGGATTTCGGGTTTTATTTTATATTTTAAACTAGTTAAATAATAACACGCTTCAAATACGACTTGACTACTACGACGCTTTTACGTTTCGCTCGCTCGCTTACTCTACAGCAACATCTTATAAAGCCAACAACATAAAATGGCGTATACAGTGACTAACCAAAACTAACATTTACACGCATATACACACACATACACATATTTTATGTAATTCATCATTAAATCATTTAATTAATGTGTTATACATATATATTTTTTGTACTAACAAACTCATTATTATGTTTTTTTTTTTTTTTTGTATAACTTGTGTTCACAATGTTCTCGTTCAATTTTAGTTTTAGTTATTAATTTGTTTTATTTAAGCTTGCAATTTATATGAACAACAAAAAAAAAATCTTACAAAAAAAATAAAGACAGCAAAAGCAAAGTATTAAATTTCTTTCGACTTTAAAACAAAAAAAATTATCGAAGTATGTAATTGAAAATTTATTACGCAACAAGTTTTTAAACCACAACCGCATTTAAGTAAAATGTTGACCCCAATCAGCTGCTATTGACTTTTAGTCGTGTCCTTGTTACTAGTTTTTTTTTTATACACGTTACACATAGTTTAAAGGGGTATATTCAGTTTTTCGGAAATTTTGTAACGCACTGAAGACACATCGTAGACACTCTAAATTATAAATATTCTAGATCAACACGACAAGACAAGTTGACTAAGCCATGTCCGTCTGTCTGTCTGCCTCTATATTTATATGCAATTGATGATATAAGGCTGAAATTTGTAACTTAAACTTTTCTCGGCAACGACTAAGTTAAGTTGGAAAATTAAAGTGCCACGCCCATTTTTAGGTACGGGCCCCATAAAAATGTACCGCCCATTTTCGAATTTTTGTATGAAAATAGTTATTATTTATGAATATATTCACTCCAAATTGGATAAAAACACATCTTATATCATCCTATGTACACACCACCGATATGATAAGGATCGGGCCACTATAACATACATATAACCCTATACAAGATAGAAAGAGGTGTCTGAGGGGAAAATACATATTGCTCCACACAAGCATAGCCTTTTGTTACCAAAACGTAGGGAAGGCTATGTAGGATCAGAGTCAACCAGTACAGTTAAGGAAGGACCTAAGCTTGAAGGGCCATAAGCGTACTAGACCGCTCAGCAATTCTAGCTGCCAATGTCCAAAATGTCTCAGTCTACTCGATCTAAGTGCAGGACACACACAGAGAAAGTGTTTTAACTTTTCCGGGGTGTACTCTTCCTTACAACTGCTGCAGGTACTGCTATAAGGAATACCTATTCTAGCCGCATATTCCCCGATGGGCCAATGCCCATTGATAACGGCTTTCAGTCTCGCAAGGTCATTGCAGGGGTTTAACAGTAGTGTTCTGGAACGTTTGGGGTCAGTCGTACCCGTCAGTATAGAGCGAAAGACAATCTTCACTTTCCAGCAGCTCCGCCATCCAGTCTTGCCGTGAAAAAATTGTGGCTTTAAAGGGCTTTATTAAAATACGATGTTTGGACAGTAGAGCCACTTAAATCCGTTGGGATTTAGGATAAAAGAGCGCTGTAACCATAGCATAGTGAAGACCACAAGCCTTGTTCTTTTTGTCGAAGTGCGCTGATCGAAGCCATCTGCTTAATGAATAAGTCAATAGGTAACAGGCTTAGCATTGCATTTAGGGCCTCGGAGGGACAGGTTCTAATTGCGCCAGTGGCTCAATTACTAGCAGATCTCTGTACCCTAGATAACTTTTAGATGTTGTAGTTGTTTTTAAGAGACGGCCACCAGGCCAAGGCTCCATAAAAAAGAATCGGCTGTACAACTACAGTGTATAGTCATAGGACCATTTTCGGTAAGAGATCCCATCTACGACCGAATACTTTGGAACACGAATAGAAAGCAATCGTTGCCTTATTCACTCTTTCCTGGATGTCATCCTTCCAGCATAGTTTGGGATCTAAGATAAGACTCACGTGGTTTGCCCTGTCAGATAGGGATAATTCTTAACCGCCTTGCTTAGGGAGTTGAATTTTTGGAAATTTATATGTATTAGTAAAAAGCATCCGCTCTGTTTTCTCCGTGTTCACTTCGAGGCCACAGCTAGTGGCACATCTGCTAAGTCTTCCTAGAGCCCCCTCCATGATATTGCTTATTACGGAGGGCAGAGACCGGACATTAGTATCACAAGCCCTATACAAACTTACCTCTCTTTTGTATTTTAAAATTTTTTAATTTATAAATTCTACTGATGATTACTCCTAAATTCTTTAAAGATTCGTGTGACGAGTATTTACGCTTTGCTTCCTCAGAAGTCAACGTTTTTCCTTATTCTTTTTCTTTATTCTTTGTTTTCTGCTGCATTCTTTATAAAGTTTCTTGCGTTATTTCTCTATATAAAACTTAATGCAGGTAGACAAGTAGCTGCAGCTTAAATAAATAAAAACAAATTTTATTTTTAATAAACAGCAAGTAAGCACACAACTTTGTTTTTTTTTTTTTTTTTTGCTCAGCACTCCTAAAGTTGCACTGCGCAGCAACTTAAGGGAAATACTTAGTATACCAAGGAAGTAAAATAGGTAAAAAGTTTAAAAAGTAAAACAACTACTGCGGAAGTAGTTGATAGCTTTGTTGTTGTTTTTGTTGTTGTTGCTGACAATAGTAGTAAGACCTCAGTAAGTGTTGGCAAGAATAAAGGCTAAGAAGTTCTTTAGTATATCACAGCATACAAAGTAAGTAGCGTATAAAGCACGTCAAAAGTAAGGTTAACAATGAGAATGTTCCATTATAAGTGTGCGATAATTGCATTGAATAAATTAAGAAATAAAATGCAGTTGGGTTTTGAAGTAATTAGACTAATTATAATGTGCTTAGTTACACTCAAGGCTACGTTTAAATCTTATTAAAGGGCATAGCCGGGTAAGTATGATGAAACTGACCCTCGCTTTATTTAGTATCCTTAAATGAGCTTCGATAGCTCATGATCTGAGAAATATTTGTGATCTGATAATAAGAGTTCACTAATCCATGATAAAACCTCTCAGCTTTTGAAGCACATTGTTAAGATAAATAATATTAAAATAACATTATGACTATGGGCCTAGGACAATTACAGCTAATCAGTTCTGTATCATTTTTTTGATTCAGCAAATGTCCTGAGCTAAAGAAGAGTATATATGATTGGGTAGCCTTTGCATTAGCTATGATCAGTCACTGACTTATTCGTGTTTATGAGGCAGCAAATAAGTTGGACCCATTGATCTGCGCAAGAAATAGCATGAATGATTTAATAATTAATAGTACAAATCTAACTGACTGCGATTTTAAGAAAATTTGTTGTAAACAAATAAATTTACTAGCTTTACAAAACGGCAAATCATAAGTTTTAGCATTCCGTTTCCTTCTTAATGCAGGCCGATTCATTTTCATTGCCTTCTGTAACTTCAAAAACTTCATCAACTAAATCTTCATCATCATCGTCTTCGTCATCTGCCTCGTGCAAAACCTTAATGGTGTGTGTAACCCATACAAAAAGATTACCATCCGAAAAAATTAATATATAATTTCACATACCTGTAAGCCGCCACCCTCACGTCGTTCGTCACGTAGCTTTAAAGCCAATTGTTGCATTTGTACAAACGAATAACGATGATAAGAAAAGTATTCCGGATTTTTGTATTGTTTATTTTTGGCAGCATCCGGGCCGAGCACTTCGTTGGGATCCTTGAACTCACGAAACAAGGCTGGAGTTACAAAGTATGGCAATTGAAAACTTACATGATCTAAAAATTTCGGATCGTAGCCCTCTTCGGGTGGATCCTTTGGTGGATGTGGTGTATTCGATGGTTTGCTACTCAAACGCGGACGTACTGGTACGTATTTCTTTGCGAAACCGCGCACGCTACATACGCGAAAGGGTTTTAAACCTTTCAGCAAATTTTCAATTTTTTTTGAAAACATTATAATTGCTTACAGCGGAATTAAATTATAGTGAAGGCAAAAATTTTCGTATTATTTTTATTTTTAATTGAGTGCCTTTTTCTAGGTCTGCTAAGCTTTCTATATAATTTTAACTATTTTTCAATTTATAATTTTTAAGTACTTCAATTTTGAAATTTATTTCAAAAAAATGTTTGCTCTTCTAATATTATTTTGCAGTTTTGTCTCTCCGTAGATTTTTTTATCTGGTACTAATAGTTATTTTTTAGCACTTGTCCTTATCACCATCGTCCTTTTTGCATTTGTCTTTTTTACCCTTATCCTTTTTACCGCTTTTCTTTAAATTAAATTGAGCACATGGATCATGTGGCTTACATTCTTTGGCTTTTACATTTTGGCTTTTTACATTTTTGCTTTTTACATTCATCTTTGGCCTTTTTACATGTATCTTTTGCCTTTTCACATTTTTTCTTCTCTTTCTTGCATTTATCTTGCATTGGCAACGCAAATTTCATCCTTTGCTTCTTGCATTTATCTTTAGCTCTTTGTTTTTCTTTAGGCTTCGTTTTCCTTCTTTTTGCATTTATCTTCTTTAGGCTTCTCCTTTTTACATTTTTCTTCTTTAGGCTTCGCACTCTTCTCCTCCTTCTTGCATTTTTCTTCTTTAGGCTTCGCAGACTTCTGCTCCTTCTTGCTATCATCTCCTTTAGGCTTTGCACTTTTCATCTCCTCCTTGCCCTTTTTCTTCTTTTGGCTCTGCACATTCTCTTATACATTTTTCTTGAGCCGTTTCACATTTAATTTTTTCCTTTTTCTTCTTTTCACATTTTTGATTACATTTATCCTCTTTTTCCTTCTTCTCCTTCGCTGGATCATACTCACAATTAATTAAGACCAAATTTAGTACAAGGATCTTTCTTTGGTATTATACATAACGGTTCAGGTTGACATTTCTTCTTACATTCATCCCTCTTTCTTTTACATTCGTCCATCTTTTTTTGCATTCGTCTTTCAGCTTTTGACAATCGTCCTTTTTGCCCTTGTCATCGTTTGAACACTCATTCCCCTCTTTATCAGCACAACTCGTCTCTTTACTTTTTCGCTCTTTTCGGTGTTTTTTCCTTTCGAATCCTTTCCACACGTATCCGTAGGCTTCTTTTCAAACTTCATCGTAGATTTGTCATCAGATTTCTTATCACCGCCTTTTGACTTATCACAGTTCGGTTTTGTTGGACCTTTATGCTTATCTGAATCGCAAACACTAAACTGTCTGCACATCTGAGATACTTTCTGCACTATAAGATCAAAGAAGGAGCTCCGTGGGTTTGCATAATACTCAACATTTCCATATGGTTCACATTTGATCACGGCTGTGCCCATTCTTATAGGAATAAAACATGGCGTTGCAGCACTTGTAGACATTTGACGACAACTATTTTCGCTTTTATTTTCATTCTCTTTATTACACTTCTTTGGTAGAATATGGCACTACACTAGAGAACTCATTGCTATTATTACACAATTGTGATTGTGTTTGTGTTTGGAGCATATTTTTCGAGAACTGTCTAAGAATTAATTGCGCCATTATTTGGCTTTTTAAGCTATTTTTTTTTTTTCTTTTTTTCCGAGAGAAGTAATTTTTTAAATTTATATGTATTTCCAAAATTATTTTATTTTTAACTGATAAATAAAAAAAAATATGACTTTTTAAGCAGTGCTTATTTGTAGCACCATGCCTGCTTTAATCTTGTTTGTAGCCTAAAAGAATATTTATGTAGAGGCTCGATATAAAACGAAAACGAAACCAAGGAAAGACCTAATTGGTACTATGGGGACACTTCTTCATTAATTAAGAGAAGAGGAAAAGAAAAAAAAACGATGGGAAAATTCTGAAAAAAAAAAAGAAGAAAGTAGATGTGAACGAGGAGATGAAAAATACTAAAATTCTACCGGAGGATACGGATCAAATATCACCGTTATCGATTCTTTTGATTTTATGGACAAAGGAATTTCTGCTTCATATAACTACAACTTAAGAGATTTTGATATTTCTCTTCTTGAAGGAGAGACAATATAAAGCAAAATGATACCTACATATGATGATGGATTCAATGACATACGCTCAGAAAATAATAATATCCCAAAAAAAAAAGAATTAGGAACATACTCATTAAAGAATTAAGTGACAGTCCTCTTAAGCAGCGAGCGGTCCATGATATAGTTGGATCGAAATATGAATACGGAAACTTCAAATTGATTTACGAACAAAAATGTTGAAAAATTTTCAGGCATCATCCTCCTCATCGCATATCATGCAAATCATATCCACATCGTCTAAGATTGTACCTACTCTAACAACTCGTGTAAATGTGCCGTTACTGACTATATCCGACAAGTCAAACGAAGATTTGCTAGAAGAGTCTTTCGAAGTTGGAAATTCACGCTCAAGCACTGGAATAATATCACAATCTATTTGCAGAAAGATAGAAGGAAGTAGTTGTACTATAACATCGCCGGAAGAACGTGGTTTCCAAGTAGTGAAACTGGATGTGTTCCATTTTTCGAAGACGGAATGGTGGAAGGAAGCGAGTTATCGTATAGACTCAATCTCCATTGGATCCTGTTCATCAAATGGTAATAAAAATTTGATTATTTGTGACTATTTAGATAAAGCAAAAACCTAACTGCCAAAAAAGAGGAAAGGGAGACAAAATAATTGATTAGTTAAAAGTCCATTCCAAACCCGATTTTCGAAACCCGCTTCATGATTTAAAAATACCATTAATTATGCTTTTTGGTTTGCGTTCATCTAGACTCTAAGGCGGACTTCAATGAGAAAGCTGAAAGCGATGCGATGAGCGATGGTATAGCACAACTCTGTGCTATCGCATGGCATCGCTTTTTGCTTTTTTACTCAGCTGGAAGGATTCTTTTGTAAATATGACAAATACTTTTATGATTCTTATTAAAATTACAATAAAAGCATTTAAAAATGTTTTTTTTTCAATACACATTAGCCAAATCGAAGAATTTTCATTTTTTTTTATACATCACAACAATAATAAAGCAAAGTATTTACATACAACTTCTTTACTTTGCTTTATCATTGTTATTCTGCTCTTCTTCTTTATCATCTTTCGGTGGATTGCAACGCTGCACAAGCGTTTCTATAGCCAAATCATAAAAGGACAATTTGTGATAAGCAAAAAACTCAGCATTCTTATAGACTGCAGCCTTTACTAGCGTTCGGTCCAAGTTGTTCCTCGGGTGATTTCAATTCACGAAAACAAATTGGATTAATAAAATCAGGCACTTCAAATGCAGCAATATTTAATTCTTCACGTTTAATAGCATCTTTCATTAAATTTGTATCCGTTTTATTTTTTTCTTCTTCAGTTTTTCCAGTTACTTTCGCCTCATTCGGTTTGCAGTCTTTGGATTCACCATTTTCGAATCATTTTTCCCTTTGCAGTAATTTGGCTTATGAAAATCCAAGCGCATTGCATTGCACAATAAATTAGGTTTGTAAATGAATTTGAACATTTTGTTTTGAATATTTTCTTAACGAAATGACTAATTTGAATGTCTATTTTGTTGTTAATAAAACTTTCAGCAATGTTTAATTATTTTCTCAAAGACTATTATGTAAAAAAAAAAAAATGGGAAACTCTTAAAGAAAATCTTATTAAATACTTCACAGCACCAAGAGTATATTCTGTTGTAACATTAAGCCCCAAGCTACGAAATCATTTAAAACTTCATAAAACTGTCTTGCACGGAAGAACAACAAAGAAAAAGAAAAAAAGCTAAGCATTTTGCAGCTGCTGTGACCACGCAGCTTATATTAGCTTAACTTTAGACTCGATATGTATGTGTATGTGTGTGTGTGTGCTGCAGTTAATGCAGTGCGTCATGATATTAAATGCAGCCAGCAGAAAATAGCTAACTTCCGTTTAAGTTGACTTTTTGCACTTCACCATTTGGTGGTGTACTGCAGCAGCAGCAGCAGAGCAGCAGTTGCTTCAAATGATTTTTCATTTTTTACTATTGTATTTTTCTTTTTCTTTTTTTACATTGTTACTGTATGTTGCATTGTAGCTGTATGTCCTTGCTTCCTTGGCATATCCTTTGTCATATTAGTAAGCGTCTGTCAACCTATCTGTCTACAATATCTACTTGCGCTTTTGTTTCGTTTTTTTTGCTTTTGTTCTTTAGGGAATGTGCATTACTTTTCAGCAATGTGCACGCAATTAAACAACAATCTTGTGCATTGTTGTGTTTTTTCGTAATTTAAAATCGTAATTAAAAAACAAAAACAGACAAAAATTAATCAGGGAATAATTTTCTGCGCCAATTGTAAGCTTGAGAAATATTTTTTTTTTGCTTAAATAAAACAGAACCAAACACAAAAAAATAATGAAAGATCAAATGGGTATAAAAAGTACACCGTAAGTACAACTGAATGTTTGATCTGTACTATGTGCATTCATTTCGCATTACACGTTCCTTTTTTTTTTTGTTAATGTAATAATTGTTCAAATTTTTAATACATCACAGTTTGGTGCCTATTAGCACAAACGATATGAATTAAAATTATGGGTTATAATCAACATAAAGAACAATAATTTCAACAGTTCAATTCAGGTCTGAAGGGTATGTCCAAGGGTTGAGTTCTTTTGAGCCTTGTTTTTGGCTGTTGTCAAGTAAGTTTATCGCTAACTGATTATTATGTTGCTTCAGTCTGGAGATATGCGGGTTCCGAATTTACGAATTTCATTTCTGTGGATGTCGGAGTTCCTGACGCACCTAGATCCTGAGGAGCAGCTTGCTCTGGAATCGCTGCAGGATTTCGATGTTTGACTCAGCTGCCGTCCCCCAGAGTTGAATACCGTAGGTCCAAATAGGCTTAAGCAGCGCTTTGTTTAGCAGTAGTTCGTTGCGAGTGCTCAGCTCAGATCTCCTGCCGAGTAGCCAGTTCAATTTAGCTAACTTTAGGTTTAGCTGCTTCCTTTTGGCCTCAAGGTGGGAAGAGTGCACCATGAAGACTGCATGTTATATTTGCCAATTTGTGGTCGGCATCGTCCAGTATGAAAACAGTTGAAGTACTTCAAACAAAACCCTTCGACGTATTGCTGGTGCAACATGGTATATGCGCAATGGAACGCTTTTCCAAGATCTTGGAATACCGACTGTTATGGATCAGATTAACCGACATATGTACCAGCAGATGCAATGATCGTCTGAAAGGTCATGTCAACCAATTGGCGGTGGCACTAACTACAAATTCATGGCGAAGGAAGTTGGTGAAGAGACTTCACCCAAACGAAATGTGCCATCGCTAATATGCCCAATTTTTATTCTTTAAAAATCCTACCCACTTTGAGTTACTCTTGACTTAACACGTCACTCTGTCAGTTAATCAACTGTTTGGTTAGCTGATTAAAAATTTTTTGATGCGGAGGGAGGTTTAGTAAGTAAGAATCTCACACTATCATCTTCACTGTACGATTCCCCCTACGCAACTAATCAAAAAAAATTGTTTATTATGTTTAAAAGGCTTTGAAGTTATTACTTTCCCAAATCAATTAAATTGTAGTTTTTTTTTTCTGCAATCAAATAAAATAAGCTAAAAAAATTAAAATAAAATCATTATTATTCACCATTGTATAAATACATCAATTTAACACAAGCAACAATGGATTCCGAATCTTTAAAGAATCGCAAGAATTTCACAGCTTCTGAAAAAAAGCTTGACACTAGCTGCCCATCTGACAAAATCTACCAAATGCAAAATCATACTTTGATGCCTTGCGAAGAACTAGAAAAAACTCAATACTATGAGGTACGCTGGAAATAAATGGTTTAATCAAAATATAAATTGTTTAATTTGATTAATTATCATTTTTGTACTTTAGATTGTGCTCAATGCATGCGAGGAGAGTGATGATGATGAGGAGTATTTCTCAGCCTTAGAGAACTAAATGCATATATTCAAATATATGCTTCATTCAAACGCTCAGTACTGCTCTATCAATAATTTATTCATATAATTAAAAATTTTAATAAACTTCTTCCAAATTGTTTCTTAAAAATCTAAATTTCAAATAACATTTGGTCATCTGCTTTAGATATCGGTCCGATTTAAATAAACCAGGCAGGTCCTGCTTTAGATATCGGTCCGATTTAAATAAACCAGGCAGAACAATGGTCTACAAATGGTCTACCATTGTAGACCATTCCGTGGACCATTCGTAGACCAATGTTCTTGCTTGCTCGCACCTATATGAGCGTCTTAAGCCAGAAGAAGATAGATTTACATTATCATGTGCTCGGGAAACAGCTATGATTATAGTAACACAGGGTGGTAAAAAGCTACTTGAGCTTCGTCAATGCTAGTCATCATTTTTCCTCGGCCACATAACGAAAAATTAATGCTACAAATTTTAGCAATGCCATAATAAAACTATCCAGCCGTCTGTCTGTCTGTTTGGTGCTCCTCATCTTTGTTAAGAAAATTTCCCCCCCCTTTTAAGGGTGACTTTAGCAATACATTATTTGGTTTGATACTACGGTTCTGGAAGCCTATATATGCATATACCTTTCAGAGATAAGAAATGAATCAAAGTTACTAGTATTTTTGTTAAAATTAATATGAGATCGTTTTTTTTTTTTTTTTTTTTTGGTAAACTCCCCTGAGTACTGGTTATTTTTGAAAGAATCATATACGGTATCAAAAAACATTTAAAAAATGAAGGTCTTACTCAACTTTGCTATTGTCTTTCTCGAGAGATTTTGAAATTTAGTTCGTATAAACCATGTAAAATTTTATATATCGTTTTTTTTTTTTTTCAATTTTATTTATTTACTTTTTTTGCGACAAAGTGAAAAGTGTAAATCAATACGTCACTGCATTGTTTTTAACAATCCCCTACAATCAAAATATAAAATAATGGCATTTTTGGTTTACGTAAGAATATTTGTGTGTATGCTATATTCCTGATCATGTGTTAACATTTATGGGCCAAATTTAAAATATATTTGGTACAATAAAACTAAAATATGAGATGAGCCTTATCTTTTGTAAGATATATGTATAGTATATCTTAAAAATATAATTCATTATTATAATAGTTAATATACTAATGTGGGGTTATTTAATAATAATAAAAAATTTAAAAAAAAAAAAAAATTATTAAAAAATAAAAAAAAAAAAAAAAAAAAGTCGAATAAAAATTCTGCATGCAAAGAGTATTTTATATTCGGTTACAATAAAGTTTCCCTTGTTTCAAGTTATTTATGTTATTTTTGTTTTTTTTCTTTTCATTCTTTTCCCAATACTGAATCATATTGTTGTCTTATTTGAATTGTTAATAATTTACGTAGATTAATTTTTACAATAACGGAAGTCGAAGGTGTTTGTACAATTTCAGGGACATTCGATATGATAATTGAGTTATTTTTGAGTGAAAGAAAAATTTAAATAAAAAATAAACTTTTTCCTTTTACAGTTACAATAATGAAATTTTATATTTTTTAAAGTTAGTATATCAAGGTTGAGCAAATTTACAGATCTAAGATAGATCAATAAATAAATAGTTTAATAGCTAACTAACCAAAAAATTCACAAAGGTAAAAAACTAATTTTCATATTATTCCAGACATAAGCCTGGAATAAATTGTTTTATTTTAGAGAATACCCAATTTATAATCGCCATTCGATACACAAATTACGCATATACTCGTAGTTATTACAAAGCCCAGGGTTAATACTTTCAAAGATAAACTTCGATTTACTAACTTTAAATTAATTTAGTCAATATAAGCCTTCTACCCAGATCCTATTCGAACTAGAACAGTTATCCGAAAACTATTAAATCGAAGACTCGAATTGAATCCGATTCGAGTAACTCATTTTAGTTCAGATTCACGCGAGTATGTTGAAATTGAATAAAATCGAATCGGATGCTCGATTGTGCTAAAGCACTTTCAGTAACTATTATGAAAAAGGCTTTTTGAAGACGTTTTACTACTCGCTAAAGCTCAGTGGAAGAACGTTTCGCTTTGCATTTAGAAGACCCCAGGCTTAATCCCCGGCATCTCCATTTTAATTTTTTTTATTTTACAAAAAAAAGTTATTGTTTTCAATTGCATTTTCTTTTGTAGCTTAAAACCCTATTTTGGTTTTTCTCTCGAAGCTTTCTCAGACATTGAGAGAAAGTTCCGTCCTATGGGACCAACGGTGAATGAGAGCAAAGCGAAGTACTGGGAATCATCCCGCAGACAATCACGACACGACGTGGACAGTATTTGAGGACAGAGAACTTCAGTTTTGAGGCTATCTGGGCACTGATGTAAACAGCGTTAACAACACCAGACAGAAAATTATACGAAGAATCACTCTTGCTAACCGTAACTATTTTGGGTCTCGGTAAGCAAATTCGAAGTAGAGTTCTTGTCCAAAGAAACAAAAATTAAATGCTAATAAGGCCAGTCCTGATATATGGCTTAGAAGCATGGGTCATGACAGAATCA
Source organism: Leucophenga varia (assembly GCA_018903435.1). Lineage (NCBI taxonomy): Eukaryota > Metazoa > Arthropoda > Insecta > Diptera > Drosophilidae > Leucophenga > Leucophenga varia. Next base: position 29,086 of record JAEIFJ010000640.1, read on the forward strand.
AATAAGGCGGCGTTGGGCATGTTTGAGAGGCATGTTGACATTTACATAACGTCAGGAACGATGAGTTACGAGCTCAATAATACTAAAAGGACTATCAAATACATGGGCTGGTCACCTTTGTCGGATGGATACAGAGGCTCCGGCAAGCAAAAGTTTATAAGCAAGACGTGAAACAAATCGGAGGGACGCGGCAGAGAGGACATCCGCCGCTACTTTGAAAGGACCAGGTCTTGGAAGACATCTCTAAGATCTGTATCCCAAATTGGTATCAACTAGCACTAGACTTTAACCACTGGTGCGAAGCCCTATTTAGAATTTAGAATTAAATTTCTGTTGAACCATCCGAAAGTCAGTAACCTCAATTTTTTCCCCCTTCCCATTTGAAATGGAAACTCGACTCTATTTTTTAGATTTTCGTCTGAAAACTTTTTGTTACTCAACCTAAAAACGTCAAATTTCGGTATGGATTGCACCTAGTAAATTCTAAAGAAAATATTCCAAACTGGTTCAAGTTCAAATTTCCTACCTTTTTTTACGATTTTAAAACCTGAAGTTTATAAAAGCTTTTATTTTCGGGAATGTCTGGGACTATACCTACATTCCGTCCCTACCGTCAATTTTAAAGTTTTTTTCCGATCACGTCCATTCTGGTATTTTTCCCAACCCATCTCTAATCTCGACAGATAGTGCATATTTCCGCATTGTTGCCTTTCAGTCTATTCAAAGCTCATTTTTGTTTGTAAAGAAACCAGATTACCGTTGATTTGATCGAATATGAAAACTATTCTTAGAATTATTTAAATGTAAACAACATCAAATCGAAGAAAAAAGTATTTAAATTGATCACTTCATGTAATTTATTTAATTTCAAACACATAATCGCCAGTCTTGCTTATACACATTTAAACTCAATGTAATTGTCAGTTAAATACCAAAAAATGCAGTTCAACAGCCTTAACGGCCAGCTGCGTACCAATAAAATTGTTTAACTATTTACAAAATGGACAGCAAGTGAATGCAGACAAATTGACAGACTAGACAGATTGTGCGTCTATCAATGCATTGTGCAGTGCAAAAATTTTATAGAATACACAAAAAAAAAAATTTATATATTTTTTTAGCTCCTGCAGATACTTGTCATCTTACATTGTAGATATATTTTGGTAAACATAGATGTCAGCACATAAAGTTGCCTCAAATTTCTGGCGCCTTCTTAAGAATACAAAAATTAATTTAATGACAAACTTACTTGGCCACCTACTTTGCATGTGAATGCTTATATGACAAAATAGATGAAGTAGATACATTTAGATACATTTATATAAAATAAGTATCTACTCTGCATAAGGGCAGCCATTTTGCATGTGGGTTGCGTCATTAATCGTGTGAAAATTTTATCAAATTGCGCGAGCACAGTCGATTGCCTTCTTTGTATCTAGCTATCTATCAGTTCGTCAGTCAGTCTTTCTGTCTCAGTTTTACTTATAAGATACAAAGATACAAATAATAAAAAAAAAAATAAAGAACAGATTACAACTTGTCTCATTTCAATCGATGGCGCTCGAGTCAAGTTTTCTGTCTAGTTTTCAGCTCAGAAGCGCCAATTTGTTGATGTTTTGTCTAAGCTATACATTTATGCAGTCTCAGCTCAACTCAACTCTCAAAACAATGTTCACACCGGCAAATATAGCCAAGCTAGCCAGCCAGCCGGCCGGTTAACTGACAAACTGATGTACAGACTCACTGAATGACTGCTGCTGACTGCGAACTGCACTGTGTATGAGAGAGGTCGCATCGCACAGCTTGAACAACAACAACAAGAAAAAAATGTAAATTATGCAAATTACACACTAAAAAGACTAGAAAATCGCGTGTATATGCGGTAATATGGTTGAAAAAAATTATAGCAAAAACAACAACAATTTTACTTCTTAGTAGAAAATAACTCGTAAGCAGCCCTTTTTTTTCGATTTAGATTTAACTTACTTTAGTTCAGCTTAACTTATATATTGTATGTAGTAGATCAAGTTCTCTTCTTGCGCTTTAGTTTGATCTACGATTAAGAGTCCAACAAAAAATTAAAAAAAACATTACAGAATCACAGAAGAACAGAATTACAAAAGAAAAACTTACTTATTTGAGGCTGCTGAAGTTGTTGTTGTTTGTTGCTTTGATTGTTGATGGGAAACTCTGTGCTGTTCTGTTCTGTTGGTTGCATTTAAACCTGCTGCTGCGGCTGCCGCTGCTGTTGCAGGTTTGCGTTCGTAAAGCAACACCAGGTGGGGCTACAACAACACTAAAAAAAAAAAAAAGACAATCGGTAACGCGGCATCATCATTTGTAGTTCCATCTAAACACATACATACACGCACACACAGACACACGCTGCCCAGGCGCAAATGATGATGACTCTTTAGTGATTGGCCATGTAGAAAAAATAAAATAGGCATATCTTTACACAGTTGCGCAAAGTAGAAAATAGCAAACAAAATACTAAGTTTAGTACTAAACACTGAGAAATTTTAAACTAAAAGCAGCCAAACTGAAAATGATTTAGTTTCTTTAGTAAAATATGCACGGTTATATGAAACTTTAGGTACACTACTAAGAAAGCTCACTAAGCTATCGAAGGAGCCACTTCCTACCTAGGCTGGAGTCAAGTCAAGTTTATAATACACAACATGTTTATGCAATTATTTAATAAAGCAGAATGGGCACAGTTTGGGAAAAGTATCTATTAAAGATGGCAAACAATTGATTCTACCGAAAAAGAGCTGGTTTGAGAAATCGAAAGCAACCTTTTTTTTGAAAGAGGAGGTAATCGGAAGGAACGATGTCTGAAGAATACAGCAGGTGGCGTATGAGTTCCCATTTGAGTGTTTCTAAATAGGTAATGAGAGGTTTTGTAACATGTGGCCGAGCTCCAAAATCACTTTGTTCCCCCCGAAATTATTTCATCCGATTTGAGAAGCTCATAGTAGATCACGCCTCGCTGGTCCCATCAATTGAGTTGACCCGGCCGGTTCCCTATCTTCGAGCACAAAAACACCACTTTTAGAGCAACCAAACCACCTCCAACACGATTTTTTAGATGGAGATTACTCACCATACACTTTCACTCAAATTTAATGGCCTTCTGCCACTCTTTTTGTTATATTAAAGTAATGAAATAGTACTTCCAACTTGGAAGTAAGTCTGTATTTACTTTTATACCAGTAAAATGGCATATATGTCGTTTGAATGAAGTATTCAATGAATTAGCATCGAAAGCTGAATCGATACAGCTATATCTATTTATTTGCTCTACTATCCATCGTATTAGTCAACCGATCTTCGGTCTTTTAAAGATAAAGCAATCAAACTGAGAACTTAATTTCGTCAGAGTCCTCGTGAGCGATCTCATATCAAATTATTTGTTTAACCCATTCAAATATACCTCATATTTTAAAGTTTTTGTTTATTAATTTTTATACCCTGTACCCAAAGGGTAAAAGGGTATATTAATTATGTGCGATTGTATGTAACCGACAGAAGGAAATTAGGTAGACTTGATCAGCATTGAAACAGAAGTCGAACTAGCTCTGTCTATCCGTCTGTCTGTCCGTCATACTGTCTGCCGTATCAAACGATTATCTCGGAGACTTTAAGAGAGAGAGAGAGAGAGAGAGCAATCATATTTGAAACTTAAACTCTTGCAAACGGTTTTTCTCTGGTCCCATTTTAAAGGGTACCCCCCATACAAATATACCCCAACATTTTTTGGTATAGGTTACTGCATCGTCCCAATAAATATTTATTTGGGCGTCAAAATTTTGGAATGGTCCCTAAAATATGTTTAGTATAAATTAATAATAAGGAATGGTACAAAGATAGGACTTAATTTAAGGTACAGATTTTTTAGCGTTCTTTTTTGACTTTATTTTCCATAGGAAAATTTTATGTGGATGATTTGCATGTAAAGTAGAAAGGTGTCTGGTAAGTGGTCTAAAAATCAACCAACTATTTATTTCCACTGATTCCTGTTCCACTGTTCAGAGATAAAGATAGGAAAAAAACCAATGGATTTTTTTTTCCTGACAAGCGCTGGGATCCTTATTGAAACCAGTTTTTTTAAACAGTAGGGAACTACTAACCGTACTGGGTTTGACCGCTTTTTTAGGGGCAAAAGTTGAAGCCAATTGCTTCTTCGAATAAATTATCAATTTTGTTGCAATTGGATTATAGTCTTGAGCGAACTATTGTCGGGCTGAAGACTCCTCTTATTGAGAAAAAATCTAAAAGATTTATGAATCGATGCAAAACACTAAAAAATAAAATTGAGCAAGATCCATTGTTTAACGCCATGGACTGTCAGTTTAATCGGTTCTAAACTAATCTAAACTAGAGAACAGAGTAAAAGTCAAAAGTTTTATTGCAGCCATTCAATTTTATTTAAATATAAAAACTGAGAACAGTAAAAGTATTTGCTTCTTAGATCGCTTTCGAAAAGAAAAAGAGCTGCTTAATTGGATAAAACTGTCGACAACAAGAAAAACAATTATAACAACACGAAATCATAAGCAACAACAACAAAAAAACACTATGTACTAACAATTAAAAAAAAAAAAATAGCAACTACAAAATTAAGAAAAAAGGCAACAGCTGTGATAAATATTTTATCAAGATCAAATGTTAAAGCTATGCTTCAAGATCAACAAAAACATAAGGAAGCATAGAATCTAAAGCTGCTTCTTAATGTTAAAATGTGCGCAACAAAAAAAAAAAAAGGTAACAGCAACAGTGTAACTAATTCACAACGACAGCTTAACGAAAAGCTGTAGATTTTTACTAAAAGATACAAATGTATCTTAAAGTGTTGCACGCTAACTAACCGCTACGATAATCAATACAAAGTGTGAAATGTTCACTACATACGAGTATACGAGCTACTTGATATTGTAATTGGACTTAGGGTTTTTATTTTTAATTGATTTTTATTTTCTATTTAACTGTTTCAGACGCTATAAATGATAGAAATTAGTTAGTTACAGTTTTCTAGAAATACTCAAACTAAGTACAAAATAGTAGCATCGTGATGCATCATTCAGTCAGACAGACAAGCAGTCTTTGCTTAACTAAGCTTTTATTTACGCTGCCTAGCAATTGCATTGAGCCATACCATACTCAAGTAGTTACTCTTGTGCATATATTTAACATGTGTGTGTGTGTTATGTGTGTGTGTATCTATAAACACAAATCACTGCATCAATATCTCATGCGGCAAATACGAGTTTCGTTTAAGTATGTGCAAATATTTTTGTAGCAATTTTCTGCTTAAAAACAATTTGGTTTGTTTTTTTATTCAGTTTTTTTTTTACTTTTTTTCTCCTTTTGAGTAAGTAGTTTCCTTGTGCAACATTAGAAAAACTTACTTAGCCTAGTGTTTTTGTTACTTTGAGTTTTTTTTTTTCTTCTGTATTTAAATTAGCAAATTCTTTTGTTGTCTTTGGTCAATGAACCATAATGATGCATTTTTGCAAAGCAAAAAAACTTGGCCACAACGGAAGCGAGATTATAATTTATGGCACAACATCAGCGTTAAATGAGGTGTTGAGTTTGTTGTTAGTTTGCATTTTTTTTTTTATTATAGATCAATCTCAACGCTAGATAAATTATTATTATTTATTGAGTGTTTATTGGAGAAATGGGAATCACCAGCGAGGTTGTTGTTGTTGTTATTGATTTGTCATACCGCTAGACACATTCATTAATATGAGCACAATTTATAATAACAAATTGTTTTTCAAATACAGTATAACGTAATTAAAATACAGTAGCAATATTATTATTGTTGTTGTCAATTATTTGAAGACCTGTTGTTAAATGTATCTACATACGCAAATTGACAGTTAAACTGTGAGTTGCGAAAAATTAATATATGAAAACAAACTAATTGAATTGGAAATGCAATTTAATATTTGAAGAGAAGCAGAAGAATATATTAGTTTAGATCTGAAGGAAAATAATAATATGCAGAATCTATTTGGAAACTTAATATAAAACAGCTTGACTGCAGATCCATAATCACTACAAATCTCGTCAAAGGATGCAGGGAGAGTACCTAAAATGGGTGCACATGGGACAACGGGGTTCACGGAACAGTTGAGCTGGGCAGTATCGGGAAAGAAGCTCGAAATTGGCGATCAGTTTTCCTAAGAAATAGAAATGACGAAGTTAGAAAAGTTTTAAAACTTGGAGTAAAATAATTTTCCGACTTGAATCAGATTGGAATATTTTCTGTAGATTACAAAAGTTTAGAAAGAAAGAGGAAGTCTTTCCGAACCCTTCGACATCCAAAGCGGAGTACGCCAAGGATGCAACCTTTCCCAATTCTGTTTCTAACAGTAATAAGGTATGTTATGTATCTGCGCTGCAACCACTTCCGAACACAGGAATACGTTGACTGACAAACTCCAGCACCTCGACTACGCTGACGACAGTTGCATTCTCGCGCATACCATGACGGATTTATCCCGAATGGCTACTTGAGAGGGCATCTTCTTCCGCTGGGCTGAAAATCAACAGGCGGAAAACACAAGTCCTCAGTCTTAGTCTTACGGGACCGACCACGAGAAAAGTTGTAATCGATGGAAGACAAATCGAGATGGTTGACAGCTACACATACCTAGAAAGCATTCTTGCAGAAGATGGCGGAACTGAGCTGGATGTCTACAGCCGGATCAGCAAGGCCAGAGCTGTTTGGTATGATGTCTCCCATTTGGCGAAACATCGATTTGAGATAGAATTCCCAATGAGGAGGTGTACAGCAGGGCTAACATCGAGCCGCTCAGCAGAAGCATCATGCATCAGAAGTGGAGATGGACTGGGTATACACCTTGTAAGCTCGTGGACAACATCACTCGAAAAGCCATGCAATGGAATCCTCTTGATTAGAGGTCGAGCGACGAGAAGGGCTTCACTTACCAGGGTGGAGTCAACTTGCAACCATAGCAGAAAGCAGGACGAGGTGGAGAGCAGCTTTTGACTCCCTATGTCCCATTAGGGTTTCAGGAACCGAAGAAGAAAAAATAAATTAAGCTGTCTCTTTTGATAATCAGTTCTCATGGACTACTGGTCAGATTCAGAATTAATTGTTTCGAGATTTAGTAACAAAAAAGCTTTTGGGCAAATCCTTGAAATAAGAATGTAAATAATGTTAACAAACTCTGGAGTTTCTGGAGAACTTAAGTTTTCAGTTTGATGGCTGTATCTCTTGTAGACTTCGAGATAATCAATTTCATTCGACACACGAACAGATCCATATTTAACACATATATATAAAAATTATATATATACTACGCCCAACCAAGGCTCCTTTTTAGGTTTTTTGCCTTTCTTTTTTTTTTTTTTTTTTGTTTTTTTTTTTTTTTTTTTTTTTTTTTTTTTTTTTTTTTTTTTTTTTGTTTATTTTTTTTAGTTAATATTAAAATTTTTTTTTTTTTTTTTTATTTATTTAAATTATAAAAAAATAAAAAAAAAAAAAAAAAAAAAAATTGCATTGTTGGTTTTCAAATGAAACTGGTTTGGGACTTATCGATTGAATGGTTTCAAAGTCCATAGTGGACATAGAAACATTTTTACTGTTTTATATATGATATATAGATTGTAGTTTGTTCTGCCTCTTTCATTTATATATTTGTACAAACAGTTTACACCCTTTTACCCTTGGAGTACAGGGCATAAAAATCTATACTTAATATTTTTATTACAGGTTGAAAAAATTCAGGGCTCATGGAACTCTTTTAAAAAAAACCACGAGATACGCGGGACTGGGACAATATATTAATTTAAAAACTCTTCAGTTCACCGTTTTTCTCTTGGTGGACCTACTCTGTGATTTTGCTTTTCTGAGTTATAGTCTATAAGAATGTCTTTCAGAGATGCCTAGGAAAATTTGATATGATTCTTACGACAAAGTTACTTTCTCTAGAAAACTGTAGCCTAGGTAAATTTTGACACAAAAGTCTAATTGAATTTATTTATCGCTCTGCCTGTTCGATCATTCGTTAGTCATGCTTTCCGCATGTCGAAGAATCCAATTGACAAAATCAATATGGTAGTTGGCTCGATGTACAGTATTTTAAAGTAGGTCAAATTATGTTATAAGTACGTATAGTACTATACAAATTTGCTATTTTATTATGAATTAGTTTACAATCTTTAAACGCTACTATTCAAAGGAAAAGCAAACTGGTGAACTAAAAACTTTGTATTGCCATCAATTTAACCAAATTAAGTAAAAAAAAAAGCATTTGTTCCAAACAAATGAGCACAGCAGAGCACAACATTTGGTGAATTATTTAAGTTGCGCAGCACTATTTGCATCCCAATTTTAGAGTAAATCAAAACCAAAACCGAACCAAAACTAAGCAAAATCGAACGTGCAACGCTGCAGAAACCATTTCACAAATTCCCACAATTCACGACCTCTGACAGACGACGTATAGACCTCTGACAATGGCGACAGCTAAAGCACTTCGTAACAAAATCGGCAATAGGCTATGCACTCGAACAGATTATTCAGATTCATGCTGTCCAACGCTTGCTTTTTTTGATGACAAACAACAATCACACAAAATGAATATACATACAAATAGATACAGATACATAGACAGACAGACAGACAGATAGACTGAAAAAAAAAGTTGCACATTTGCCGCACTCTGCTCAACTCAAATTAGCCAAATTCGCCAAAACAAGCGCAACAACGGCAAATGGCTATGTCCATCCATTGAGGAAGTCAAGTAAACCATGCATCCATCCAGTACAGCGTACTCTTGTACCGCTCATTGTCAGTCAAATGGCGTTGTCCATGCTTTATTTTCGCGCGCTGATTAAATGTAATTTTCAAATTTAGCCTAGTATTCTAGTCCATTCCATTCCGCCGTAAACAATAAAAAGGGCCGCTTTCGAGAATTACCGCGCGCGACATTTGGCACAGCAAATTGGGAATTTGCAAAATGTTAGTTTGTGTAATTTGCTTTTCATTGTTGCACCGATATGATCATCATTAGAAGTAGAAACATTGGATAGCATAAGTTTGCAAATTATTGTACATGTACTATGTAGCTCTCACTTAGTTATTTGGCTTACTGCTTGCATTTCTAATGGTAATTGTATGCGAACATGATTCCATTTAGTAGGTTTTTTTTCATATAGTTGTTTGTAGGTACACTATATATGTCGCCATCGTCATCTCCATAGTCAAATAGTTTCAAATTTCCATAGCGGCATGCAGCTAAGCACTTTTGCATTAAGTTTATTGCTTGGCCTTATATATTTGGGTTTATTAGTAAATTTTTCACTATTAAGATACATAGCTATCTACCTTGAGCGCACGAAAAACGACCATAGCACCATTCTGGTCCATATTCCACACTCAAAATATATATAAAAGGAGCTACGAAAACTTTTGTACATTTTACGAAATGAATTTGTACATAGTACGAAATAAACAATATTCAAACATGGTGAAATAAGTACTCTGACCGAAACCTGTTCGTCAAAATGTACGAAAAATTTTCATGCCATGCACAAAACCTTTTCGTAAAATGTTCGAAATATTTCGTAGTTTCTTTTTACGAAAGTTTTGTACATAGTACGATATTAACATTATTTTAACACGGTGATATAAATACTCTGTAGGCAGACTTTACTTTAAGCAAAGTATTTCTAATACACCCAATGAGTTTATATGCTCATTTGTGCACTTAAATTGGTAAATTGCTTGCGGCTATACTAACACACACACTCACACACACACAGCATACACAAACACTTGAAACTGTCAATGAGTCGCACCGAATGTTGCATTTACTGATGCTTGCATTGACCATTCAACTAAGCAACCAAGTAACCAACCGACAAACGAACAAAGTGCTCAACTCAGCTGGCTAACTGCTCTACAGATCCATCGATCGATCTATCGTTTTGAATTTGTTGCATTTGTTATTTTTCGTTTGGCTATTTGGCATCGTTTTGCGCATGCGCCTTGCACTCAATATTTTTTTTTTTTTTTTGTTCAAGTCGCGTGCGCATGAATTATGGAAATTTTTTGTTAGCAATGTGCACATGCTGTGGATTGTATTGATTTCGAATACGAATTTTCTTATTGTGTCAATTCACTCGTATGGCATTTTGCTTATATTTGGTAAATTAAACGCATATTTGGTTGTAACATTAGCAGTAATGGTTAATGGGATATTGAATTATGATCTGAAAATTTTGGAAATGTGATTTGTATTTTATGTGGGAAAAAATGTGCATTTTTTCATGTAATTGGATTTCCGCTTTTGCACCATTTTTTTTGGTGTGTATATGCGTTGTAGGCGAATTCGAGATAAATTTAAATGGGGCAAGGAGAAGCATATTGAAGTATTACAATGTGTAAAGTTAACGGCCACTTTGATGAACGAATCGGTAGCGCTGAAAACGGAAATGATTTATATAAATAAATTTCTTCTTTCCCTACAAAGCAACAAAGCTTCTGTATGCCTGTAGGAATATTACAAAACTAATAATTGATCTTTTAAGTCGCAAAACTAAAAAGAAATGACTAGTTTTACTTTACAACAACAGTAAGCTTCTATTTCTTATTTTTCTTCTTTACCTACAAAGCAATAAAGCATCTGTATGCTTTTAGGAGTGTTACAAAACCGATAAACACATTTGAATCTATACAAGAATCAGTCCCTGCAAGAATCATCCTTTAATTTCAGCAAACAGCGAAGTTTGTAGTACTTCAGAATTCTTTAGGTTTGTATTTCTGTTTCTCAATATCGTGACGTAATGTCAGGTTTCAGATCCAATATTTGTGTTCAGCGAAAAAAATCCCTTTGAAACACCTAGCTCCATTTTTGTAGGAAACCGTAAAACAAAAGCAGAAACAAATCCTGTCGTTGTAGTACTCTATTAGTCTTGAGTACTAAAACTATGGACTCTAAACATGCCATCAAGGTGCAATTTAACCTTTTTTTTTGCTGAAAATAAATCATGTAATACGTTCAAAAAATATTTCTGACAATCGCTAAAAAATAAATTTATTAATTAATTAATTTAAAAAAAATATATCGAAAATATTGTGCAAACGTTTTAACGATTTCTATTCAAGAATATAAATTTTATTATTTTTCGTGCCATCTCAAAACACGCAACATAAAACTTTGTCTTCTCGCTCATAAATTTCGCACTTATTAAGACAAACAATGTGTTTGGCAATGAATGAATGAATGACTGAATGACAGACAGACAGACAGACAGACGGACAAACATCTAAAGAGACAGGAAGCAAACTACATGAAAAACACTCTAAGATGGACAGAAAAATCTCTACATGGCCAGTAAAAATCAACGAAGCGTAACGGAGACAAATAAACGAAATGCCAAACAAGTTGGAAAAAATATTCCAAAAGCAAAAATTTTTAGAACGAAAAATATAAGCTAAGAATGACTTAGCAAGAGCGAAAACAAGTGCAACAAAGTTTTTCGCAAGAATTTTACCAAAAGCATTGCAAAAAAAAAATGCTTCAAAGCAGTTGGAAAAACAAAAAAAAATTGCAACAAATTTATGCATGAAATCATTGAAGCGTACAATAACAATAACAACAAAAAAAACAAAAAAACACGAATAGCAACAAGTTAACCCTTTAAATATATAAATACAATATTATACCACTGTGCACAGTGGTTTTTAATTTAGAGATTTTTAATTTAAACATTTAGCAGAGCTGCTTTAGTAGTTTAGAATTCTAGAGAAATCAAAGTCGTGAATTAAGGGAAGAACTAAGTTATTATTTAGAATGAAGTTTGCTGTACTATTGATGATCAACAATGCTGGTTATCCGAAAATTGTCTGCGGTCATAATGGCAGAAGATTTGAGAAAAACTTTTTGTTATCTGGACTTCTTAGATTCTGTTTATTATACCGGCTTCACTCTATAACAAAAAGTAAGCTTCCATATCTGATTTTTCTTCTTTATCTACAAAGCAACAATGCTTCTATATGCCTGAAGCGGTCTTACTAGACCAAGTATTGACCCTTAAAGTCCAAAACTAGAAAGAAAAATGTCTTAGCTTCACTTTACAACAGTAGTAAGCTTTTATTTCTTATTTTCTTCTTTACCTACAAAGCAACAAAGCTTTTGTTTGCTATTAGGAGTGTTACAAAACCGATAATTGATCCATAAACTAAAAAAAAAATTACATAGATTTACTTAACAACTACTGTAAGCTTCTTTTTCTTATTTTTCTTCTTTACCTACAAAGCAACAAAGTTTCTGTATGCTTGTAGCGGCTTTACTAGACCAACGATTGACCCTTAAAGTCGCAAAACTAATAAGAAAAATGTCTTAGCTTCATTTTTCTTCTTTACCTACAAAGCAACAAAGCTTCTGTTTGCTTAAAGGAGTGTTACTAGTCCCATAATTGACCCTTAAAGTCGCAAAACTAAAAAAAAAATTGCATAGCTTTTTTTACATAACAACATTAAGCTTCCATTTCTTATTTTTTTCTTTACCTTCAAAGCAACAAAGCTTCTGAATGCTTGTAGTAGTCTTACTTGACCGATAATTGATCCTTAAAGTCGCAAAACTAAACAAAAAATGTCGTAGCTTCACTTTACAAAAGCAGCAAGCTTCCCTTTCTTATTTTTCTTCTTTACCTACAAAGCAAGAAAGCTTCTGTATGCTTGTATGACTGTTTCTAAACTGAAAACTGACCCTTAAAGTCGCATAACTAAAAAAAAACATTACCAAGCTTTACTTTGCATCAACAATAAGCTTCCATTTCTAATATTTCTTCTTTACCTACAAAGCAGCAAAGCTTCTGTATGCTTTGTTAGTGCATATTGGCGAAGATTCTGTTATTGTGAGTACTGCGTAAATGTTTAAATGTACTTGGCATGAAGTATGGACGTTTTTAATGCGTTGATGTGTTTTCTTATAAATGCTTTACTCTTCCACAGTTTGTCACCAATTTCTTTCGAATTAACCTTTTTATAATCTTTGCCAAATTTTTCTCCAATTATTTCCACTGTGCGGCGGCACAAAACCGGCAAAAGTACATTTCGATGCACAGAGAATTTCACGATTCATGTACTGCGCACATAGGGCATACAAGTGTATCTACATATACACTATGTATGTAGTTTATATAAAGTTATGTAAGTTGGTGTTTTTTATTTTATTTAAAAGTTTTGTCTACCCCATTAACCGGCTATGTAAAGAGTTAGACTATTTGCACACTTAAAATGAAATGTACATGTACATATATAATTTTTAAACTATGGTCAAAGTCAGCGACAAAATAGAGAAATAAAATATGTAGTTAAAAAGTGTAGATACAGAAACCAGAAGTCAAGCTACATAGCCTCAACTTGACTTGGCTGGTTGTCCGTCTGTCCGATTGTCTGTCTGTCTTAGTGTACCTTTAAGCCTTAAGTTATGGTCAGCTTAGTACAGCCAGCGACGAGAACATCAACTACTATTAGGGAAAAAAAGTTAATTATCTTTTTGTAACGCCAAGACAAAACAACATTCTTCAGGCAAAAAGTAAAAATTATACTTGGACTGCTGCTGTATACAATTTTTTCTTTTTTTCTTCCATCTATCCATTCAGTTCCGTTCTGTTACTGTTGGTTCATTTCTTTCTATTTTTTTTTTTTTTTTTTTTCATCTTCACAGGCGGCCTTTCGGACACCTTTCAGCCAATTGGCGTAGTCTTTGCTTTAGTTTGGTACACCTTTTTTAGTTCATTGAACTGTTAATTGTAGCGCTAGCAAGTGTGAAAGGTGATTTTTCAAGGCTGGAATTGTCTTAGTGTGTATCTGATGGATTGTAGTTTGAAGTGAGTGTACAATTCTTAGTGTCCACAATTTTAGAAAGTCTCTAACATTTTGAAATTAATATTTTTATAACCATTCAAAAAAAAGACTGAACTGATTTTTTTTTTGAAAGTGCCATATGCAAAACGTCGCTCATTTAGAAAGGCATTATGTAATAGTTAACTAGTTTATAGTTTTTTTTTTCAATGAATGTAGCAACGCATAAAAAAACTTCATTCACAATTTACAAATGAAATAAACAAATTAACGAAAGATTCAAGTTTTCAAGAAACGCAAACGAAACAAATTTACGATTCATTAATTACCCAAATGGTACCTCCCATGTATTGCTTAATTTTCTTAATTAATTATTATCAACAAAAACTTCAAGCTTAGTAAATTTAACAATATTTATCGTCACTGCTTGACAATTTTGTTTTTTTTTTTTTTTTTTTTAATTTAAATTTTATTGGCATTTTACAGCTTGACCACAACCACAAGCATTAGCCACATTGCCACCTGTGTGACTATGTGCCTGTGTGTCACCTATGCTGCTAATCTGTAAAAAAAAATTAAGTGGAAAAAAAAACAACAACAACAACTGTCATCTAATAAAAATGGCAATAACATTTAGATATATTCACGACATTAGCGCAACTGCAAAACCATTAATTCGGTAGCTTAAAGATGCGCGCATCTTGGTGTCTTTTATACGCTAAAATATTAACTTAAATGCCAATTTATTGCAGTTTTAAGCTGTTCGAGTCGGCGCAAATCTGGAAAAGAAAGATTGTCGCATCTTAGCTGTAAAAAAAAAAAAAAGAGAATTTTTGTCGCGCTTCACACAAAGTGAATGGTAAATTAGTTTTCTAAACAAAGTTTATCACACATTCGCTACAAAGTAAAAAGATAAACAAATTCTTGATCATTGCGATGCATCAAATCGATTTAGCTAGATGCGTTTGTTATTATTCCTCAACTTCATCTATAGATGCAAAAAAAGTTTATTTTTTCTTAACATATTAGTTTTAAAAACGACAATTCTCTTTATTTCGCTTGCTAAGATTGCTATATTACACTTTCTATTGTTCACCTGTACCGTTTTTAATGAATCTTTTCAAATTGGGCATTAAAAGATACTAACATCGACAGACACATTCAGTTATCATAAGGTAGTATACCAATCTTCTTTCAACATATTTACATTAGATTGTGTATTAAGAATAAAAAAATACTCTCAAAATTTTCAACAAATTTAAAAAAACCAGAGTCCAATCTCTTTTCATTTTTAAAATGGCATTTTAGCGTATATTTCCTACCTATGGATTTTTTTCTAATTTTGAGTCCCTAAATTTTTCCATCTTTTGATACACAAATTCTGCTTATTCTAGTGTTTCCATCAAAATAATAAACAGATTTACACATTTCAAATTTTGGTGAATACAGTACAGTTCATTTGTGTATGGCTGAGATCATAAAATACCTAACTTCTCTGTAATAAAAATGGATAAGTTTTAATGAGCATTTTAAAATATGGTTACGTGATTGGTTATTGGACTTCGGAAGTAGATCCGTCATCTCTTTCTAGTCCTCTAAAATTAATTTTATATCCCAATCTACATACAAATTGGTAAAAATGTTTCTATGTCCGCTATGTACTCTTCAACTATCTAACCGTTGTGTCCCAAATTGATTTCATTTGAAAGGCAATAATGCAAGGATGATTCAAGATCATTAATACTATGCATTAGCCGATTTTCGACTTTTCAAATACAAAATTTTTTTGAATTACTCCCAAATATAAATTGAAGTGACAAGGGAACGGGTATTTTTTAGTGCTTTTTTATATGTTCTTATACAAGTTTTAATATGCAAACAAAAATGACAAAAATAAAGAAGTACAAAACTGCCACCGAAATGTATTGCAAAAAAACAGTAGATAATAGATAAAAGAGGAAGAAAGGGATGCTGAAACGCCCTTACAACGTTTAGTGCGCTTGAATTCTAAATGACTAAGAGAGCGGTAGTCAAGAATAGTACAAACACCAGAACAACGTGCAGCATACGCCGGGTAACCGCTGGCAACAGGTAAAAACTTATTTTGTTTTTCAGAAAATATTCCGAAATAGATACTCAGAACTAAAAAAAAAAAAATTGTCATGCCCTTTTCGGTGAGTTCGTTTGAACACATTATATGGGTTGATGACTTACCCCTTGGGAAGTTTTTTGTTTAGTCGACGGAAATAGCCTCAGTGTGTGTTATAATAAGACTGGCTCCAAAAATTATTTCTCATTTTGTGAAATTGTCTTCAGTAGCAATATCAAAGCTGTTTGAATAGTCGGACTTTATCACAAACACTCTTAACTCCGAAGCAATAATTGAGGAATAATGTGTGACTCAATGAGCACTTTTTGCATATTAATATTTCAACAATAAATGAAAACTTGTAATAATGTTTATAATTCTTATATGTCACCCAAAATGTCATCAAATATTAACAAATAGTATAGAACATATACATAGATGGCGCTCTTGGTTGATGAGATAAGGTTCGTGTCTTAGATATTATTATTAGAACCTGTGTAACTTTCTTTCTTGTGAATGAAACTGAGTTATTTAATCTAAAATTTTATTCCATGTAATTCCACCATTATTTATATCGCTTTTTGAATGACAATTGGTTCTTCTGTGGATGTTTTTTTTTTAATTAAATCCATTAATGGAAAAAAATTAAATCGATTTGAATATTTAAATAAATTTTGGAATACATACGGAATTTTAAAAATATTACGATACTTATATTGCTTAAATCAAGACCAAAACGTCATCTACGATATAATTTTGGGGTATCGCCAAAGTTTATGAATTTTTAGCAATGTTTTATACGACTTCGACTGTAAAATATATGTCTAACTGGCTTTTGTTATGTCAATTAAAAAAAATCTCTATTTTTTTGATAGAAAGAGTTTAACGTCCGTAATGATCGTCCGCAACGAGTAAAAATTATCGTCCGCAACAAAACAGCACTTTATATCCAAAAGTATCGTTGCTATTTGAGTGCCAAGTACTCTTCTAAAGTATCCGTTCGAATGTAAGTTCCACAACACAAGATCTCATTTCAAAAAGATATGAAAAAAATTAATACATATTTTATTGAGCTGCAGCTCATAAGCAATTCGTTCAAATCGAACATATTTTATTTAAATTTTATTTATAATCATTTATATTTTCAATTTTTTTTTCACATTTTTTACACTTAATAAAGATTTAATATTTATAAGATACTTTTTTAATTGAATTAACACAAATACAATTCGTATAGCTATTAGATATATTATTGCACACACACACACGTTTACAGTTTTAATTTTTTTTAATAAAATAAACATTTTCACACAATTTAAATTTTAATGCATTTGTTGTCTTCAACCCTGCACCATAGATGCCACTAAGAGATCACGGGAATATCAAATTCAAATAAAAAACCCGTGAATTCTTCCAGTGCCATTAACTGTGCTGAGATATATTTCCATTCTTTTATGCTTAACAATAACACTGCACACGAACTAAACTAAAAAGTACTCACCTGATGCTTTAAAAGATGCTACAAAGTAGACAGACAGCAGCAATAAATTCCATTCATGATAAATTCATTTCAGCGCGTTGTCGTTATCGCGCATGCGCGCATTCATTAAATACACTTTAAAACTTAGTAGTTCTAGTTCTTTGATCTATCCCACGATTTAATCAAAAAAACGTAAATATTTTCAAAGACTTTTTCACATTCAGGCAGCAGGCTTACTTTGGTTACTGAGTTTTGCTTTTGATTTGTGTCTTGAGGAAGTTGATAATTTCAATTTTTCACATAAGTTGAGTTGAGTTGTTTTTTTTTTCGTGGTGTTGCGTGGGAATTTTTCTTGTTTTTTTTTTTTTTTATTATTTCATTTGCTGCTGTTGCTGACTGCTGACTGCTTTGAATGCTCGTGGCTATTAGGCCTGAGAATATTTTCTTTTATTTTTTACATTTTTATTTCCTTTTTGAATTATTGCATGTTTTGCGGTTATTGTGGCAACATTATGCATATACATATAAATTTATTATTATTCTATGCCAGCAGCAAGTTTTATTCATAAATTTTTTACATAATTTGATTTTTTTTGCATTGGTTGAAATGTCTGTAATAAATTTCTGGCATGTGATAAGTTTGTTTTTTTATGTAAGTTATTTTAATTAGCACAAATAAATATTTTTTTATTTGAAAGATGAATGTGAAAGATATTTTATAAATATGCTTAAGAGATTGTATTAGATACATTTTAATTTATAAAAAAAGATACATTTTAATTAATAAAAAAAGATACATTTTAATTAATAAATAAAAGATACATATTAATTATAATAAAGCTATTAAAGAGGCAATGTCTGCTCTAAACTATTTCTTCAGTTTTTTTTAATATAATATATTAAACTTTGAACATGATTTCAGTTCTTGTAGAACATATTATCATTACCACTATTTTGTAGTATTACATGCTATTATAGCAAAATAAAAAAGTATCATTATAACAAAACGTTGCATTTCCACAGCTTAAACTTCAACTTCAAAAAAATAACAAAAATCTTACTAAGCTACTAAAACATACTAAATGGCAGATTAGCTTATCTGCACATGCCACAACAAATCGTAAACTTGCTACTCTTGTCTGTCTGTCTGTCTGTCCAATGGTCATATTAATTAAAACACGCAGCAACAGCAACAAAGATACTCAAATAAAATGCAGACAGACTGACAGATAGACGCACATTTAAATTAATAGTATACCTCTACAAGCTACAAGTGCCGCCACTAATATCATATCATATCTACGCATGCCAAGAGAACCTTCAGCGCCTCTTTGCTTAAAGCCAGTAAAAAGGAAAAACAAAAAATAATAATAATAAAAAACTCGACGAATCTTTAGCTTAAAGTGTCGCTTCAATCAAAAGCATTAATGATGGCGCACTTTGATGATGTCGCGACTGAGATGACTGCGTATGCATTTGCTGTGACTTTTGCTGCTGCTACCAGTAATGATTTTGCTTATAAGTATCTTTGGCTTTTAACTTTTAAAATGTGCTGTTGTTGTTGTTGTCGTTGTCATTGCTTTTGCTATTCATTTGCATATTTTTTTTTTTTTTTTTTCAACGTTAAGATTAGACTCGTAAATTTGTCGTTAAAAATCATGTCGAATACGGCAACGTGTCGATGTGTTCGATTCTGTCGTGTTCTGTACAAAAAAATAAAAAAAAAAAGAGCTCACGCAAGTTTAATTTTAGAGACAGACGGACAGACAGCTGATCAGACGTTTATATATATTTTTTTTTTTGGCGCTTACTGCACTACCCGTCTTGATGATTGCTTGATTTTAAGTTTTATACTTTGAGCTACAACTACTGTGTTGTGTGTGCTGCGTAACTTATCATTAGTGACAGACGTAACGACCTTTTGAGCTGCTTGTGTGTGATTTGTTTTGGGCTTATTAGAAAGTTGAGATAAATATTAAAATTTTGTAAACTAAAAAAACCTTTTAAATATAAAGGAATGCGGACAGACGGACATGTATAGGAAGCTGTTAATATAGTCTCTGAAGACTCCTTTGGAGTATAGACAACTTTATTTCAGAGCTTATATAAAAAGAAAAGTAATAAAACTATTTTTTAAAATGTATCTCACATGCAAAAAAAGTATCTCAACACTTCAATTTAATGCAACAGATACATTTGCAGTACACCAAAATGCTGCATTTGTTAAGAATTAAAGTTGCAAAATTGCATTCAAAAACATTCTAATAAACCCAACCATAAGCAATATAAACGACTGCCACTCAGTATAGGCTGCAGGTATTGTATCTTTTATGCATAAATTGTTAATTTTTTTTTTTTCAAAATTTATACAGGTAGCAGGTTTTTGATTGATGCCTGTCTAACGAATGGCTTTGTATCTATTTGCCAAATTTTAAAGTTTAAGCTGCAAATTTGTACTGTCAAAGTGACAATTACTTTTGGACTTTTTTGGTTAAAAGAATTTAAGATGCAGTTTTTTTTTTTTTTGTAAATTATAGCCTCGAGTGTTATACGTAACAAATCAAATCAAATGCAACTTTGTTGCTTTTAATTTGCATAATTTGAATGTAAAAAAAAAAAATACGAGCTACCAAAAAAGAAAAAAATCGTATTTTTTCGTGATCAATTCCACGAAATAATTTTTGTGACTTCAAACTAATTTTAGTCAATCAGCTTGCGGTATTTCGAGCAAAAGTGCAACCGTAGGTCACATTAAAAAAAAAACAAACCCGATACGCTGTCCAAAGCAATTTCCTTTGTTTTTAGCTATTTGTGCGGGAGACAACTCAATTTGCCCCACACTCAGTCAGTCAGCTAGTCAATCACTCTGTTGTCTCTCTAAGTTTTTTTTTTTTTTCGAAGTCACTTAAGTTGTCTCTCAAGCAAATTGACCCCGAAACAAATAATTGCAGCATGTCAAATGTTCAATTGTATTGCATTGCATTGCAGTTCACAAGCCTAACAAAAAAAAAAAAACACAAAAAAGGAAAATTTAATTGTAAAATCATGAGCTGCATTTGTTTGAAACTATTTCAAGATGCGCTGCGCATGAGAAACGCGTCTTATTAAGTCTCAGGTTTGTTGCTTAAGTCTTTTGTTTTGTTTTGCTTTTTTTGTTAATTTTATAGTGAATTGTTATTGAAGCGTGATTTCAGCTCTACAATTTTTTTTTTTATTGAAATTTTGTTTTGATTTTTTTTTTTTATTTTTTTTTTTTTTTTTGAACGCATTACCCGCTGCGCATTTGTAATTAACAACGGCATGAAAACGTTTTGAAATAATTTATAATTATTTTTGTTTTTTTTTTTTTTTTTTTTATGTGAAATTGTGAGCGTGTTAAAATATATCTATTATAAACCAAAAAAATGTTTTGAATTGTCTTTTCTATTTTTTTTTTTTATTTTGGAAAATATTGTATATCATTTGCGCTGACATTGTTATGTAGTGAAGCATAGCAAATGTGGTTAGCTGAGTGGCAAAATTAATTGTATTGAATTGTAAAAAAACGATTTTAATTTAATGTAGAATAATTTTTTATATTATTATAGACAAAAACCATTAGACGCTGACCAATAGCTTGCATTGATAGTATCAAAAATTTAAAGAAAAACAGGATAGAACGCTGAAGTCGAGTAGGCTTGACTGCAAGATACCCTGTACCCCATTTTTATGTACCTTTAACTAAGTCCTATCTTTACTAATATTCCTCATTGTATTGAATTTTTATAAACTTAAAAAACTTTGTAGGGGATACAAAATTTGGTTAGTCCCTCCCATATTGGAATACTTCATTGGGACTATCCTATTTTTGGCATAATTTATACCAAATTAAGACTTTCTTGAATAAGAAACAATGACGTTTTTTATGCAAATATCCTCAATTTTGGGGTAGAATTGTATAGGGGTACCCTTTAAAATGGGGCTAGAGAAAAACCGTTTGCAAGTGCAAACTTGACGGCTTAGGAGATCTTAAGTTTAAAATATGGTGGCCCTTTCTCTTATAGTCTCCGAGATAAACTCTCTCATATGGCAGATAGCAGGACAGACGGACAGAAAGACAGACAGATGGACGGACAGACAGAAATAGCTACTTCGACTCCCCTTAAAATGCTGATAAAGAATATATATACTTTGTAGGGTCTATCTAGCCTCCTTCTGTCTGTTACATACATTCGCACATAGTTACTTTAAAAAAAACTTTCACCCTTTGGGTCACACGGGTATCAAAATTATCCCAGATTTTTTGCTAACCAAAAAAAAATTCATAATGATCGGTTCACCAATATCATTTTTATACCTATATACCACATAGTTAAACATCGGTTAAAAACATTGAATTTATTGTTAAAACCAGGGTTGTCGAACTACCAAAAAAAATGCAGTTTGGTTCGGTTCAAGCGGTTCACAATGCCTTTAAACCACTGGTAAACGTATAAAACCGTTTTTTCTACTTTTTGTCGAACCACTGTTAAAAAATATTCAATTGATATTAAATATTATCAATTTGAATATTTATAATCCTCTCCGCATTGCACATAATACAGTAAACTGTTTGCCTTGATTTATGCACCCATGCAAATTTTACATTTAAGTCTTTATTTTACACAACCCTAAGAATTTTTTTTTTCCAAAATAGACACGCAACACATAACATTCTATGTCAACTGACTCCACCCAATAAAGGACATGAGGCGTTCGTTTTCTAAGTCTTTCGTTTTACGTTGTCATTTTTCGTTTTTTTTTTTTAGTTTTGTTGCGCCCACCATAAAAGGCGTGTTTTCTGTTTTTGTGTTGCATACCGCACTTTGGCGCCACTTGTGGCGTCTTGTCAACAAAAAAAAAAAGACGCTAAACAAGTTGCACAGTAAAAAACAACAACAACTTAAAACTCATTCATCACTACGTCTATCAAAAGCAACACCACAACAAATATTAATTAATAGTAACAAACAACAAAAAATAGACTATGCAACGCGACAAGAATAAAATATAAACTAACAGGAACAAAATCATTGAAGTTGCACAACAACATTAAACTTGGCACATACTACAAACTAACCATGCTTGTCTGTCTGTCTGCATACAGCTGTAAGTGATCTTGACCATAAACTGTCAATATGACTAGAAGAAGAAGAAAAAAAACAAGCTTAATAAAATATAGTTTAAACAAAACGGTACGCACGAGTTGGCATTAAATTGCCAAGTGTTCATTATGCCAAAGTCAAAGTAAAACTTAAAACGAGTCTTAGACAGTCAGGCTGGCAGTCAGTTAAAGCCTTTTATGGCTTAAAAAGTTAACAGTACAGTAAGTGCTAAAGCTTCCTGTCAGAGAAAAAAGACCTTTTTTAGGCAAATTGAAGGCACGCAATGCGCATGATGCTTACTAGGAAATAGTTAAGCGAAAAAACCTTAAAGATAATAATGATGATGATGATGTTTTTTTTTTTTGCTTTGAAGCATGATTGATTGATAGCATATGTTATGTATGCTCGTATGCTAGAGGTCAAAGACAAATTAAATGCGTAAGAACGTAAGAACTAAATATTTAGTTTGTAACTTAAATGCTGCAAACACTAAACTTGTTGTTGTTGTTATTATTTGTACTTAAGTTAATGACGGTGTGGCTTGTGCCTAACGGTAATACTGATTGACATACACAACATATAAACAACTAACTAACTGACGGACAGACAGACAGACGGACATACTGTGACACACAGCTGCCAGTACGTGCTTGAAATTTCGTATTTAAAATTAAACTAAAAAAAAAAAAAAAAGAAGCGATCTGCAAAAAAAAAAAAAAAGCACACAGCTGCAAGCAAATCAACTTGTACAGTTTACTGTCGCCACAAAATCAAAGATGTATGCTTTACTTAGTATGTGTGTGTGTGTGTGTAGTGTCTTTATGCTGTACATCTCTTTGCATCACATTGGTATTTCAATCACGCATCAATCTGGCACGTTTTTATGATGTAGCCAAGCGCGCATGTCGCGCGAAGCAAGTTAAAGTCCATCAGTCTCAGATAGACTTCAGCAGAAATAGAAGGTAGCAGCAGCATGTTGAACGAGTTAAAACGTGTATTTGGGCAGTTCTTGTTGTTGTTGTTGTTGGCTGTTATAGAAATTATAATACAGTGTTGTAGTTCTAAAAGGGCTAAAAAACATAAAAATGCTGAAGTACATAAAAGCAATTACATACAAACGTGCAGAGCATTTATATAAATTTAGAATTTTATTTAAAACTTTTGAGGCTAAATAAAGCTGCAAAGTGAATTATGCAAATCCATGATATACAAATAAAAGTATCTTATAAACAAAATGTATCTTAAAGATACAATAAACTGCAAAGCATTTAATTTTACTATTAATGTCAGTTTCAATGCACAACAATGCAGCATGTATCTACGAATTATTCCGTATTTTTATTAAGATACAAAAATGAATAACGAAAAACTTCAACTTGTATTTAGTTCCCACTATGCCCACTAATTTCTTTCTCACATTACGTATACGCCCCATTTTAATGGGACGCCACTGCTTTGTAAGTAAGTAGTAGGTACAACTAACAGGCTACAAAATTCATGCAGCACGAGTCTGTAGCGCATTCCTGCATTGCAATTACAAATCTTTCGGTGCTGATTTTTTTTTTTTGTTTTTGTTTTTGTAGTTGAGTTGTTTCCTACTAAAAGTAAGAAAATGCACAAGACTACTACGACTACTCATTGAATTGTTATGTGTACCTTATGTACGTAAGGATCATGAAAATATTATTGCAAAATAATAATGTGCGTATGTGCTTGGCATATCGAAATTTCAACAACTGGCTTAACTGACCTCCATCTCTGACTTCACTTTGTATCGCTCTATCTCTTTGTTTTTTGCATGTAGCGCGGAATTATAATGTCCTTTGGTTTGGTACAACAAGATTTTTTTGGTTACGTTTCGTGGTTGTTATAAATTTCATTGATAATTGCATATATTGATTACATGATTATGTGTTGTTGTTGTTGTTGCAGTTGCAGCATGCGTTGTTGTCTGTTGTTGCTGTTCGTGTATTTGTCTTAAGCTTGCTGTTGTTACTACGTGCGTGGCATGCAACATCGATATAATTTTTACTTGATCTTTATTTCTTTTTTTTTTTTTTTTTTGTATTTTTGCTGTTCGCATTGTAATTGTACATGAATTATTAGCAGCGTGTAGGATTGTTCTTTGTTGTTGTTTATGTTTGTTGCTGCTGCAAGATGCATGCAAGTGTTCGCAAATTGATTTACAGTGAAAATAAGAAAAATGCCATTAAAAAATAAAAAATGCAAGAAAAATTGAAAAATTACCACGCGTATTTGGGTCAGCAGTGCGCTATGCGAATATATTTATATATGCGGAGGGTTGTTTCAACGAAAATGTTATATAAGAAAATATATGAGTTATCTCATTTCTATAGTATAGAAAAATTTTTATCTAACTAAAGTTCGAAACTTAACATATTCTCTATGCCAGTTAAAGTACTTCCGCAGCTGTCTCTTTCTAAATTTGCTTACAAATTTTGTTGAGTATGCATATTATGGTGAATTTATATTATTTCAGCAAAACAAAATTACAGCAAATTTAAATTTTGCTTACTAAAAAATCTTTATCTAAATTAGTCGTACTCTTCTTTGTTTTCGTCGTGGTGAAACTAAATATTATTCAACACAAGCTAAGTTTTCAAATTTATTTAAAGATTGATTGCCGGAGTATTTAACCTGTTATAATTGCATCATGATTCTATACCAAGTAATGTATTCCACCACTGTCTCTTTTTAATTTGCTGATTTGTTGAGTATGTTATGGTGAATTAATATAAATTGTGCTTACTAACTCTTTCTAAACATTGCTTGTACTCTTCTTTCCTTCGTCGTGGTGAAATTTTGCACGAATTATTTACTACTCCGGAGTACTTAATCTGGTATATTTGCATCATGATCCTATACCAGGTAATGTAACACCGTCGCTGTCTCTTTCTTATTTGCTAACAAATTTTGTTGAGTTTGCATGTTACGGTGAATTTTATATAATTTCTGGTATATTTGCATCATGATCCTATACCAGGTAATGTAATCCGCCGCTTTCTCTTTCTAATTTGCTAACAAATTTTGTTGAATTTGCATGTTATGGTGAATTTATATAATTTCACCTAAAAAAATATCAATTTTTCTGCTTCTTGTTTAATTTAAAACTTTGTTTTGGTTCTAATAGTTCCCAGTTCATAGTGTGCTCATTTAATGCAGTTTAAAGTGGCTTTTCAATATGTACAACACTTTTCAAATTGCAAAACTTAATAAACTCACCACATTTCATACTTTTGTATGCCGTTT
Organism: Leucophenga varia; assembly: GCA_018903435.1. Classification (NCBI taxonomy): domain Eukaryota; kingdom Metazoa; phylum Arthropoda; class Insecta; order Diptera; family Drosophilidae; genus Leucophenga; species Leucophenga varia. The sequence goes on from JAEIFJ010000640.1 coordinate 54,903, forward strand.
TTATTTCTGTAACTCATATGCAGACAAGTATCTATAACTACCACAAATATTCATACGAATGCTTTTGTTCAAAATTTTGTTTAGTTTATTAGCGTATTGCACAAATCAAGATATATTTTTATTTCTATGAATTTATTGTGGCAATTAATTTTTTTGTTTGTAAATAAACAACAACAAAAAAATCCTCAAAATGTCAAAATAATATATAACAAAAAAACTCAAAAACTATTTAAGGCCAGTTTTAAATCTTCAAAAAGCGATTTGCTTTTTTTTTTTTTTTTTAAGAAATACAAAAAAAAAAACAGTAAGCAACGAAGCAACTAGGAAATGCATGCAGCACTAAAATTTTATGTTATCCATAACTAAAACATAAGTGGTCAAAATGTTCAATATGCAAATGCAACATGCAAAATAAGCTAAAAAGGAAGCAAGACATACACTATACAAAGCGAGTATATACAAAGCGACGGCAAGCAGCAGCGACATTGAATGGCACAATTGAAAGGCAGTCGATATATGTCGTTATAGAAAGCTAGCACAGCTCAGCTAGGTTGAAAATCGAAGAAGACGACATAGCCAAGCATACGAGTCAAACAATCTTAAATCACAGTTTAGAGCAAAACATACAAGCGCGCATACAGAATACAACGAGACAAAAAAAAACTCAACACTGAAGATGTTGTTAGCCTTAAAGAGCTGAGCGCTACATAGACAGACAGACAGACAGGCAGGCATTGAGGCAGACAATTGCCACACACAGTCTTTCAAATTGGCTATTTTCTTGACTCTCTTTCTTTCTTTCACTTATGTATTTCTTATCAGTTGTCTAACAGTTATTTAGTTTTCCTTTTTTTTCTTTGTCATTTTTTAAACAAATAATTGACAACTAAATGCGCGAATTTTGAAATTTTTTATTTGTTTTTTTTTTTGCACGCTTATCTACATCTTAAATTGTCAATGCAACATATTTTTTCCGCACCTAAAGTGGCAATATGTAGCTTTAATATGACAGACAGTTGCCTAAATGGCGTGAAAAAGATACATTTTGTACACGATGAGTATGAGCGCTGTTGACAAAATTGTCTGATAAGATAAAATTTATGTGCATGGTTAGCAAAATGTATCTGTAACTGTGAGTTTGTGTAGGTTGTTTTTGTAGGAAAATTTTTGTTTCATTTTTTTTACAACTGCACCCACAAGCTTAGGTTTTTTAGTTTAATTTTGACACTTTTTTTTTTTTTTAGACTAAGAAATACAAGTTTGTTGCTTAAGTCTTTTGTTTATTCAAAAAGCAAATTGCGTCTTGTACTTCTTAAAAGATTTATTGCGTTTTTGTGCTTGAAATTAATTCGTATTATTTGTTGTAATTTTTTTTAAATAAATTTGCCAAATATGGAGTGGGCTAATAAAAGTATATTATAAGAAATTCGAGCTGAAATAGTATTTTTTTCGTACTTTTGCTTAACTTATCAACCAAACAGACAACAAAACTATTTTAAATCACTTCGTGGCACAAAAAAACCTCTTGACTTAAGTTTTATTTTTTAAGCATTTATTGCTTTCTTACGCATATGCTCTTAGTCATCGCGCTGTATATATCAACAACTTGATTTTTTTACACTGGCACGACCACCGCAATTACATCCGGTAATTTAATGTAATTTTATATTTCATTTCAATCACATGCGATACACATATATATACATTTTTTTTTATTTGTATCTTTTGTAGCTACATTGCAACTTGTTAGCATGAAAAAAAAATTTAAAACAAAGTGAATGTCTCTGCAACTGAGTACTGAGTCAGTCTAAACCAACTCATTGACTTTAATTGTCATGACAAAAATAAAAAATGTATTATAAATCTTAACTCTGTAGCGCAATTGTACCAAACGTAATTAGTTTTTTTCTTTTACTTTTAAAGAAATTTATTTAAATTAAAAATATTTTTTTTTATTTTATCTTTAAACGTAATTTAAATTTATCAAGCAAATTCAACTTAATGACGCAAACGTGTTGTTGATAATTTGTGCTAAAAAAAAATCATTTAAGTTAATGTTTATTTGTGCCTTAGTTTGTCTATAAATATTGTATATAAAAGAGCTCTAACTATATAAGGTACATACAAATTTTTATAGTTTTTTGCCGCTTGTTGTCATTTTAGCGCTATTAGTTCTACACTAATTTGGACTTCATTTATTGTTTTTGATTAGTTTGCTTAAATTTTTTCCGAAAGCGATGATTGATTATTTTTTTCTTTGCTAGCTTTAATAAATTATTTAAATGCGCCCAAAATTGGTTGCTTAAACATAATTTTTACTTCTTTTTTTACGTTATTGATCATTAAGCCTAATTTGTGTTTCATTTATAAGAAAAATTATGGTTAAAATAGCAATAAATGAAATTGGTCTTAAAAAAACATTTAAAAAATAAAAGACAGTGGCGTTTTAAACAGTTTTAGAGTAAAAAAAAAGCTCAATGGAAACAAAAAAAGCTTTCAAAAGCTCACTTTCTGACCAATCAGCTTAAAGCAAAGCGCTTTTATAATATTTTCGAGCTTTAAAGCAATTATTTGATTAAAAAGTAATCAGTTAAGTTTGTGATTAAATAAAAAATTAATCAAAATACAAAAATATACATCGTGTCATGCTCTGTCATGCTTTCTTACGCTTATATAAATTCAGCCAAACATATAACACTCTTTTTAAAATTATTTATGAAACGATTTATCTAAATTTCATGGATGTAGCATAACAAAAAATAAACAAAAAAAACATGGAAGCGTCTTTGACGCGTACATTCCAAAGCAATACGTCAAAATCTTAAAATTTCTGCTTAGAATTTTTTTTGAACAAATGAAAATATTTTATCTACAAGATACATCTACATGCGCAATACTTCTGTTTGCCACATTCTTTTCTATCTGAACACAAAAGCAGCCTTTCATTGAGCTCACCGTAAAAAAATGTATCTATTTTTAAAGCCTACTTCATGCAATCCAAACATAACAAAAAAATTTTGTGATTAATTAAAGCATTTCAGCCGAAATAACAAAAAAAGCAGTCAAAAAAGAATAATTTTAGAAGAAGCCGCTTCATTTTTTTTTTCACCGCTTTTAATATTTCATTAATTAGATTTTGTTTGTTATACACAAAAAGAAGATGAAGCAGAAAAAAACTGGTATATGCTTCTAAACAATTTGTGAAATCATTAACTGCAAAAGACGACATTAAGACGAAATTAAATAGAAAAGAAAATATTGCCTAGTAAGAAGAGGAAGAAACAAGAATGCTAAGATTAATAAGCGGCAATTAAGAAAATCAAACAACAAAATGAAAAAAAATTGAAGGCTGGCAAGCACCAAAGGCAATACTGTTGTGTAAATCAATTTTTTAGCTATAAACTGTTAGAAAGAGGCGTTGCTCAACGGTTTAAAAACGCATTTAACCTAAAGTTAATTATACAAAAAACGTACAAATGATAAATGAATATGAAACGAATACAAATAGAAAAGAACAGAACAGATCAGCTACGCGGTGTGAGTTCAAGTACGTTATATGATCTTTTTTTAATTAAAAAAAAAAAAATAATAAATAAAATTAATTTTCTATGTATGCAACGCAGCATACTAGCAGCACCTGCTTTTAAATTTTTTCTGTTTAAAACTTGTTCAAACATCCGTCGTACTTATAACACACAGATACACACAGATACACTTACAGGAAACTTCAGCTGATTGACAGCAATCGATCCAATGAATGCAGCAATATATTTTCGTTGTCGTTGTTTTGATTGACAAGTTCATGTTGCAAGCAAGTCAAACATGCTGCATCAGTAATGTGGAGAGTGCAACAGGTACCTAGTTTTTTTTTTTTTTTTTTTTGCCACAAGGCTTGGCCTTGTCCCTTTTTTTTTTCCAACTGCAATGAAAAGAGTAAAAAAAAAAATTATTGAATTGTAAATTGTTTTATGGGTGCGTTATATACTAAACTAATTTACAATGCATCTCCCTCTTTTTAAATGCGTTAAATACTTAAATACTTGAATTTATTTTATCTAACATATTAAGCTTGCTGAGGTTATACTTTGACTTTTGATTTGGCATGGCATGGCATGGCTTTGCGTTGCTTGGAATGCTGTTGCTGCCACAGCTACATTTCTTATTGGCAACTCAAGTTATTTTTGCAACAATTGCCACATTCCATAAATAAACGGAAATGATTTGCAGTTAACTGGTTATTGAAGCGAATAGTATTTTTTTATTTATTTATTTATTTTTTTTTTTAATTTTGTCATTTCGTATAATTTGGCGTATTTAAACAGCTGCGTTTTTGTATGACAAATTTACTACGACTGATTTATTCTAGTGTATAAATATGAGTTAACATGTTTATTGAACGAATGATCATAAGATATTTACAGCAAAGAACTGCTATAAAGAAACATTCTTTAATTCATCTAAGCACATAGAACTGGCTTTGAAAATCTAAGTTTTTCAATTAAATATTGTTTAATTTTGCACACATTTTATGCAACCAATAATGCAATTATACCAGTTGAAGTATTCCGCCGCTGTCTCTTTCTAATTTGTTAACAAATTTTGTTGAGTATGCATATTATGGTAAATTTATTTAATTTTTGAAAAGCACCAAGGCAACCATACAAGTTACAGAAAATATAAACTTTGCTTATTCTTTCTCAAAAATTTTTACCAGAAGCTAAGTTGTCAAATTTATATAAACAAATAGTACGCCGGGCTCTTCTGCCGCTGTCTTTTTCTAATTTGATTACAAATTTTGTTGAGTATGCATGTTGTGGTGAATTTATATAATTTCACCATATAAAAGTCAATTTTTCTGCTTCTTTATTAATTTAAAAATAAATACTTTTGAAAAGCTCCAAAGCAACCGAAGTAAAAATGTAGAAACTATTAATTTTGCCTACTACCTCTTTCACAAAAACTTTGCTTTCTCTCCTCCGTCGTGGTGAATTTATATATAATTCACCAAAAGCTAAAATTGTCAAATTTATGTAAGCAAAGAGTACGCCGGAGTATTTCACCTGGTATAATTTCATCATGATCCTATATCAGTTGAAGTATTCCGCCACTGTCTCTTTCTAATTTGCTTACAAATTTTGTTGAGTATGCATGGAATGGTGAATTTATATAATTTCACCTTTTATATGTCGATTTTTATGCTTTTTGATTAATATAAAATTATATATTTTTTAAAATCACCAAAAAGCAAAATTATAGAAAATCTAAATTTTGCTCACTAATCTATTTCCTTCGTCGTGGTGAAATTTTTCAATTATTCACCACAAGCTAGGTTGTCAAATTTATGAGAGCCAAGATTGCCGGAGTACTTCACTTGATATAATGGCATCATATTTCTATACTAGGTGAAGTATTCCGCTACTATCTCTTATAAATTTGCTAACAAATTTTGTTGAGTATGCATGTTATGGTGAATTTATATAAATTCACCTTATAAATGTCAGTTTTTTTTACGCATTCTTAATTTTTGTTTTGTGCAAATCTATTTCTGAATAATTTTTTTACTGTTCTTCAAATTTTTTTTTAAATCAGAAACCCGGTAAAAAATTCCTTTGGCTTATTTTCTATAATAGTTTGCTGGCAAATATCATTGTTACTATTTCATCTATCTTTTAATATCTTCTTCCATAAAGAAAATTGCACAAGAACTTCATAAAATTAACACCAACTTTAATCAGTATCTTATTTGTACAAAATTACTACGCAACTAACTATCTACTTTCTAATCTAAAAAGAAAGAAAATTCTAAACTAAACACCAAATTAGCACTTTCGACAAAAACAAGAATTTAATAAAATTGTAGCCTAAAAATATTTATAGCTTATAGCAACTTAATAATAGTTAGTAACTAAACTGAAGTATTTAATAATAAACAACAACAGCAACAAAAGCTAAAACAGACAGTAGCAAACTACCAGTAACAAAATGCTGCAGGCTAAAACTTTCAAGAACTTCTTTACAATTCTTTTATTTTTAACAACAACAATTTAAGTGTAAGCAAACTAACAATTAAGTAAGTTATAAAAGCTCAAAAAAATGCTGCTTATTAGTGCATCTAAATGTGCAACAAGGCATAAACTTTTATTAAGTGTCATCGAATGTCGCCAAAGGCGCCAAGTTATGCTATAAAAATAAAATAAAAAGAAAAAAACTTGATTTCAATATTATTGTATAAACTTGAAACAGGCAAAAAAAAAATGTATAAAACGCAAATAAACTGACAGCATTATGAGCTAAATTGCGCGAGATACTTTAACGAATACGAGTATCTTTATTTAGTTTGCTGCTGCAAAAGATGTTCAGTTGCTGCCAGAGGAGCAGCCAGTGTGGCATGTGACAGCACGATAAGCGCATTAAATAAAGATACACAGGCAAATGCTCAAGCAGATTCAATTCAGTTTGCTGTTAATAAAATGAAATATTAAATGCGCTTTTCAAAGATTAAGTTCACGACAGCAGCAGTTGCAGCAGCAGCATCTTTTAAAGCGTTAAATGATAAATACATACGCATGCGCAGACGTTCTTAATTTAATGAAAATGTTAAAATTCAAGTTTTAAGCATAAACGTAAGAGTACAAGTAAATGTATCTGACTGCATTTACGCATGCGTTCAACGATTAATTTAATGCCCAGGCGCATAATTAAATGCGTGTTGTTGTGGCTACTGTGTATCTTTGGCACCTCTTGACTCTTGTACGAATGTATCTGGAGCATGCATTTACGTTCGTTCAGGTGTCGCTGTCTTGTAATGACATTAAATATGTTTAAGCATGCATAAATAAATTCTGTACAAAATCGAGCTTGAATTGTATCATTTTTTTTTTTTTTTTTTATAAGATTAACTTGCTGACAATTATGTTAAGCAGTTTGAGATTTATTAATTTTATTAAACGTGTGCGTAAATAAATGCGTGTGTGTAGTGTGTATCATAATGTCGTCATGTGTATTGCTTCCTTTTACCTTTCTATTTGTATCTGCTCCTTACTAGCTTCCTGATCATTTAATCTGTGGCCTTTAAAAAAAAATTGCTATAACCTTCTACTATTTCTTCTATTGCTGCAACTAGTAAAAAATTAATGATGCTACATACTTTCTTTTTTTTTTTGGGTTACACACGCAGCATTTGTTGTACTTGTACGCGTAAAAATTATAGGCGTACACAGAAAATAATAAGATTTACGATTGGCGCAACTTCAATGAACTTGTTTCATTTTTTTCTTTAGTAAGCTTTTATTTATTTTTAGTTTTTTTTTATAGATTTTCCTAAGCTACAATTTTTTTTTTGTGCCTTTCAAAATAGCGATAAATTTTAAAGTTAATCGCTTGTCAAATGTTCTCGCGTGCAGATTTATCTTTATATTTTTTTTATATGCTATGCTACTACATAGTATATCTATATTATCTTTTGATAATTGTTAACTGATAGGCAACACAAATCATTTTATGACTAGAAATGTAGCTGATTTAAAAGTAATATTTTAGATACAAAATCAAATTATGCAGCTACATAACGGCAAGCTGCATAATTTTGTCTATAAAAACTAAAAATAATAAGATGCGAATAATAATATTAACTTGCATGACATTAACTATATTAGTAGTAGCTATTGTATCTTTTGCTTGCTGTAAAAGTATCTATCACTTCAGCTACATTGTTATTCAAAAGTATCTATTGCATAACCAACGAAGATGCTTAGCTACTTTAAAAAGCTATGCGAAGCCAATCACTTAGAAGCTCATTTGACTTGAGTTGTTTAGACAAATTAAAATTCTTGTGTTTATGTTAGTCTTTAAGGTTTTTTTTTCTTTTTTTGAATTTTTTTTTCAGTTTGATAAAATGTAGCTGACTACTTTAATGATCGTAGACTATGTTGCATGCTTTGAGCGGCAGTCTCAATAAAATAGTACCCCAACTAAGCGCTAAACTTTAGCTATATAGCAAAAATTGTATCTATGGCTATAAAAGCAGCAATGTAATATGCAATCTTTATGAATTTAATGTATTCAAGCTGTGTGCTGCAGCGTATGCAATAAACGTTTAGTAAAATTTTTTTTTTTTGTTCAATATTTGCAGCTCTGTAAAGTCAATCAAGTTAAGTTCCATAACAATTAGTTCATTAACCTTTATACATATTTACTAGGTATATCGAATTTCTGTTCATTTTTTTACAGTTGAATATTTAATTTTTTTTATTTAAACTTTCGTCAGATACAAAATGTTTTATTTACATTTAAGAAAAAAGAAAGAAAAAAAAAAACAGCTGTCAACTGTGTTGCTATATAATTTATTTTCAACACTTGACAGCTAAATTTTTGTGCTGTTTTTAATTTATTTTAGTTAAAATATTAACTAAAAAAATTTTATGAACCATAACGAAAAAATAAAGAAATAAAAAATAGCGTGTAAAATATTGCAGTTTTTTTGTACATTTCTATTATATTTCAAAGTTATTAACTAAATTAAATAACATTTTCGTGATTTTTTCTTCAAAAATTACCAGAATTCTAGATGGCATATAGCGACGTATACCCTTGATCAGGTTAACAGAGGAGAGCTTTGTCAGATACCAAGCTAACTTGATATATAGAACATTTTTATAATGCATTATCTGGCACACTGTCTCTCTCTCTCTTTCTCTCTGACCCTTTCGATTTATTTTTAAGAACAAAGTATACTCAGAAGTGTGTGAGTGGCTTTAATTAGAGCTGAGAAATATATCGATAAATCGATTTCAAGTCAATACTGTTTCAATAACAGTCTATCGATAATTGTACAACTCTGGTAAACTAATATCGACTTAGGCTTTTTATTAAAATGATTGACAGAAGTTTAATTTATTGATGTAAATAGTTGCTATATTAATATTATCGATTTTTTTGAGTATTGAAAATAATGAATTTTTATTTAGAAATAACTAGATAAAACCCGTCGTCCGCTATTACGTTCTGCGAGCGTTTGGGCAGGTCTTTCGGCCCCCGCTTTTTATGCAATTGCTGCTTTTTTCGGTGGCATTTTTGTACTTTTTTCACCTTTTTGACAAAAATAAGTTTAGAGCTAGTTTGAAAACATACAAAAAGCACTTAAAAATACTTTTTTTGTTGCAACGAGAGCATAATATGTTGGGGCTATTATCAAAACATACAAAAAAGCCAAAATTTTTATATGGAAAATTCAAAAAACTACTTCATGAATGACCTAAATGTGCCTAATGCATTAATTTAGTGTTCTATAACTAAACTTGCATTGTTGCCTTTCAAATGAAACTAGTTTGCAACTCAACGGTTGAATGGTTTCAAAATCCATAGCGGACATAGGCATATTTTTACTTTTTATGTATATTGAAACAGATTAAAAAATATCTCTTGTAAGTTATTTTTATCAGTTAAATTGCATTTGTGCTAAAAACTTATCTAAATTCAATTAAACTAAGTAAAAAAATTTTTATTTTTTTTTTTTGTGTTAGAAAATGCATTAAAAAGCTTTTATTGTATTTATAATGAATAGAAAAACATATTAGCAAATATAACATTTTTATTTTCCACTTTTACGCTATCGCATTACAATTTTCAGACAACAATTGTGCATTTCATGAATTAAAAAAAAATAATAATAATTTTGCTCTATGAAGTCATTAACTGTTTTTACTCTATTTTTTTTTTTTTTTTACAATTGAGTTTGTCTACTGAAAGAAAAGTTGGAGTGAATGAAACTTTAACAATTGCCGGCGACAAATTGTCAACTGATATGCAACGTTGTCGACTTTGACTTCGGCAGCGGCGGCGGCAACAACAAATGCTAAAACGATATGCCAAGGCAATGTATCTTTATCTGTAGCTCAAATAACATAGCATATGTATCTCAAAACAAAAGCTTTTTGCATATACATGTATAGAAGCAATGAGTTGCCTTGTCTTAGCTTGACTAAACTAGATTTATGTGACAGTTGTGAAGTGGTTTATTTGTTTAATGTTTTTTTTTTTTTTTTTCTGACTGCGGTTGGTTGCCTATATAAAGACAAATACATATACATATATATGCATATTATATAGATCTCAAGTTCAGTTCACACGCTTTCACTGTTTGACAAAAGTTGTCAATTTAAATAGTTTTTTTTTATTGTATATTTATTTCGTATAGATGCGAGTAGCTGATATGCTGTGATGAAAAATTTGAGATAAGCTACATTTGTAGCTACAATAACCAGTTTTTCTTGCACTTTAAAAACTTCTTTTACAAATTGCTACTAATGAGCACGCAGCACACAGAACGCATTTAATTAGAACCAATATTGTTTTGCTTTAAAAAAAAAGGTACCCAAGGGAGTTGTGCCACTCTTATACAAATTTGGTAGTTTTGCAAATACTTTACCGCGTGTCATTTTCTTTTTTTATATATGGGCAAAGCGTGATTGTAATGCTTAAACTGTGCATATAATTTTTTTTTTTTTTGTACTCACCAGGTGTGCTGCAAAATTGTTGAAACTGTAATGAAATAAAATTAAAATAGAGTTTAGTGTAATTTAAATAAAAAATTAAACAAAAGATACAAAAAAATATATTTTTTTTTACATTAATTTACTAAATTTTGGCAAAACAAACACATAAAATAAAGAGACAATTATTTGAAACCCTCTTTAATTATATTACAACATGCTTATTAAGAGTTTAAAATGGAAGTAGTTAGTCAAACGACTATAAAAACGTGTTTATAGCAATTATTTAAGCTTTATTTGTATGGTAATTCAATAAAAACGTATAACCGGTTCATAACCGTTTCATAACCGTTTCGAAAAAAAGTTTTGATTTTAGGAAAACTAACTATATAACAAACAAAAGACATAATTTTTCATAATGCAAAGCGATTCAAGCACATTTTCTTTGTTTTAATCGAAAATGTAAGTATTTTTGTGCCATACTTCATTTCAAAATAAAAGATTATGATTTTATTAAACTCAAATAAAAAATCGAAATTAAAAAATTCATTAAAATAATAAATTTTAATATAAATTGCATGCAGGCTACAGTAACATGTCACTTAAATAAGTATCGTGCAACTATATTTAACTTAATTTAAATAAATACTATATAAACAAACTAAAATGCCAAACAACTAATAAATCAAGCATGCACTCAACACTACAACACCACAAATGCAACATCACAGCGGGCACAAATTATTATCAATAATAATCAATTTTCTTAACACATGCGCAAGCGCAGTAACACATTTATAAATACATTTTTCTCTCTTTCAGGAAAAAAAAAAACAGAAAAATCTTGCTGCTCTTTCTTTACATTTTTGCTTGTAGCAATGCAGATACTTCCATTTTTTTTTTTTTTCTTAATTTTAACGTGGTAATTTTTTGCCAATTTTTTTCCTCACATCATAAATGTCAAACTTAGTGAGTTTATATATGTTCATATGCATGCATGCATGTATTTCTGTAGATACAAATACTTGTAGATACATTTTACTTATAGCTACATATGCAACTGACCGCATGCCGCATACACACATCACACACAAAACTGTGTGCGTGGGTAAGCTTTAACATGGTTACAAGTTAAGCAAGCAGATGCAGATACAACAGCAAGACAGACAGACAGACAGACAGCATTTGCAAGCTCTTGAATCGTAAATCATTTAGGTATGCTGTATCTTTTAGTTACTTTTTTTCGTCTCGTTCTTTGAGTTGCTTCGAGTATGTTGAAAATTATGATTTAACGCAAATTTTGTAATTAATCTTGACAAATAAAGTGTTGCCGTGTATTAGTAATAGTAATGCTTTTTAAAATTCTATCTGTTCTCTATACTATTTCAAGCTTTTTAGCCTCATCATTATCCTTCATTATTATTTATGCTGTTTTTTTGTTGTTTTGCGTTCTGAAACATTTTGTTTCTCTTAAGGCTTTCTTTATATAGTATAGCACTGACAGCATACGTTGGCATTCGTTTTGTGTCTGTACCCTTAAATGTTGACGTCCTGTCTTAAAACTGGTTTCACCAGTCATTCAGTTAGTCAAGCAGATAGTTAACCATCACCAAGCAGCCTGTGAAATTCAATAATTGTGCCAAGTTATGCCTTTTTGTGGCAATTTGCCGCACTTGTTTAATTTTTTTTTTTCTCATTTTTTTGCTCAAGTTGAACTGCCTTGTTTTTTTGGTTATGTATATATTTTTTTTTTTTGGTAATATTGTAAATGCATATATGACGTCATATTAACAAAATAAAAAATACAATTTTTATATATTTGATTAATATGCTTAAACTGGTAAACAATAGATACTTATTTATGAAAAAAACCAGTTACTGACATTGACGTCAAAAACCGCACGTGAGTTTATAAAGCTTTTAAAATTGACCTTTTAGCTATTTACTAAAATAAATCTCACTTACTAGTTACAAACGAGTGCTGTAACTAATGTTTTTGTATTTAAAAAAATTAATAATTAAAAAGATATAAATGTATCTTTTGGTTTCAGTTAAGTTTTTTTATGAATTTGTATTTATTAAATATTTATAAAACAGCCCTCGTTAGTACACTCTTGCAGCATTCAAACTCTCAGTCATCATAGCTTAATTATACAGCTTAAACTCACGAACAGTAGCAATTATTGCATGCAACACTCAACAATAGAGACAGAGCAGCACTCAAACTTTTAAGTTTTGAAGTATCTTTTATATAGAAAGATGCAACTAGTACACAAGAAAATAGTTAGTTACACTATATATTCCAAACGAATATTTTACTATGGAAAATGCTGACAATGATGCGCCACATTTTTTTTTTTTTTTTTTACCAAGCAACTTCGATGACTTCAAAAGGCCGCTAGGCCTATAAGTCCATAGTTGGTTATTACATGCGCCAAAGTTAACTAATTGCTTAACTCTTATAGCAGTCTATGCAGGCTTAAAGTAACTTGAAGCTGTCATTAACATTGCCAAGAAGTCAAAACAACAAGCAACCAACTGAATAGCTACCTATGTATGTATGCAGTAAGTAGTAGTAAGTAGCTATAGCCTTTAGCAGAAAAAAACTTCAAGCTAAATGTGTGTAGAAAAATATGCGCTGAAGTACATCATAATCGAAAAACCTCTGGCATGATGATAATGATGATGATGACTTGTTGCTTTAGACTATATATATATATATATATAACTTACTAATACTATTATGCCAAAAAGTTGATTGGAAATGGCACTTAAGCTTGAGGTTCAGCATGTAACTAGCTGTTTTAGTATCTTTAATACTAATCTGATTTTCTGAGATTTCAATTTGTATTTTGTCATGTGTTGAGTTTTAGTTTTATGTACATAAAAATGCGTCATTGTTAAGTACAGCTTATGTTCAAAAAAAAAAAAATAAACGTGACTTTTAAATTGAATCGTGTATAATTTTTGAGATACAAAAGTATCTGCAATATTTTGTTATACACCGATTTATAGTTATTTACTTTTTTTTTTTTTTTAGCATTCAAGTGTCATTTACTATTTTTGTTTTATATTTTTTTTTAGACTTATTATACATTTTTTTTTCTCATACTTTTGCTGCTTCACTGTATTTTGCTTTTGTTTAATTTAATATCATTAAAACAACAAAAACAACATCGTCATGTCATTCGCGTAAAATTATATTAATTATATTTAAAAAAAAACAAAAATAACAATATGACTGTCGGAAAGTTTTAAATGAAGCGTATACATTGTACATAAATAATTCGAGTTGTTACTGACTCAATTTAAGTTTCGTGTTTTTTTGACTAAACAATAGCTCTATATATACATACATATGTATTGTTATATGTGTTATGACAAATCAGTGTGCGCTCACATGACATCAGTTAAATAATTGTGAAATTGTAGTCTGTGAATTAAGTTGAAAATAGAAATATAGTATATTATAAGAGACTTTGTACATTAATTTACTAGGTTTTGCAAAACAAACACATAAAATAAAGAGACACTTATATGAAACGTTCTTTAATTATATTACAACATGCTTATTAACAGTTTAAAATAGAAGCAGTAAGTCAAACGACTATAAAAACGTGTTTATAGCAATTATTTAAGCTTAATTTGTATGGAAATTCAATAAAAACGTGTAACCGGTTCATAACCGTTTCATAACCGTTTCGAAAAAAACACTTGATTTTAGAAAAACGAACTATATTACAATAGAAAACAAATAATTTTTAATAATACAAAGCGATTCAAGCACATTTTCTTTGTTTTAATAAAATATGTAAGTATTTTCTTTTCAAACTAAAAGACAATACCATTTATAATTTTATATATTAAAAAAAAAAAGCACTTTACGCTATCCTACACTCAAAACTAAATTTACAAAAAATTACGACAACCTACATACACTGCGTACACTGCCATTTGCGCTTATCAGCATTTGGAGCATAGCAAAAGATCAACACTAAAGTCACACAAAGCCCTAAATGTATTGAATGAACAAAATCAACCAAAGCCATAATGGCAAAATCACCAAAAAAAAAAAAAACACAAAACGTACTTTTCTAAGTATCTGAAGTTTGTGATCAGCGCAGTTAGCGCCAAAAAATCTTTATACTATAAAAGTACTATATAGTAGATGTATGTATTGAAAGACCATTTCATATTCTATAGACTTGAGTGAATGAGTACGCTTTTATTGTCGTTATTGGCGCGTGGGTGCAGCAGCCCCATTGCCTGACTGCCTGCCTGCCTGCCTGCCTGATTGTCTGACTGCCTACCTGGCAACCGCGCAATAACATTTTTGGGATGCTGTGGTTATTTATTTTGGAGCTTTTTATTTTTTGCTTATAAAAATTTGTGGGATTGGATTTCTTCACTTTGGTTAGCTTACTTTTAAGGCACGGTTTCAAGTTGCTTGAACTCATCGTAAGTATTTTTTTTTTTTTACAGCTGTCTGACTATCAGTCTGTCTGTCTGTCGTTTAGTCACTTGCGCACTTGTAGCACTAACTGGTCGTATATGAAGTGTAGACAAGCTTTAAATTTGTGGCTAACAAAAGTCACATAGTATGAAAAAAAGTGAGTGGTAATACACTTAGAGAAATAGTTTAATTAAATTATGGTATGAATATTATTATTTCTCAGTAACGAATTGAGTACAGCTAGGAACGAGCTATTTAATTAAGAAAAAATGTGCTTATAAAAGAAAATATTAAAAGTAATTTATTTTCATGCAATAAAAATGCATAACCGGTTCATAACCGTTTCATAACCGTTTCAGAAAATCAATAGATTTTGAAGAAAATTGGTTCGTTTTTGGCAATTTTGAACATGCTTGCCAATAGGGAATATTTTTAATACATTTTTATCTATATTTTCCAAGTTTTCTTTTCGTTCAAACGTTTTTTTCGCTTTTAAAAGCTTTTTTATATTGAAATTCTTTACAGTGTAATGCAAAAAAAAAAAACTTTACATTTGAGAAATATTTATTCAATTTTTCACTGGCAGCTTCGATTTCACAGTAATTTAATAGCAGCATTTTTCTCTTCACCACTTACGAAAAAACGAAAATCTGAAAAATGTTTAATAGCAATTTTTTTAATCAATTAACTACATAATTTCGTGTAAAACTAATTAACTGCTGTCAATAGACGACAAATGTAAGCTGTCAAAAGAGTTTAATGTCATTCATTTTAGTATGTAACAGCAGCTAAAATACTTAGTTCGATATATTTCGTGCAACAAGTCAAACGTTGCTGGTGGCGCCCACATTGCAGAAACATAGATACTTTTGTACACTACAGGTATATGAAATGAAATACATATAATCCTGGCATGTGCCAAGGAAACTTGTTTCTTTTTACAAAAAATGCTAGCAGTTTAATTTGTTTTCGGATTGTTCGATTCATGAAATAGGTTCAACTAAGTTAAATGTCAGTTTGAAATATTGTAAGTGGGTGTAGACTATTTGTTAAACAACAACAAAAGAGTAAAAAGCTATAAGCAAAAACGTTGTTAAAGAAGAAAGTTCATAGGTCTAGGGAGTAACAAAAAAGACTTCCGCTTTAATAGTTTCTTTTTTTCCTAAAGCCACTTTTTTTTATTTCTTTGTACTCACGTGAAATATCAAAAAATCAATACATAATTCTTTTGACATACCAATCGCACATTTGTGGCATACAACATGTTACCACAGTCAGAGTCATTGAGATAAAAATGCAGCTACGGCACAAGCAGAAGCAGCCACAACACAACAAAACGACGACAAGCGCAACAGTTGCAACTGTTGGCTGCCTGCTTGCATGGATTGGATTGGATGCTTTCCTTCTTGCCGCAAAACGCATCTGTAGCATATTTTACCAATCTCAATACGACGACTTCAGTTGTCGTCTTTAAAGTCAACGCTATTCGATCGATGCTGTGACTGTTGCTGCTGCTGCACCTTAAAAACAATCGAAAAAAGTTTACTTGAACATAACTGAAGTGTTTATACGCTGCAAAGGTTGTGTGGCAAGCTCTTCCAGTTGGTTAGAAATTAAAATGAATTGGAATCGAAGTGAATGCGAAATCAGATGTATAAAAATATAGGAATCCGATTCTAGTTATACATAAGCCACACATCGAAATCCACTACTCATGATACACGAATCATAGTAAACGAATCATAATTTACGAGTCATAAGCCACGAGTCATAATCCATGAGTCATAAGCCACAAGTCGTCATCCACGAATCATAAGCTACTAATCATAATCCATTAATCATAGCCCACGATTCATAATCAACGAATCATAAGCCTTAATTTAATTAAACGAATCATAGTCCACGAATCATAAGCCATGAATCATAATTCTCGAGTCAAAAGCCACAAATCATCTTCCACTTTTTCGACTAAAACAACTCAACACTTCAAATAGCATAAAAAAATTAAGGTATTCTAAAACTACATCAAACATCTATACCCCACACACACTCTATACATGAAGTGTATCTACTAAAAAAAAAAAAAAAAAAAATAAAAAAATACTGACAGTCACCGTCACCCATTTCAAGTGTTTTTGCTGTTACTTCTGCTGCTGTTGCTATTACTTAGACCCATACAACTCTGATGTTAGTCAACAACAACAACAACAACAGTGTTGTAGTAGTAAAGTGGAAACGAAAGGAAAAAGTGAAATCAGCTAGAATCGATCTTGCTCTTAGTACAAGTTATATGGAAACTGGTTTCTCAAGATACACTCACATCTGTTAGCAGTTTTTTTTTTTTTTATAATTTTTTTCTTTTTTCGAAGGAAGTGAGTAGCAGCAGCAGCAGCAGTTAAAGGAAACAAAATCGCATATCACGACAACAACAACAATAACAGCAACAACAACAACAACAACACTGTTGATGACTTCGTGGTGTATATTAGGTTTGCCGCTGCACTGACTACTTTTGCCCATAATGCTCCATTGCGCCACCTAGGCCTAATGTCCAACTGTGGAGTCATGTTAAGAGATGAGTACAGAAGTAAAGATTACTTTGCAGGCCTTTCATTTGCTGTCAGCATCAATTTTTTTTCGCTGCATCAGCATTAAGAAATATTTGATGTGCCTGAATCTTTTCTTTTCTTTATTTTACTTGTTTTTTTTTTTCTACTTTAACTTTGTTGTGACTGTTACGCGCTTACAGTGCGCTATTCAGTTTTAAGCGACAAGAGATGTATCTGTGAATGATGATTCTATACTGTGTTTTGCACCTGTGCACTTGCGCTTTTGGCGTTGTCTCAAATGACTTTTTAAATGTTGCCATTTGTAATGCTGTCTATAAGCGAGTAAAAATTGCGTGCACATTTTTTTTTTTTCGAAGGAAGGAAGGAAGGAAAGTAAGAATTGAATACAGTAGCCTAAAAGCTTACCACATTAGGAGTGTGGAATATTATTATTATAAAAGGGTGATTTGTTTTTTTTTTTTTATTATTTTGGGCACCATGTTGTGGTAGGTTAAAGGCTAATTTGTGAATTTTGAAAATGTTTTCCATTAAATTATTTAACTGAACATTTGATTTGGATCATCATAGAAGTAACGGTGGTGGTATATGGTTGAATTGTAAAGGTGGTGTCAAGCGATACGTTGGTACCATGCGAACAGAACGTTTGAGTGCGAAAAAGATAGATAACTGTTTAGACTGAATGACTAAGTGGAATGTTCAGTTTATTATTTAGTCTTGCAAGTGCGAAGGAGATAGAGACATATTTATCTTATTTGCTGGGCTTTGCTTTTCTTTTTCGTCTTTAAATGTGACTGACGTTGGTACAAAATATATTGAGAGAGAAAGAGCGCTTAGCAACACCATGTATAATTGTACCATGCTCTAGAGCATCTAAGTTTAGATCTTGATTGCTCTTAAAAAGTACCTTCATACCTTAGGATAGCTCAACATAGAAAGACTCTACGCATGCTCAATATAATTAAACAAGTTTCTAAATTAATGTATACCCTTTCTGATTATCAAACAAAATTATAACTTTCAAATGTATACAACCGGAAATAAATTATATTTGAAGCTCAACACAAACACGGCATTTGTATATTACACTAATTCATTTTGTAAGCAATTCAAACTAATAACAACCTTCTTACTATATAATTCACATGAACCGGTTAAAAGTTTATCTTTTAGGTTAGCAACTGAAATAAATAACACAAAGACATTTTTGAAACGCCAATAAGAAATAAACCTAAAAAAAACAGGCATTTTACAACTTCAAAGAAAAAAAAAGAAAACAAAAAAAATTACAACATAAAGGTCAAACAGCAAATATGTTTGTACTACCTAAATGGAAGCATTAAAAAAACATGCTACCGTCAGCATTAAAATGCCAAAACAAACATACAAAAAATTCCAGGAAATATACTATATCATATATGAAGAGGTACTGACGACAAAGATAAACCAAAATAAAAATAAAATAAAGAAAACGAAGTAATTCAAGAAGTTAACCAAGTTAGTAAAAGGAATGCTGCGCTTGCGCATATACGTTTTAGGCTATAATTAGGCTATGAGCTAGAAAAAAGCTTCACACGCTTTTTTGAAGTGAAATAAAATAAGTAAAAGCTATTTCGCTTTGCATAGATACTTTTTTTTTTGATATAAAAGTAATTAGACATGCGCAAACAATAAATCATTTTTTTTGAAAAAGCACCAAAGGCGTTGACACGCACTCAAAATGAGGGCAAACTCTAAAATTAAATGTGGCTGCGTTTGGGCACAACGTGAGAAATAGACTGATTGCTGCTTGGTTTTCTAATTAAATACAGAGGAACTGTGAGAAAGTCGTAAAATGACTAAAAAAATATAAAACCTCTTAGTAAAAAATATAGGCCTACAAAAATGTAGTATGTAATTTCAATTCAATTCAAAATAAACACAAAAGTTTAGATACATTCTGATGGATTACTGACGCACATTTAGCAATACTTTAGGGTTCCTTGCACTTTTAAGGCCTGTTTTTTTTAGATACTTTTTTTTTGTACACACTAGCATGCCATGAGTTTGCAAATTGTGCGCAGCTTTATTGTGTTTAGTTTTACTGAACGGATGTGACGAGTGCGAGAGATTTCCTGCCAGTTTGTCTGTCTGTCTGTCCGTCTGTATATAAAGATTTATGCTGCAGGTCATAAGTACTGCGTATTTTTTTTTTCTTTTTCTCTTTCGCTTACAAACTTACAGTGTGTGTGTGTGTGTGAGGGAGCGTTCAAAATAAAAAAACAAGCCTGTTGTACTGAAACCTTAAACATTTTTTTACCTTATTATGCTACTTCAAACCAGTTGTGTTGGCATTTTGTAATTGATATTGCATATTTGTATAACAGGGCCTTCTACTTCTTCTTTAATTGTAATTGCAATAAACTACACAATCAAAGCACCCTGTATACACGTGTAACTTCACGCTTAACGCTGTTAACCTAATAAAGTCATATTCAATTAAAAAATAGAGTAACAAAAAATTTGACAACGCCAACTTCTCAATTTTTTTTTTTTTTTTTTTAATATTTTAACTTTGCTACAATTAATGATGTCACTGTATGTACGCATACAAAAAAGCCGCCATAATTATGGCATACAACCATTTTTGAGAAATTATTATACCTTTTTTTTTTTTGTGTGTGTGGCACTAAAAAAAAATATCATTATTTTAATCGTTTATTGACTTGTTTATCTCAGCAACCAAAAAATGGATGAAAAAAAATTGTTGTACTACAAATTATTTTTAATGATGCTGCAGAAATATTAATGTTGAGCGCTTTTGAAAAGTTATGGCTTCTTTCTGGTGTGGCTTAATTGCTTATGATTTTTTTTTTTTAATTTGTCTTTTTTTTTTTTTGGTATAATTTGTGTTACATCTATTTTTTTTTTTTTTTTTGTTTGGACAGTTTGATAATTTCCACACGCACTTTTTGCCGTTTGTATGAAATCGTCGTCTTTTGTTGTTTTTAATTTATTTTGAAATTTTTTTTCAAAAGTCAATGCTAAATTTAAACAAATGTCTTCAATGTTATGGGTCAGCATATATAAAGTTTTTAATACATAAAATTTTTTTCCGAATGATTAATGATATATTTTTGTGTTTTTTTATTTGTAAATTAGCCCTTCACTTAATGCATGTCTTTGAAATATTTTTGGATTATAAAACGTCATTAAATAGTTCAAAGGAAATTCGGAGGCTTTATGTAGATTTAAAGATTTTTATACAAAAACTGAGGAATGGTTTTGTGTGGGATCTCTATCATTTTTTATTAGATCTATCTATATAATCCATAAGAAAGTTTCCTACAATAAAGTAAAGAATTTGAAGTAGACTTACACACTTAAATGGTCCATATTTTGAACTCAACTAAGTTTCAAGACAGTCAAAGATTGACTGCAGAAGAGAAAGATGTATGGCTGGATGGATGGAGGGATATGAGTATCGCGAGTCAACTTGCCTCCTTCTGCATATTATTTTTAATATTTTGAACTCTATAGTGCTATGGAGAATCTAAGTTTCAAGACTGTCGAAGATTTATTGATTTCTATGACGGGCTGCAGAAGGGACACATGGATGGCTGAATGAATAGAGAAATGGATGGAGGGATATGACTATCTCGATCCAGACTGCCTCCTTCTGCCTATTACAGCTTGGTATAGAATATAAAAGTTTTTCAAAAATTCTAGGGGCCTGTAAAATGGACTTAACTAAGAGAAGGTTCTGTTGAAAATATTTTTAAATAGAATAATGAAATTCTCTTTGGCATAACTTGTCAAACTATTGAGTTTTTTGACTTTGAACTCCTGTCTAAGTCTATAAAGATCAATAAATAATCGCTTTTTATGATGTTAAGGTGTATTTACCAGAATTGTTATTAGGTTCAATTTGAAAAGATTACAAAAGTTCGACTATTTTAATATAATTTTTTTTTTTTTTTTTTTTTTTTGAGATTTTTTTAGTGATCCAAAAAAATATTACTTCGTTCAAAATTCGACCAAATAAATCTTAAAACTAAGAATATTATAAAAAAATAAATTCTTTAACTTACCAACAACAGTAATACGCTCTTTCCGCACATTCCACGATGTGTGTGTTCTTCAGTAGCTATAGGCAAGACATCATTAGTGGCAACAGGAATCTCAATCAGCATCCCAATAAAAAGGATCACATTACAATGGTTGTGTTGTCAAGGACGCTTTGTTTTGAGCTTAGCAGACATTTTGTGGTTATATAACGACACATACGCACACACACAAATAAAAAAAATATGTGCATTAAATCAGCTCAAATTACCAGCTACCAAAGAGACAAACAACAAACAATCAACAGATACATACATAAATACATGCCGTGTCCAATATGTTGAAGCGTTTAAAATGTTATTAATTTGTACAACATTTTGACAGTTTGATGATGTCGTTTTAAAAAATCTGTATCTATTCTATGTATCTGTATCTACCGGTCTGTATATATCTCTGTCTGTCTGTCTTTTGGTCTATTGACCCACGGCGGAAGCGTAGACAAGACAAGCTACACGCGTTGCTATTGTTTCGGCTATCTGGCATTTGTATCTGTATCTTTTTTTTTTTTTTTTTTTTGTATCTGTATCTGTTGGCAGTGACAATATAGTAGATACAAGTTGCTTTATATATTTCTTGTTCGCTGTATGGCCTTTCCAAATTGCCGGTTACTTGTCACACAAAGACAAATCATTTTTAAACAGTTACTAATTTGTCAACTGATTTTTTATTTGTCTTTTTTTTTCGAAAGTATCTCAGTTTATTTTATTGTGTATAGTATGTATCTGTTATCTTTTTGCCCTTTGAAGTTTATGTAGTATAACATATAGTATTTGTTTAGACGTTCCAAACGATTTGTAGATGAGCAACAAATTTGCAAGTGCTTACTAATAGAACATTTTGTATGGTGTTAATGAATTCAACAGTTTTATTATTGACACTTTTTGGGTTTTTTTTTTTTTATATATATTTTGTTTTTGTATTAGTTATTTGCCACGACTTAAATTTGTTGTTGCTATGTGTGTGTGTGTATTTGTTATATTGTTTATCAGTTTATCTGACACTTGATTTTTTTTTTTTATTTATTTAACACACAAAAAACAGGTGAATAACGTTTCAAAGTCTATAAAAAATGTTATTTTATTTATTTATTTTATTTTTTTGTGTTACGTTATCTTTGCGCTATCTTTGAACTAATCAACTGCACTCGCCGATAGCTGACGATAGACTGACTGATCGCAATAAACGTGGCTAACACGACAGGTAAGCGAAGCGAATGAGCAAGCAAACGACAAGAACGACGAAACACGAAAAAAAAACAACAACAACAACAAAAAATGTATTGAAACAAAAACAACAAACGAAGACGTTGACGACGACGATACAGCGGCTCAGTCACAAGTTTCAAGTTCTTCTTTGCCTCGTGTTTGATCTTTTTAGTCTTTTTTTTTTTTTTTTTTTTTTTTTTTTGGACTTTATAGCCGTATTTGCCGTATATATTTGACTTCAACGTCTTCGTAATCGTAGTACGTCTTCGTTGTTAGCGTTTCATTTTACGACTTATTGTGGTACGTCTGTGATACGGGGTTTTTGTAACCTCTCATAAATGCTGCTGCAGCGCTGTTAACGTCGCTGTTACTGCGTTTTGTGCTCTCTAAAAAGCATTACATCTCATATTGTATATATGCATCTCGCTTACACTTGCACACTTGCTAACACACTCTTACAGCTGTAAATTGTTGTTTGTGCGCATTGAAGCGTATTAGTACAGGTGTAATTACCTGTTGGCTTGTATGCATATAGAGTTATCTCGCTTGCACAATGTACTCGCGTACTCGTTGTTATTGTTGTTATTGTCGCTCTCATAATTAACGCTAAATGATCATTAGCAGTTTATACTGTTTATACTCCCTGTACACGTCTCTCTATGGGCCATAGTGTTTTCTTATTGACCTGTTCTGTTGGTGTCATAATATCGAACGTTGTTGCTGTTGCCACTGTTATTCTGTTCTGTTCTTCTTCAACTTGTTGTTTTTTTGTTGTTGCTTTAATTCTTTCTGTTCGTTCGGTTTTTTTTTTCGTTCTCAAGCTTGTCGCTTCCGACTTTTGACTTGAATTTCGACATGTTTATCTGTTCTTTCTTTTTTTTTTTATAAACGTTTTTTTTGCTTGTTCCAATCTTTACTATCTTTGGAACAGTGGCAATAAGTAAGTTTACCTTTGTCCCTTGTACATATTACGCCATCATGTAATATTCGGTTGTTTCTTTTAATTTTTTATATTTTATTTAAAAGTTTACTTTTACATTACTTTGATTTTAAAGTTTTTCAAGTTTGTACTTTACTTCCGTTTGGCATGGTTTTTTATGGAATTTGTTTTAGTTTTATTTCACGTGAAGTTTTTTTTTTGGTCATAAATGGCGGCACAAATTTTACTTTGATTTTGTTACGCCGAATTATGAAAATATTCCCATGAGGTCCCGAGGTCAATCTTTCGAATTTTTATATACCAGCTTTTAACACAATTTAGTTTTCAATCAAAAAATTCAATGAGCTGAATGTTTTTTGATCTATTAAACAGAATGGAAATTTTTAAGTTCTTTGAATTATAATTTGTAAGTTTCAGCCAATAATACTCAGAGAGAAATTTTGGACACAGGATATGATGTTGTTGAATAAAGTGTTTTAAAGTGTTTGAAATATAAAGCCAACAAGTAGTACCAAAAATTTCAAAAAATCACAAATTTTTTTTCAAAGATGAAACAAAGAATGTTATGCCTATTTTAAATGTCTTGCTAAATTTAGGAAAAAATGGGCACCATTACATTCTAAATTATGATATGAAGTTTGGGGTCTACATTGGCCTTTTACAGAAGATAAAGACCGCACAACCTTCCCCTGTAAGCTTGCTTAAATCATACATTGAGGGCAGAAACTTCAATGTGAAAAGCAGAGATTAGAGATCGTCGATTAGGGTCGTCAGAGCCGGTATTCCCTTGGGAAGTGTTCTGGGCCCGGTCCCTAACACCCTATACACTGCTGACATGCCAAAGATTCCTGATACAGCGATGCTAACTGCCACTCCTCAAACTGATATTCTTCAGATACAGCTAAACTTAAAAGACTGAATATAATGGTTAACCCGGAGAAATCTACGCAAAGAACATTTTCCCTAAGAAGTGAAGGTTGCCCCCGTCCAACTAGACGTTCCACCTCCCTCAACCAGTGACACTGCCTAGTACCTGGATCTCGAGCTCAATAGTAGGTTGGTGTGGATCCCTCACCTAATCAATATGAAAATGCAATTGAATGTTAGGTTGAAAAAAGTACCTATGGCTTCTGGAAAAAAGATCCCTCCTGAGGCTACGCGTCAAGCTTCTTATATATGAAATCATATTAAAGCACATTTGGTACTGCCAGCCATAGCCACTGTCAACAGATCCAGAAACTCCAAAACACAGTACTTGTACAATCTCCAATGCGCACCTGTAAATAGGGATATACTCAGTGTGATCGGAGTCCCTTGGACACATCAGAAGATCCCCAGGCTTGCCAAAGCCTTCCCTGAAAGAGACTGAATAGGCACACCAACCCCTTGCCATACGCCTGTTGGACAATATCGCTGTCACCCGCCGCCTACATAGAAACCACCCGCTGGACCTGCCTTACCGTATAAGATGAACTTTTCTTTTTCCTTAAGGTGATATCTCCAGATTACAATATTGTCTAGATGCAATAATTCCGTAATCTCTGAGATATACTTAATTCTTTTTGCATCCTTATAAGTCTTCCGATCTTCAAGCAAGACTTTTTAATGAATAATTTTATATATCCAAATTATTCCGTCTCTTTTTCCATTTAGAAAGAATACAAACAATTTTAAAAGAATTCAAACTATGCTATTGGATATCAAATATATCCGATTTGCAATATCGTATAATTAAACAACTATGTATGTCTCCATTCAAAAAAAAAACACTTCCTATGTCTACCCAAACACTGATTTAATCATAAAAAGCGGAACTTCTTCAATGCATCGGATGCACTTAACTTAGCACAAATACGTACATATGTGTACGTGTTAAATTAAAATATTTAACTCAAAGATACTTTCAGCAACGTTAAACGGATATAAATCTTTAGAATGTAATGCAAATTAAAACGTTAAGGCACACAGGCCCTACAGTATCTAAACAGAGTGAGACAGAGAGAGAGAGTACGAGTATACACTTTGTATTCGTTCCTTCCGTTTCTTCCTTAAGTAGTGATTGACTTACTGCTGACTGAATCGATTAGAAGCAATAAAGCGAGCCACGTTAAAGCATCAACGATGATAATGGCATAATTGTCAACATAATCAATCAGCACTTTACATAAATTTCTGATCATTGCGCTTTTGCATTGACTACTACCGTCTACTACCTTCATTCATCCATTCTCCGCATTAGGGACGCAAACATCCGGCATTGTAAGGAGCTATTGCAACTGTTCATCCTGCGGCGCTAAATTCATCATTTCCCGCATCGTTGCTGTAATTTTTTGCGCCTTTTTTGTGTGTGTATTTTCTTTATTTATCTGGTCTGGTTGTTATAATTCATATTCATAGGAATAAAAACCTGCGACTTTGTCCGTACAAAATTTAGATAAATTTCAAATTTTACAATATTTTTAAAAATTTTTGGAATAAATAATGGAATACCCACAAGTAAAGGGAAGACTCCAATCTAGTTCTCCAATTAATCAAAAATTCCAGTGTTTAATTTCAGTTAATCATTTAGGACCAATCTTTTCATTATAGCCTTTGAATATAAATTATGAATTGCGGTTTGTCTTTTTCAGTTTGCTGAAAAATATTCTTTTTTTTTTTTTTGTTTTTTAATTTGTTGCTAAAATGCATTCGTGTGGAAATTTTGCTACTGTTACTTTATGGATTCATAGCTCTATTTTATTCCACAGTTGAGTTCAGTTGGATTTCCTTTTGGTTAACAATATTTTAGTATGGTTCGTTTGCTTGTTCTATGGCACGAGTTGCAAGTTTTTTTTGTTTTTATTGTAACTGTTGCAGCAGTTTGTTTTTTTTTTTACAGCATTTGTTGCAATCTGCTGCTCTCTGGCGGAAGTATCCGTTAGTTTGTTGTCTGTTGCAAGTGTTGCCTATGCATAATTGCAATTAGTTACAGTAGTAAAGATTTTTATTTTACTGTTGTTATCTTTACAGGTTCTTTTTATCTTTTTTTGATTTTTTTTTTTTTTTTTTTTTTTTGGTTATTTGTTAGCCAGTTAGTTTGGATTCCAAAATGGTTAACAAGTCTTTGTGATTTTCGCTTGATATAATCTGAATTATTAGACGATTTTTTTCGTTAGAAAGTAGTGAAATTGCAAAATATTTAACGTGTTGAGTATTAAATGAAAGATGGAAAATGATATACAATCATTATTGATTCCTAGGAACCATCACAAAACCATATAATATGTTTCAATATTACAACAATTTTAAAATTGAAAATTAGATTTACAAGAAAAGAAAGTCGTAACCTTTCATTCGTTTTAGCAAATTTAAGCTAAACCCCTGGCCCCTGGAAACAGTAATCCGTGATAACTTGAAAAATTGAAAAGAGTAGAAAATCCTATCTATTTTGGCAGTCAAGATGTAGCCGTATTTATTTAACCTATAGTCAAAAGCCAATTCTTAGGTGAGGGAACTTACGCACATATAATAAGGGTAAAAAGAAGCTAATCATTCATATATTAATATTTTAAACGGAACTCAATAAACATTTTAATAGATGCGACTCTTAAAGGATCACAGCATATTGCAGATATGTTCCATTTTCCAACCCCAACGGAAATTATGTGTTTCTTTAAATGGAGTAAACGTGTTTAACGAATACCAACGACAATTCTTGTAACAGCTGATGAAATTGGCTTACTGCAAACAATCGAGCGGAAGTGGTGAAACCGGAGATCGAATGATACATTCCTGGCTTTCAATCTTCCAGCACAAGTTTATATTAGGAATAACCTCAATCATATTACGACAAAAGTTTGCTTCGAGTTCAATGTAACTCTAGTGAGTGTTTGGTCCAATTGGCTGAGCCCAGCAGCATCTACTGATGCTAGTGGACTATTAAATTTTACCAATGTGGTGGATGAGGTTAGGTCCAATAAAAAGATGTTAAAACAAGTTACCGGTAGAGAATCATTGTTCGAGTTAAAAGGGGATTGGGGCAAACTTGCCTAGTAGAAACTTATATAGGTTTGTTCATAAGATTGCCTTTTACGGGAAACAAAATTCAAGACAACCCTCCTAAGTAAGCTATAATGGAAAATATAAAATATATCTTTTACATAGTTAAATCTGCATATATATTGGGACCTTGAACTTCTAATGACAGTTTCGCAGAAGAGGTCGCGACTAGTATGAAACAATATTTCAGTTTCCAACGTGTTAATGAGCATCTTTTGTAAACTGTGTCATTTGATTGAAACATAAACATATTGAATATGCCGAGTTTCGTAATAGTACTTTTCGGGGAAGCTCTTCTTCATTAATTTAATATGAAGAAAAGTGCGCCTGAGGATTATCGCATTTAAGTGGGTGCTTACGACGAGTATGATTAATCTGAAATCGTGTCATAGGGTGGTTAGGTCCCGTTAAAAGTGGCTCTTGGAGCTCGAATATAAGGAAGAACCGGGTCAAACCAAAAAATTTAAGACTAAGAATTGCAATCACTGCTCTATTTGGACCAATGCCAAAATCTTCTGGGACCGTCAGCAAAAGTCTAAAAGCCATTAAATCGAATTAAAAAAAGCTGGATACCATACGAATTGAAACCGCTTGTGAACAGCTCTTTGAACGCCAAAAAGGAAGTGTTTTTGCATCGCATTGTGACTAGCAATTTAAAAGTAAATCCATTGTGATAATCCCAAGCTCAAAATGTTTGATGATGATTTTGCCCGGCCAGCCACCAACATCGTTCGAAACGCCGATTATTAGTCGCATGAAGCTTATGCACTGTATTTGGTGGAACCAGCGCGGCGAGATCTACTACGAGCTTCTCAAACCAAATGAAACGAGGCTCAACTCAGCATGGCAACGCTCGGACACTTTTTACAAAATCGTTTAATATGTATTTGGAAACGCTATAATGGGAGTGTATTAATCAGGCATGGCTCCTTCCGATTACCACCTCTTCTGGTCCATGAGTCATGGGTCTAGCCGAGCAGCAGTTCACTTATTATGAAGATAGCTGAAAAATGGGTCGATTCATGGATTGACTTTAAAGACGAGTCGTTCCTTCAACATGGTATCCGTCAATTGTCCGAAATATTGAAAAATTAGTAGCAAGCGATCGACAATACTTTGAATAATATATTTGAAACCATTTTTACAAATCGTAAAGTAGAAAAAACGGTCACTATTCATTCAAGGTCCCAATAAATTTATACTCTCTCACGACTCATTCTATTTTAAAGTGTCGTTATAAATTGCCCACTTCTGGTACCAATCAATTTAAGGCATTGCTTGTAAAAAAAAAAAAGCTTTGCTAGTAAAAATCACAAAACGATATCCAATTTAAAATATTTGACTTTCTACAAATAGACAAACTATGCATGTGTGTACGTTCAATACTAATTTGAGTAATTACCACATAATACATGCTCCAAAATCATATACAATACATTTTTTTTTTTTTTTATTTTTTCATAAACTGCATGTAGAGCGCATCAAATGCATTTTGACTTGCTTGCAGAGTATTGAAATTTAATTCTTAATAATTTTTTTTTTTTTTTTTAAATTGGTGTATAACAGCTATAATGCAATAATTTCATTCATTATACGCTTTTTTACAAAACACAATTCCCCTCCGAAAATTTTAACCTATTTTTTATATTTTTTGTCTATTTTGTGCATACAAAACACAAAGAAAGTCGATCAGTGACTTTCAATCGCACAACAGCAGTTTACTCGATTCAATGTTTTTTTTCAACTTTCTCAATGCAATTTTTTTTAACAATAATTGCATCAAATTCAAAAATAAAACAAAACAAGCCAAATAAAACAATTGTACAATAATATCGTAGTAAGAAAAGAAATTGGTCAATTTAGCAAAACAAATCACACGACTCGTATGCGCCGCCTCAAGTCTATGAGTCATCGGAGTCAAAATGAAAATTTGTGCAACATTGAGAAAAAAATAAAAACAAAAACAAGCGTTCAAATTTTAGCTAATAGCAAAAGAAGAAGAAAATACTCTAATAGCGAAAAATAAAAACAAGAGCAAATGTTAATCTGGATTTAAACAATGATCAAAGTTTTTTACCCTCATACCTTTTATGTTTTGCAAGATCCAGGCATAAGATTAAATGTCTCTCAATGGAGAGTGCTGCCTAGATGCCTAGCTGAGTCCACTGATTGGTTCAGGGCCAATCATAGGGGTTCAAGAGCCAGTACTGGCTATCTCGTCTGCAACTTCATTTCCTACAATACCTCTATGCCCATAGATACAACTCATAGAAGAGAAGGTACACCAGTTTAGTGCTCAAACAGCCCGCCTGACTGTCCGAAAATGGATCTCTGATTGAAAAACAATGGGTCAGACACCCATGGCAATCGAAATCGTAGTGTTGGTGCAGAAAAAACCTGCAACTGCCAGTTTCAGTGAGAGAGCCATCCAGCGTATACCAGTTGGTGTAGCATGGCCCCTCACATGAAAACCGCCTAGTCTGGCGTCTGGAAAGCAGGACATAAAACTGTGGTCATGCAATCTGAAATCTTGCAGACCTCGATGCCAGAAATGTTTGAGAGGATACTTAAATAGCCAGTATCATTTAATGTACCGCCATTAAGGGTCAGGAAACTTCATCAAGGGTTACCCCAATATATTTGACTTCATCAGAAAAGACCAGCACAGAGGAGTTGATATAAACAGGTCTAAGGTCATGTTTATATCTTTTCGAAAAGGGTACTAGTACCGCTTTTAATGAATTAATACTGAGGCCATCCTTAGCGCACCAGTTTTTAACCACACGAAGAACCGAACTTTACGTATACGTCCGGCAGTATTTCCCCGACTCTTTAATGACAACATTGTAACCCATAGAGATAGGCTCTTTTTAATGGAAACGACAGTGTCATAAGCAACGATACTTGAATTGAATAATACACATATTTGATGAGAAATGGTATCAATAATATGTAAATGTTAAGCAAGGAAAATACTTGAGGACCCAAGAAATACGCTCAAACTTACAATGAAGAATTCCATCTATTTGGATTGACTAGTAAGATTAAGTGCACCAGGAAATGTTCAATAAAAAAAGACTGCAGTCAACAAGGTCTTTTTAAAGGCCAGCTGTACCACGAAATTAATAGTCTTCAACCCGTCAGGACAAAGCTACAATACTGAAAGCTACAAATGCCCGAGTAAAAAATTTCTCAGCAGCTGACGAATTCTTTGGATCTTGAACTAAACAATTAGCACAGATCTCACACTCCGTCAAATTAAATAAATGGGAATTTTAAAAGAATTTCCTGAACAGAGTTGCTGTTATGTAAGCATCCCTTTAAATACTCCAAGACAAGAGTTAGAAAAATTATAATTCAAAAAAAAAACATTAAAAAAAATATGCATATTTCAGAGACCAGGTTTTTTATAAAGGCATCAAAAGTTAGTTTTTTTGCACTATCTTCCTATAAATTATATGGAGTCGCTAATACTAATATTAAATTAGAAAAGTAGCTATGCATAATGGGATTATATTTTACTAATTAAATTCAAAAATTATATATACCTATCATTTACAGTAAATTTTAATTGTATAAAAATAAAAAACAATTACAAATAATGCTGAGCACAATATTATTATTTTTTTTTTTTTCTTTCATTAAGC
The DNA here is from genome assembly GCA_018903435.1 of Leucophenga varia. Classification (NCBI taxonomy): domain Eukaryota; kingdom Metazoa; phylum Arthropoda; class Insecta; order Diptera; family Drosophilidae; genus Leucophenga; species Leucophenga varia. The sequence goes on from JAEIFJ010000640.1 coordinate 86,347, forward strand.
GGAAATTTTATATATGCTAACAAAGCATTTATTTCTGTACTTATTGTTATTACTTCCGTTGAAACTATATTTTTTTTTTAATGTCTTTACATAAACTATAGCGCACAATGGGCATAGTTTAACTTTAAGTCTTTTGAAAGACCAGTAGCATTCATTTGTACATTTGTATCTATTTAATAAAAAGGTTTAACTAAAAGGAGACCAAATCGAATTTTTGCATTTTCTGCAGCGTCATTTCCTTATCAGAGAAAACAGTGAAAACTGTCACATTGCTGGTTGGTACCTATCGGAATAATTAATTATCATCATCGTCGTCATCGTCATCGTCGACATGTGCTACCGTATGCGCCTGCTTTCGTTAGTTCAATGTTATACGAAAATACCGGCATAGAGCGTTTTTCTAAGCACCCTTATAATTGTTAGCAGTTGTGTTTTTTTTTTTTACCTATTTCATTTGGAGATACAAGTAATTTTATTCAGAATAGCGAATACCTAGTTTAGATCATCAGCAATAGACGCATTGTACACTTGTTGTAGTTGTTTTAGGGTGTACTGTATGCAGGTAGTATATGTAGATTGTTTTTAAGGGTGAAGTCATTTATTAAAATAGCACCCCGTCATGCTTCGTTGATTCATTGTACACGTGAAAATTGTCAAAGGGGAAACTAAGGAAGACGGGGGGAAGATAGTTTAAAGGAATTTGAACACTCAAAACTAGGGGGGCATTTTACTTATGCCGTACATTAAAATAAAAAATACAACATTTATTTTAATATTCTCGAAAAAAAATTTAAGTCAGCAATTGCTAAAGTAATGACAAGATTTACCAATTATTTGCGAATTTCATTCATCATTTTAACAAATTTACGTAATGCAGGCATTTCTATTCATGAAATTCTGAATTTAATAAAGTTACTAGACTGATGTGCCTAAAAATGGTTATTTAAAAATTCATGATCTATATTTTGTTTGGCTCATCTGGAATGTCATACTAAACTCAAGAAGTTGCCACTTGGATAATGCCATTTCCCCGAACATACTTTCTTACTACTTTCTTGTCGAAAATATTTTGAAATCGACAATCGTGTAACCATTTGATTTTCTTCCGATTTCTTATGATAGATCCCAAAGATCACAAAACTTAAACAACTATGTATAATAAATAAAAACTTCGGATTTAAGCCCCTTTTAACAGAGAAAGAGAAATAGGGAAATGAAAATATAGTAATAAACTTTTTTTAATCCATGTGTTCAGTGGTCCAAGGGAGGGCAAACGGAGAGAAACAAATCAATGGTTTCAATTTAGAAGTAATATTTCTTTGGGATCAATGACTTCTCTTTTATTTGAACAGATAACCTTTGTTAAACTTCAATCATTTCATAGATAAATAGAAACATAGTTTCTTTTGTAACTCAACAATCGTGCACCTGCATATGTTTCAAGGGTATACTATAAACCGTAATAATCCCAAAAAAAGTTGTGCCTTCTGCGGTAACAGGAGATAAACTTTAGTTCTGCCTCGAAACAGAAGGTACTTTAAACTGAACTTCAAACAACTACGGACTCTGTGGATCAACAGACAGGAGAAGTACCATTCGATTTAATCAATTTGACGCTTATCACCCAACCGCTTGGTAATAATGCTTCCATAACACACTCACTCTGTAGGGCAAACCAAATACTTTTTTTTTTATACCCCCCCACATAGTGTGAAGGGTATATTCAGTTTGTCTGAAAGTTTGTAATGCATTAAAGGAGACATTGGAGACCCCATAAAGTATATATATTCCTGATCAGCTCGACGAGACGAATCGATCTAGCCATGTCCGTCTGTCCGTCCGTCCGTCCGTCCGTCCGTCTGTTTGTTTCTTCGCAGTTTATTTGGTCAGTTTAAAAGATATTAAGCTGAAATTTAGAACTTAAGCTTTTTTCTCGAACGACTATAACATGTATGGAAATGAAAGTGCCACGCCCATTTTTAGGTATAGCCCCGATACAAAATTATCTTTTTTTTAGGTTATTTGTATGAAAATAGCTTTTATTCATGAATGTATTCACTCCAAATTGGGTAAAAATACTTCTAATGTCTTCTAATGTCAAAACTAACGTGCCACGCCCATTTTTAGGTTTAGCCCCCATACAAATTTACCGCCCATTTCGAATTTTTTTTATAAAAATAGGTATTTTTTATGAATGTATTCACTCAAAATTGAATAAAACACCTCCTATATCATCCAGTTCCAAAACCAGTATGCCACGCCCATTTTTATGTATAGCCCCCATACAAACTTACCGATTATTCCCGAACTTTTGTATGAAAAAGTACATTTATAAATGTGTATAGGCCACTGATGATCCTTACAAACTATTCAAAGATTCGTGTGGCGGGTATTTAAGCTTCGGTTCCACCGAAGTTAACGTTTTTCCTTGTTTTGAAATGAAAGTGATCTTACAGAAAAACAGTCGGTCTAACCAAAGCAATTAATCTAAGGCATTTGACTATTATTTCATATGTAAAACTCTCCACTAAATCTGAATATGAAGTCAGATATGTATAGAGTAGATCAGTTTTTGAGTAACAGTTACATTTCCGTCTGTTTGTCCATTCAAAAATCGAACGTTTTGCTCTGATCTTAAGATCTTACCGTGTTTATTATAAACTTTTTCGATTTGTTAAACCAAATCCTATCTGTACTTTTCTATAGGACGTCCCAGAATTAACGCAGTAAAGTGCTGGCACCCTAAAAAAATTATATCGTGTTCTATCGTTTAACGCTCTTTTTTTATTGAAATAACCCTAACCTATAAGCTCTCAAGTTGTTATTTTTTAAGGACTTCTGAGACTTGTATTAATTCTGGAAAAGAAATTATCAGTGGGTCTGAATGGCAAATAGCAAATTCATTCAAAAATCGGACATGATACAACAAAATAGTCTCTGAATTTGACTTCAGCAGTCTAAAAAATATGAAACGAATACAATCAAATCTCGTGTTCAGACCAAAAAAAAATATCATTTTTGTATTTTTCTGTCCGTCTGTCTGTTGGGAGCTGACTCATTCGCTCAGATCTAAAAATATTGAGCTGAAACTCGAAACTTAAACTTTTCTCGGTACTAGTTAGTTTGTCTATTACAATTAGAATACCGCTTCTACTCTAAGGAGACATCCCCATACAAATATATCGCATATTTTTGAGATTTTGTATGAAACAACTTATTATTTCTTGAATTTCTGATCCTAAGTAGTTTGTATTTCAGGACCAATAAACAACGCCCATTTCTAGGTGTAGGTCCCAAATACCAATTCCGAGCATTTGTATGAAAATAATTATTATGTATGAACATATTCACTAATGTCAACACATGTTTACAGAAGAGATCAGGTAAGGATCGGTTCACCCCCATACAAGCCCAATGCATTTTTTTGACTTTTTATATAAAAAAAATTGTATTTATTAAGCTAATTGCTTCAAATATGGTAAAAACTTTTGTTATTATGGCTTATGAGAACCGTATAGATTTGATAAGGATCAGGTTACTATGTATATAAATTGATTCAAAATTAGGTATCTAAATCATATTTGGCAGACCCTATACAAATTCACTTCAAATATCCGAGTTTTTGTCACGAATATTGCGTTTGCCGGATATAAAAACTTCTGTCTACGTTTTCACATCCGTTTTTCCTTAATTTTACAGAATTTTAATCTTGTTTGTATTTTCAAAATTATTTTTCATTAAAAAAATAAAGGAAATATATTATCATTTTGTAAAAAAAAAATTATTTTTTTTTTTTTGGACATCAGAATACAAGTTTTATTTTTTTTTCAACAAAAATATCTGTGAAATGATTTCGAGATCAAATGCTGTCTCGATGAGGAAGTTGTAATAAAGTTACAACAAACAGTTTAATGAACTTACAAAAAAAAAAAAAAAATCTTGAAAAAAAGGAAACTATTCAAACTTATGTATGAACGGAAACAGCAGTAATAATAATATTGTATATTAACTAAAACCTAAAATTAAGTCAAAGTGTGCACACCCTTTATTACAAATTTTCAACAGCACGCAAAATATATATTGTATATTGTAGTCAGTATGTAATATAATTAAATAAAATAAAAAGCTTTAAACTTTGACTTAAACAAAAATAAAAAATTTAAAAAAAATAAATGAAAACATGAAATAGTCACTGGTTCAAAAGCAATTGACCGCCCACCGCGCAAAAAGCCTAAACAAAAAGTTAGAAGAATAAAAAATAAAACTAAACTGAAAATAAATTCATTAAGAGCCAAGTTTGCAAAGAGTAGAATAGTTGGCCAATATCAAATATCAGGCCGCAACATGGCAACAGAAACAGAAAAGACTTGCTCGAAAAAAAGGCGTTTTAGCCCAATGGCATTACAATGTCATAAGCCAAAAAGATAACAACAATCAGAAAAAAATAAGCCGCCAAAAACAAGTTCACAATGACTTGAAGCTAAGTGAAGTCATCAAAAGCGATTCAAAAAAAAAAAACGCCAAAATATGAAATAAAACTAAACAAATTCTGTGAAATTTTTATTATATTTTTTTTTTTGTAATAAGAATAAAAAAGCAGACAGACAGACAAAAGTTAAGTAGGATTTCTTAATTACTCAAAAAAAAAATGTAGCGAAGCGCAAAACTTCATTTAAGTTTCTTTGGTCTTTTGGTCACTTTTGGACTTGGACTTAGTCTTAGTCACAGTCTCTCTCCATATTGGGCTCATCATAATTACAATGTGGCTATAATGACAGCGATATGTCGCGACTTGGAAACTATTACCCAGCTTATGCCGACACACGCACTCTAATGATAATTTTTTATTTTTTTTATTTATTTTTTTTTTTTTTTTTTTTTTTGGAGTACGTTCCAACGCATTATGACCGACAATTATTTTACGAGCTAACTGAAAAACCAACTATAAAATGTATCATGGAAAAGGGCATACTATAAAAAAAAGAATACGATCAACAACAATAAATAAATATAAAAATATTTTTATAGAAAACAAAAACAAAAACAACTTAACTGCGATGATAAAATATATATCATCTAAGGGGTGCTCTCTATTTTGTGGTTGGTAGGCTTTAACCCGCAGCGGCATGTCATGTTCGTAGTTTATAATTCTGTGACTTGTACGTATTTTTATATTGTTTTTTTTTTTTTTTTTTTTTTTTCGGAACCGTTCCAAGCGGCTGCTTTTCAAGATCTGCGATAAAAATTCAAAAAAAAAAAAAATTGTTTTAAATGTTGCGCTTCAAGTTGTCGCAATTTTTTCGGTTTATTTACTTTTTTTTAATACTGATGAGCCATATAGCTTGCTATACTTTGTAGACAGACAATTCAAAGGCGTTTAATTTTATTACTTTTTGCGTTTTAGATAAAGTATGTTGTAGGTACATAAAGAAATTTATTCAATTGTTTTGGGGGAAATTTTTTTTATTTTTTTTTTTATTTTCGTGAAAACTCAATTTATCATGGCAGTAGACTGCAGGTGTTCGAATATCACTGGTTTTCATATTTTAATGGTTTTGGTTTAGTTTGTACAATTGCTGATTATTTTAATGGTTTTTGTGAGTGATAAAAAGTGAAAAGGGCATATTTCAATAGCGCTACTGGATGTTCTTAAAGAAATAATGGTGAAATATCAGCCGCAAAGTAGATCTCAAAGACTGAAACATTTTATTACCTCCACAGCTTTGTAAAACAATGCAATGCAAGATTGATTAAGAAAGGCAACTGGAGCAGGGCAGACCACCTATGTATATAAATAAATAATCATTCAAGATCATACAAATAAATAGTGCTTGATTATGCTGAGAACTGAGCATAAAAAACATCAGAATATAATTTTTTTTTTTTTGATCATCAACAAAAGAATAATACAGCCATGTCTTATTGCCCGTCTATACAGAATGTAAAGATTAAGAAGTGCATTCTAAATTTTTAAATTTGGAGTGCTCCACACAAAACTTCACGGATCTTAGAGTATAATCACTCGGCAAAAATGGCAGCATTGCAAAGAGAGCCGAGAGCTCATATTCTCAAATTAGGAAAGAAACATTACACACAGGGTGCTTCATTTGCTTTGTTTTTAGTGTATAACTTGAGCAAAACACGAAAAAAATATTGTATGGTTCTAATCGATACTTCATTTGGATCTGTACATTTTTTTGTCATTTACGGAAGATGATATCAGTCAAATATCCGGTCTCTGCCATTTTCCATAATTTTTTGCAGCAAATATCTGGGAATACGAGCATATTCTCGGCATATGTTGGCTTTGTACTAGTCCGGGGACTCTGGTTTATCGGTATAAACTTTTGCCTTCAGGTATTCCCACTGGAAAAAGTTTCAAATTGGTCAGAACTTCCTTGAAAAATATTTCAAAATATATAATACAAAATTCCGAACAATTCAACTGTACCTTCGGTAACATAAAATCTACTCCTAAACGAATTGCCCACTCATTTTTAACTCTACCCATTATATGACTTTGGCATTTTTGTTTTGCCTTCGAGAGGTTCTTTATATATTTTAAGAGATTTTAAGAAGTTCACTCGATCGTTTACCTTAACAATGCAATTCAATTTATTAAAAAAATTAAAAAGAATAAACAATTCAAGCTGTACAGCACTGCTCTGTTGTTTTTCATTAGATCACGACTGAAAACGAGGCTAACTCTTGTCTGAAGTCTCTCCTGAAATTCTAGATGGAGAATCGTAAGCACCCTCATGGATTACAAAGTTTAACTCGCTTCAGAAAAGGTCCTTGGGCCAATGCAGATGGGTCCATCGTTAGAATGTAGTTTCAGATTCCGAGGAGCAATGTTTTAAATATCATTAGTTTCCAAGCCTCACGAGAGCTGGCTTCTAATGGTCCTATTTCCATGTATTTTGGGAAGTAGATTCTGAAAACTTCTAATGAAATGTCTAAATTAATTACAGATATCGTCTATTTATTTGTGTTCAGTATTCAGTGATGTTATATTTACTGCTTTCCAACTAGAACAACTTGAGATACTGAAAAGTATTAGGTGTTGCTTTGATTTAATGTTTTTAAGAATTTAAATGTATGCACAGAATAAATATTTTATGCTTTCCGGCTTATCAAACATAAGATTTAAAATGCATACATGTACCACTTCGCTACGCTCAAGTCCTCACTGAGTAGTATTGCATGCATTTAGAACCCTTCAAGTCGGTAAAGCACCTGAAGCGCAACGCATATATTAAAACGATTTTTTAAAACAGTTTTAGTTGCATTTCTTAATGAGCGCAAGTGCATGTGCTCCCCCAGCATTTTCAAATAACGTATTTAGTACAGTAACGTCAAAAAACAAAACGCGAAATGCTTTCCGACAATTTTGCGCATGCGCAAAACTTCGATGTACTCTTTTGAGTACGACTAAAGCCGCCAACGCTAAAGACGACGACGACGACGACGACTTACGTGCAACAATTCAATTCAATTCTATTCTTATTTACCATGAAAAAGACTACTTTAGACACTACATCATTCATTCATTCATTCAGTTATTTATTTATTTATTTACCACTCACAAAACCAAATACAGAAAAAAAAAACATCAAATTCAACGGAGCAGAAAATCAGAAAGCTTCGTTGAAGACTCCCTAACAAATATAACGTTTTTTTTCATATTCAATGTAGTAAGTGGAAAAATAATGAAGAAAAAAATTACGTGTTAATAATGCAAAACTGTTACTAGAGAGCAGCATATTCAGTTAGTATTTAATAATAATAAACATATTAGGTACAGTTACGTCAAATGAACTTAGTTGATTACATATATCCTGACTTTATCAGAGAGAGAGAGAGAGAGAGAGAGAGAGAGAGATCGCTCAACATTCTTCATTAATAACTTTATAGATCAAGTGCATTTATGAGACAAACTGTATATGGTGCAACATTTATGTGTATGGCGCTAGTTAACCATAAATATATAACTGGTACTTCCTACTTGGGTTAATATCATACAGCAGCTTACTGCTTCAAGACAAACTTTTTTTTTTTTAGCTCAATTAAAAAGCAATAACAACTCTATTATCGAACAATAATATCAAATGTACTGTGTGTAATAATTGTAACAGCAAGAAGAACAACTAAATACAATCAGTAAGAACGTCATAGTTGAACATATACAATTGTATCTATAAGATCACGTGAGATATGCGGCAAACGACTTAAACAAAGATGAGAACTTTACACAAAAAAAAAAAAAACTATGTAGGTATACTATAAAATAATAATGAAAGAATTACAGAAATAATAAAACAAAAAATCAATTTCACAATCATTGCCAATGTTCAGTACAATCGACAGCTGCGTTGCACAACAGTAGCATTATAAAGAAGACGATTGTGATCATAGGATAGTCTTTTTTGTTGCAGATATGCTGTTGCATTAACTTGTTGTACAACAACAACAATGTGAAATATTACATTGATACAATGCTGCAGTTTGAGTATGATTCTCCTTTAAAGAAGTTGAAATAGCTGGAAAACCACAAAACAAGTGCACAAGCTAACACCTTAAATGGATGAGGCAGTTTGGTGCGTAACACTAGAACTATGATTATGGTTATATCAATGAAGCTATTGAATAGCAGCAAAATATTTATGAAGTGCGTAACATTGAATGCAGTCAAAGAAGTTTTACAATTGAAAAAAGAGACCCATTAGGAAATGAAATATTAAACAACAAGAAAGAACGCTGACTCGACTCCAAGAAGCACTATACCCTATACGCTCGGATAGGACTTAGCAGTGGAGGAAGGTTCTTTCATCTGCCGGATCTCTGCAGTGTGTTTCAGGCGGAAGTCCATGCTGTACTAGTGGCGTGCAAGCTATTGGTGCAGATGAAGATTTGTGACAGATCGAATTTTATTTTCTCAGGCAGCCAAGCTGCCATCAAAGTGCTGGTATTACCAAATCTAAGTTAGCAAGGGAATGTAAAAACCAACTAAATCTTGTTATTCGCTACAAACACACTTTGCCTCTCATGTATCCCAGGGTATAGTGATATTTTTTGGAAACGAGCAAGCGGATACGCTAGCTAGACGGGGCTCATCGGGTGAATCTTAGCCAGTCGCGGTTCACATACATTAGGAATCACTTTACATTTTTAGGCAATTATAAATGGCAGAATATGAACAGCTTCAGGAAAGCTAAGCTAGTTTGGCCAACAAATGACCCCAAACGTACCAGAACACTTCTGTTAAACTCCCGCAAAGACCTTGCGATATTAATAGCCGCCATCACTGGGCATTGGACCATCGGAGAACACATGGTCAGATTAGGCATCCCTTATAACAGTTCCTGCAGAAATTGTAAGGAAGAAGACAGCCCAGAACAGAACTTTCTCTGTGTGACCTGCACTTAGATCGAGTAGACTAAGACACTTTGGACATTGGCAGTTAGAATCGATGAGCGATCTAGCACTCTAATGTCCTTCCTTAACTTTACTGGTTGTCTTTGATCCTACAGTGCCTTCCACGTACAAAGGTTTTCGAGATTTTTAATTGTGCGGGAATATGGGTTTTCCCCACTGCTTCCTGTATCTGTCTATTACGGGGGTTACTTCTTAAAATGGGGTTAGAGAAAACCTTTTTGTAAATCATCTCTTAACGGCTTAGAAGAGTCTAAGTTTCGAATATGGTGGCCTCATCTCGAATAGTCTTCGAGAAAGCCGTTTTCATACGGCAAAAGTAGGAATAATCAGCTTGTCTTTAAATAGAACGAATCTACCCTTTTTAAAGTATCTACTTCTTGTAATTTTTTCATACAATGAGGACAACTACTCCAAAATATATAGGTTTCTTTTACACCAAGTGTGATATGTATATGTACTCTTAAGTGTAATATACCCTTAGCTAAGATCTATTAAACTGAACTCCACTCCCCTTTATATATTTTAGAGTCTCTATTCATGATGTTATTATAGCAGGTGTAGTATTCCGCCTCTGTTTGCTTACATAATTTTAATAATCTTTCTTCTACAGCTTTATATAGAACGCAATCGGTTATAATTACATCATGAGCTTTAATAATATTAATCTTTATATATAAAATTGTAAAAATGTTTCTATGTCCGCTATGCGCTTTGAAACTATACAACCGATGTGTCACAAACTGGTTTCATTTGAAAGGCAACAATGCAAGTATAGTAATAGACCATTTAAACAACATATTAGGCACATCAAATTCAATCAATAAGTCCATTTTCGACTTTCAACATAGAAAAATACTTTTTGTATATTTTATCTTTTTTTTTAAAAAAGGTTTTTTTAAGCACCATTTTGTATATTTTCATGCAAACCCCAACTAATTTGGGTAAAAAAAATCAAAAAGTACAAAAATGCCACCGAATATAACTGCAACTCCACAAAAAACAGCAAATTTGAGAAGGAAACGAGCCGAAAGAGCAGCCGAAACGCCTGTTTTAAACAAAAGTATCTTTTTGTAGATATTGTCTACTGGTCACTACACATATGTATGTACAATATATACACTACATACAATTCAAACCGACAACTATAAAGTTATTGCTGTCACTGAGAGTACACAATGGAAGTGCCATGCCAATGGAATCAAAATATGAATGGTAGCAGCAATGGTGTTGTCTCCTGTTGCTTTTGCAAATACTGAATGAATAGCTTTTGTACTTTATTGATTAGTTTTCTTCTTTGTTGTTGTTATTTTTTTAATACTTTCACAGTTGACTTTCAATAGTAGCGCTACACATCATAATCATCTATCTAGCAAGCTATCTATTTGTCGATATAATAACATAACGCACTGATTCATATCTTGTGTGCGTTCAGTCTTAAACGCTTTAGGGTTGCTTTGTATCAGTTTTTCATCAGTTTCTTCAGTGATCTTCAATATGCCACAGGAAGCACGCTTTGTTGCGTTCTACTATATGAAAAATAAATTCTTCAAAATTTTTTCTTATGATTTTTTATGTTTTATGAAAATGAAGGTAAATTTAATCATAAATTTTAAAGCGAGCGAAGCCAACAACAGGTGTAATAATTGAAATCACTCGACATGAAATGCTAATCACTCGCAGCGATTGTCAGTTTCCAGCTGTCAGTTTTGCGGATTGTGGTTGCGCTCTATGCCCTTTCAATAAAACATAAAGAATATGTACACAACTACTACTATACTCGTATACTTTCGGTTCCGCTCACTAGTTTGGAAAGTTGGTATTAGAGTTGGTTCTTCTTTATTTAAAGATACACTTTTCGCAACTATCTGCCTATCTATCTATCCAACTATCCAACTGAAATTAAATCACGCAAATGCTGTAAAATTACAAAGCATGCCATAACTACCGACTGTCTTATTTTATTTATTTATTTTTTTTTTTTTAAGTTATTCGATTATCATAAGAAGTATAAACATAAAAAAAATGATTGGGGTGTTGCCCTCAAGTCGTTGTTACTATAGATCAGTAGCGAAGCGTGACTTATGGCACACGTGAGCATTTGCCAAAAAAAAAAAAAAAAACATTTTAAGAATAAAATTTTTAGCTAACTAAATATTTCATATAAAACTGAAAACTCCAAACTAGTCTTTTTGGAAAACAATGTGCCACTCTCACTTAGTTCAGCTTAGCTATACTATATGTACAACACATTCAGTTGCCACGAAATATGTCCACAACTCATAAATCATCCAAGTCCAAGCCATGCTTTATTTTGTTCTTTACCATAGTTCTTGCCTAAAGCCAATTGCTATAAAAGGCTAAAAGAGCGTATACAAGCGTATTGCTATACAGGAAGCAACTGCGGCACAGCGAGTGCCATCAACACCCAAGACGTCGCGACGTGTTGCACCAACAGCTTTTGACTTTTGTTGCAACAGCCACAACTTCATTAATAACATAGTCTCTGCGCTGTTGCTCCAAGTGTGCAAGTTCTTTTTGGCAGCAGCAGCAGGAAGCTGTATAGTATAAGTCCACTCGATGGCATTGTACGGTAGCTTAAATGCGGCATAGATTTACAGCGTATGTTGGAACGACTATAATACATGCATATATACCGAGCTGGCTGGCTAGCTGGAGCTGGAATTCTGTAGCACAGCTAAAACTCATGTGGCGCTATTTTGACAAACGATTTCAATGGCAAACGCAATTGACTTCTCAATGGGCAAACTATTCGGAATGTTGAAAGTCGTTTGATATTATATAGTTTTTTTTTATTTTATTTTACAAAAGATTTTTATACTCTGATAACAAAATAATCTAGCTAGAAAAGTGCAAGGAATTGGTGGAAAGAAAAAAATGAGGATAATATTAAAAAAATGGCCGATCCGATATAAACGCAGCATTGTTGCCGTCTCTTTCCTCGATGACATACCGATGACAGACCCATACAAGTCGTTGATGACATTTCCTGCACATGTCGCAGTTGACTTGGATGATATGTCTTGCAAGACTTCTTGGATGACAAGTCTTATTACACTTTTAGACTGATTTGGACAATTCTAGACTTTATATTTTTGTTATGAATTAAAAATTTAGAAATTTTAAAAATAATTTATTTAAATTTTTTCTACTTAAAAATTGGAATTGAAAATTAACAATATTCAAACAAGAATAAGGGAATTCATATTTAAGATCTCAGCTGGACCGCCTAAACACATGGCTAAGACGGTGGAATATCGTAGTCAACCTAGACAAATCCACACACATTACTTTTGCCCTGAGAAGAGGAGACTGCCCTGCCGTCAGTCTGGATGGCGTTGCCATACCCAGCAGCGTCACTGCAAAGTACTTAGGCCTGGTATTGGATAGGCGCTTAACCTGGAGTAGTCATCTCACACAAAAACGTTCCCAGTTGAACGAGAGGTTGCGCAAGCATCTGTGGCTGCTGGTTAGAAGGTCCACCATCAAACTAAGGGTCAAACTCCTCATTTACAAAGCCATACTTAAACCTATGTGGACGTATGGCATAGCACTCTGGGGCACTGTAAAGAGAAACAACAGGGAAAGAATCCAAGTCTTCCAAAACAAGGTTCTGCGCATTATTTCTGAGGCGCACCCATATCATACAAATGCAGAAATCCAGCAGGAACTAGAAGTCCCTTGCATAAGCCAGGAGGTGGCTAGGCTCACTAAGGCATATCTGGATTGTCTGGACAACCATGTCAACCCTCTGACCATAAACCTGCTGGATAACAGTACAACGACTCGGCGACTGAAGAGGTTATACCCCCTGGATTTGCCACACACATAAACTTTTAAATCCTCCTCCCTCCTCCATCACCCAACTACCCATTAAACTATCCATACTCTAGATTCATATCAATAACCGAAAAATGTTACAAAAACAGTTTTTTTGAGGATATCTCTAGAAAGATTCTAAAGGTTTTCCAAAACACATGGTAATAGGTTCATGAGAACCCAGAACCTTTTTGGCTGTAAGCGAGTGTAGATGACTGAAAGCTTTTTGATAGACATTTAGAAGCTTATAAAGACAGGGTTTTGGGACCCATGGGTTCAAAAAATCTATGATTATTTAGGACCTATTCCCAGGAGCAATTCCCATTCCAGTACCCAAGAATGTATATTGAGGACCTATTCATATGTAGGTCGAAAGCACAGCTCGTGTTTCAAGATTTTTTATTACCGGAATCGACAGAGTTTTGGCAAAAGGTTACGATGACCCTATAGCCCAAAATTAACAAATGTTTGCTTCAAAATGTTCTCTCTTTGAAGAACGAAGGTCCCATTTTCATATCTTTGTAATGAATTACACTCAAAACTTCAAATTTTACATGTAAATGTAAATATCGACAGTTTTTTTTTTAAAGTTTAAAGATGACAGTTGCGTTGGTCTGCTACTGTCAATATTAAATTGCTAAGTCATCATAATTATAGTACAAACTCTCAAAAGGCCTATAACTATTCTAAATGACCACAGCAACATTATCAAGCTTATCAAAAATGTTACAAAAACTTATCGAAGCACATAATGAACATTTTTTTTTTTTTTTAGATAATTTCTTCAATGCGAATACAAACTATTCCCACGCTTCCGTACAAAATAGCCATGACCAACCACACCACCAAGTCACACCACCAAACCGAAAATTTTATTAACCACAAAAATAAAATGTCGAAGAAGAACAGACAAACCTTTTGCACCCTACATTACACCTTTAATTAGCGTGCAACCAAGCAAAGCAATTTGTCACACTCGCAGTGTTGTTTTTTTTTTTTTTTTTTGGACAAAGTTTTAAGAGATGATTATGTAAATGTATCGCATAGTTACAAACATAGAAACTAATGAGTACATATAGTAGCTATGTATATAGATGAGTTTGCACTAATTTATATAGAAACTCTCGAGCGTCATAATTAAAATGCGTTAAAGCGAAATATGTAGTACGTTTATTCATTTGCATTTCAATCGAAATTGCATTTGATAATTATCTTGTAATTGAATAGAATGAAATAAAAAAGAAAATAAACAGAATAGCACTTCTTCAGTAGTTTCAGTTGAGAAAATTTTACAAAGCCACATGAAAAGGTCAACAGAGTACGACGACGGCTGCGCATGCGCATTGAGCATTTTGCATATTCCATGCCAAGCAACTAAAAAGAAGTAATATGAAAGCATCTGATGTATTCTCATATGTCTTTTATGCTTTTATACTTGCCACATATAGTGTGGAAGGTATAATCATTTTGTTCGAATGTTTGTACCGGAAAGTGTGTTAAAGGAGACAGCTTGGATATTCATGATCAGCACAGACAAGCTGATCTAGCCATGTCCGTCTGACTGTCTCTCTGTTGCGAGAAGATTCATTCTTTTAGTATCAACTTAAAACTTAAGTTTTTCTCCATCCTAGGCAGTTTATGTGTAAAAACTTTTGTTTTAGTAGTCCATATACACTTAATAAAGATTAGGTCACTATATAATATAGTCCCATACAAAGTCACCTTAAATTTCCGAGTTTCTGTCACGAAAATTTTGTGTGATGGGTATCAAAACTTCGGTACTACCGATGTTAATGTTTTTCCTTTTTCTCATTTTTTTTTTCATTATAATTAACGCGCTCATCACATTCTATACAAAGTCGCGTCTGCTCATATATTAGTTCATATTAAAGTAAACGCGTGAGATCATTCCACGGGACTCTGCTCTGGCTGCACTGTTTTGAGAGTTTTTCTTAATAATGTGCGCACCTGTTAGACTATCCGTTCAACACCTGTGCGCACATGTGTACATAGAAATAATGAAAATTATATGCAGATACATATTAAACTTCGCATATGTGAAACGCAGTATGTATTTTTGTTTTTCTCTGTGCTTCTAATTGAGATGCAAATGTAATCTTCTGCCAAGAAATGTACACACATGTAAAGTTATATGGAAACTAGGTGGTTGCTTTCTTTTATAAAAGTTTAGTACTTAGATAAGAATTTTTAGAACTTTTAACGGAAAAAATCTTTAGTTAATGTTTTTTTTTCTTTTTTTTAATAATTAAAAAGTTAAGAATAAATCTTGAATTAATGAGAGCCCTTAATAATATTTATTCCAAGTCTTGCATAAGTCTCGGAGTTAAGCGTCAACGGAATACATAGAAACATTAAGTAAAAAAAACATAAATACTAACGAATATAAAGCTGATACGAAACATAGATTTATCGCCTTACCCCGAGGTTGCCCCTTTTTATAAACAAAACTGTTACAAAATAGTTTCGTCGATTTTCAGAAGATATCTTCAAATGTCAAGATTGCTTCATACACCTATTTGGTCTTCCTAAGATAAGAAATACAAATTTTTTTATATAAAACAAGCAAGAATCCTGAAATCGAGTATGCTCGACTCAAAGAAACCCCGTACCCAAAAAAAGTCATGGGATATACCCATGTTGCGATATTTCATTTGAACCATTATAGGCTTAATCCATACTAAATTTATAGTTCAAAAATTACATAACACAGAAGTATTCATAAAAAAAGAAAAATTTTTGTGGTAAATTTGTATGGGAGGTATTCCTTCGAATGGGAAATACCGTTTGTTCTGAGACAAACTTTTACGGACGGACCAAGAGCTACAGACGGACATAGCTATATCGACTCGCCTTTCAATGGTATGTACATTGACAAAAAATTTCAAAAAATAATTTAAAAAAAAAAAGATCAAAAAGAAAGAGATAGAACATTACTTTCTTCACAAAAAATTTAGCCAAAACATTCTTTATTATTTCTGAAGAAAAATTTTTTTTTTTTTTATACCAAAAAAAATTTGAAACACGATGGATAGAAAGTTACTCTCTTCGGGAAAAATGAAGGTATCTAATAGCCGTTAGACTTGTCTCGAAGATCGCAACTGGCTATCTCTTATAGTCCTTATGAGACAATCGTTTTCATACAAGTTGGATGGATTTACAGACGGACATAGCTATATCGACTCGCCTTTCAATGGTATGTATGTATGTATATAGTATACCATTTTCCCTTCGGGTACAGGGTTTAAAAAATATACAACTTGGAGGAAGAGTTTTATCAGAAACTTAAAAAATAATTGTCTGATTTGTGACTGATTAGTATTTTATCTCAAGATTATCTTAGATGAAAACCATCCAACCAACAAAGATTTCAAACGAAAATCCAAAAAGTTGAAGTAGCCTCTTTAAAAGGGGAATGGAAAAAAGTTAATATTAGTGACCTCTAGAAGGTTTCACAGGATGTAATTTTTAGTATCCGACAAAATCGGATTCCTAAGGTATACGAACTGACAGAGGAACATAGGGGTTTCGACTCTTCTAGAATATATTAATAATTCCTCGGGTCTGTCATGGCACTTTTAACCTTTTTCATTAATTTGCATACACTTAATAAAGATATAGTATAGGACCCACTGGACAATTTTGAGAAAAAAAAAACGGGATGGAAGATAGCAACAAAAAAAAAAATCTGGATAAAAGTAATCGAGATCAAATACTTAGTCTAGCGTCCATCTCTAGTCTGGATACAAAAAAAAAAAATACGAAGCAGAATTGGAGGTTATAAATAAGTTTGTTAAACTAAAAATTTTAATCGAAAATATGCAATTTGGATCAAAACTTCTTCATTGAAAGCTGAAACGGACTTTCCAATTTTCTGAATTGTTTTTCTTATACTTTGTTGGATATTTTACTTTCTTGGATCTAACACTGCGCGACATTTGGCTATCAAACAAATTCAAAAGACTGCTCTGGGAGACTCTTTTGACTCGTTACTTTAGATAAAAAAACTTTATTGGTAAGATAAAAGTTTTACTGTACAAAAACATAGCAAATGTATCTTTGACTACCAACTTCCCCTGGTCAAATAACTTGTAAGCGAAAGTATTAAAATGCTAATGTAATTTTAATTTTTAAATGCCCTTTTTTCAGATTATAATCATAATTATCAAAGAAATAAGCAAATTACAACAATTAAGCACAGTTAAACGCAACAGAGACGCCCAAACTCTAAAAAAAAAAAATAATTACCTAAAGTTTGGTGGGAACAAAAATATTATTATTATTATTTTTTTTTTATTATTTTATTCAATAGTAAAAAAGAAATATGCGTAATATTCACACAATTACAATGTTGCAAGCGCGCACAGAAATTGGGTAAAAAAAATTAGTCCTAGGCTTATGAAAATAGAAACTTTTAAACAATTTCAGAAAACATTTTATTTTATTATTTTTTGGATTTTTTCTTTTTATTTATTTATTTTTTTTTTTTATGGAGCAAAATTGTGTGTGGCTTTAATACTTCAAAACGGAAACTCATTGGCAACGCTTCGTTGCGTAAAAATTTTAAAAGAAAAAAAAAAATAAACAAGCAAAATAAATTTAGCACAGACAAAAAAAAAAAAAAATCAGACCCCAAAACCACTGCAAAAGTCAATGTACTGGAATGTAATGGAATTCAGTTAAACCCATAATAATATACGCTTCAATTTTTAATGAAGTTTCTGCAGAAATATAGCTTCTCGGAATAATACATTTCACAAAAGTTCTGAAGACATTAAATGTTATCTTGAGTTGCTCTAGGCTCGGACTCAGAGTTCTGAAATTCTTAATAATTTCATCTGATTGTTGTAAACTTTTCTGTATTCGTAACTTCTGTGTAGTGTATTTTAAAAAAACTGTATCCGAACGGGTACATAAAAAAATGGGTTTTAATATTTCAGTTACGCTTGAGAACGCGACGGCATCATGATAAGTTAATTTCTTCCAAATAAAATAAAAAATACAATAAGGTAAAGAAAAACAAAAATCTAACAAATGAACTCGGTAAACATGCACAATTGTAACAATACATACTTCGAGTACACCAACTCATCACACATGATCTAGGGTAGTACTCCTATTCTTCTATGCAAGTACATGAATGTACAATATCAACCCCGTACTAAAGTAAATCACAAAAACTGAACTTAATGATTTGCGTGCAAAGAGGGAGAACACCTGAAGAAGTTATGGATGGCGTAACATCATTTAAATTAATTCAGTATCTTTCAGTAAACCTCTGCAGAGTAGTCTATCTTCGTGACGTTCATGAAAGCATATAGCGCAGTAGCGCGTGTGCGCAGGTGTAACGCCCTGCTCTATAGAATTTATAGCTAGGCATATTTTTTCCGCTTAGATAATAATAATGATAATGGCGGCAATGTTGATGAGATGCTTGGAAAGTTTTCTTGGTTATGCTAGACTGGGCACGCGTTTCTTTTCACCGCTTCGAATTGGTTCATTTGCGTAACAAACCGAAACTGACTAGAATCATAGTGTACAGCTAGTTAATTAGTTCTAGACAAAAATCTAATTAGTTATGGAAGATTTTTTTTTCATATTTTTTTTTAATGTTTTCATCCGTATGAATACTTAGGAGATTTCTTATCCGAGATTTGTTTTAAGTTACAAAATGGAGTAAAAATTTTGTAACTTCTACGCGTTTTCTTTAGGACTCCAAAAATGGCGAAAATTCGAACGTTGAGGGTTCGGACGTTCTAGATGCACATCCGTATATCATTGTCATGTTTTTTTGCTCTTGCTGTAGTTGGGGCCTACAGAATCCTTGCCCCTGCCGCGGAATTTTCTACGGTGACCACCCTCGGACCAACCTCACCTTGAGAAGTCACTCTCTAGACGGCTTTCATGTCAAATTGAGCCTGCTTTGGTAATATTTTGACGGCCCGCTCACCATACGGGTTATGAAACTCACGGGTGAAGGTATATGAAACTTGTAATTTTTGGCAAATCTTATGTAGTACATTTTATTCTTGTAATAGTCATTTACCTCCATTAAGCATGATAATGAAAGGAGTATGGGGTCATTTTGTTATTAAGAGTATATACTATAAGAAGTATATACTATAAGAGTATAGGCATGAGCGTTCAGATAGTAGCACAATATTTCTCTCGAAATAATTAATGATTTTAGTTACTTTAAGAGGATTTTTGGGGTCGCTGATTACGATACAAGTTTTTTAATTCAAAATGGCGAATTCAATATGGCTGTTAACTTTTTCAAAATATTAATATGTTTTTCTGAAACTTCGTATACGAGGGATTTTGGGGTCAATATTTGTGATCAGCGACCCCAAGAACCCCTATAAACGAAGTTTCATAAAAATCTATTAATTTTTGTAAAAAATTTATCGCCAAATTGCTTCCACCATTTTAAAATTTGAAAATTTGACTTCGTTCGTTCGTAATCAGGGACACCCAAAACCCCCACATACGAAGTTTCATAAAAATATATTAACATTTTTTAAAAGTGGACAGTAATATTGGATCCGCTATTTTGAATTATAAAAAATTGTCTTCATAAAATTAATTAATTGCTTCTGATTTTTGTCACTTTTTGGGATCTCCTGGCCCAAAATCCATTGCCGAAAAAGTTTTTATTTGTGATTTTGTCATTTGTTTTTCCCTAATTTTGGAAAAAGGAAATGTTTACCAACTAATGTTTGGAGTACATTATATGTATACATAAAAAAAACAAGCTTTTCACCTATAAGAAATCACGGGACACCTTTCGCCCAGGAATACTCAAAATGCTACGGACTGATTTTTCTCCCCTCTCTCTCTCTCTCTCTCTCTTTCTTTCTCCACGTCTTGGCCAGTGTTATTGCACCCAACGTACTCACCATTTGTGTCGATCAATGCAGAATACTCCATCAGGAATACGGTATACTTTGACTCAAGGGCATCTGAGCTACTTTATGTATTTATATATGAAAAAGTTATAAATTCCGAATAATACATAAATCTATCGTCTTCAAAAAAAATGTAATAATTTGGCATTTTCTGTGGAATATATGTGATCATACAAAACCAGTATTATCGTCTGTATTATGTTTAGAATATTACGAATAAAAAGCTTTTTTTTTTGCATGAAACTTTCATTTTTCTTTGTTTCCGAACAAAAAGGCATTTTTATTTTTTTTTATTTTATATAATAAAAGCTTTTAAATTGATAAGCAATAATAAATTTTTTTACGAATGACCCTAGGGCAACAAATTGAGAATAAAAATTTTTTTTATAAATCTTTAATTATAAATATTCCAACCACTAACTCTCATCTTGATTAAGATGCTCTCTGTAAGCTTTGTGATGCTGCTTATCACTAACTAAAAACTGCACTCAGAGATACATTTTTGTACTTCAAGTAATAAGTAAATAACTCGGCTCAGTCGAAAGTCGGAACTACAACGTGGAACAACGAAAACCAAGCAAAACATGCGGCTTTTTTTCAAACTGGTCGTGGGTATCTTAGTTGCGCTCATTAATCCAGTTCGTGGAAATACAAATGATGCGTATATTTTGCAAACAAAGAAGTAAGCCAATATTTTATTTTTCTTGTTTCGATACACTTTTATAAATATTTAATAAATATTTACAGACTACCCGCTGATCTAAACTTTTTGCCTAGTCTTGGCAATGGTCATCTGGGCTATACAGTTTATGGAAATTCAATTTTCATGGGCGGCGTTTACAATGGCGCAGGCGGTGAAAGTAAACGTGCAAGCATACCAAATTTTATTGACATCTTTGCAACCGTTTTCGATCAGTATTATCGTCTAAAGGAAACGGATGATAATACATACGAAATGAATTTAAGAGATGGTTACTTCTGTTATCGAAAAAATTTGACAAGACTTGGTGTAACATTGGAGGAACGCACCTATCCACATCGTTTCTATACGCGTGCACTTGTCTATGAAGTAATTGGAAGACGTCAAAATACAAATGATCACAAGCCCTGTAAGTAACTCTAAATGATTTCCGTACCTGAGAAAATTATTTTGTTATTGTTTAATTTTTATTATTTTGTAGCAGCATTAAACCTTAAATTAGCACGATATCTGCTGGGATCGAATGATCGTGCTTTTACATTTGAGATAATTAATGATACCAACACAGCTGGAAAATATACCATATTACGTGGACTCACCAAAATTGTTGAATTTGAACCATTTCAGAATGCAAGTCGGGAGATTTTTATAATTTGTAAGGAGAACTTAAAAGATGGCCTAAGCATTGAATGGCCTGCCTCACAGCAAGAAATCAGATATCAAATAATTGTTACTGCAGACACTTCGAAAAGTGTTGCACTTAAAGAAATGGAAGCTGGTAAGTTAAAATATTTATAGAAATTTTTCTATAAAATTATTATTAATTTTCCATTTATTTAGTACAAAAGCTGCAACCTGAAGAATTGTTCAAAAGTCATACAGATGCATGGAATAATTTCTGGGAAAAGAACTTTCAGATTATGGTTGAGGGTGATCTTGAATTGGTAGGCAATAAAATTGAATATTCTATTTACAAAACATTAGCAACCAACAAAAATTTCTCTAGTCACGCATTATAAATGCTGGCATCTTTTATTTAGCCAGTTCTATGCCTTCGGAACAATCATATCAACCTAATTTACCATTTTATGGATTAAGTCCAACGGGTCTGGCACGTGGTAATCTTGAATCTGACTATCAAGGACATAATTTTTGGGATACTGAAATATGGATGTTTCCTGCAGTGGCACAATTTTCATACAAATGGGCCAGAGAATTATTAGGTTATCGTCTAAGATTGCTCAGTGGTGCACAATTTAATGCTAAAACTAAAGGCAATAAGGGTGCGCGGTAAGTTTGAATTTGCATTTTAGATTCTTTGTCATATTGAATTATTTTGAATTGAATTTTAGCTTCCCTTGGGAGAGCGCCTATACTGGCACCGAAGTTACCAATCCCTGTTGTCCCGAAATAGCACAACAAGAGATACACATTTCACCGGATATAGCCTTCGCACTGCAGAAATATTATGCCATGACAAATGATCGTAATTGGCTCTGTGAAACTGCTTGGCCCATGGTACATGAAATTGCTGAATTTCTAAGCAGTCGCGTTAGTTGCAATCAAAAAAAAAATGTTTGTCATTTGTTACATGTTATGGGTCCCGATGAGGATCATGCAAATGTCAATGATAATGTCTATACGAATGTTGTGTCGAAAATTGCTTTAGAATTTGCTGTATTTGTTGGCGGTGTTTGTGGCAATGAAGATCATCAGACATTACGCGAAACATGGCAGAGTATTGCTGAGAAATTGGTTATACTTTATGATGCACGCAAGAATTATCATCCACAACATAAGGGCTATCGACAGGGAACTCTAGTGAAGCAGGCAGATACTATTTTATTGGGTTATCCTTTGCTATTTGATATGAATAGGTAAGTAGTTACTCATTAAATTCTTGAAAATAAATTTCAATGTTAAATATTACAGTACCACACGTTTAAATGATCTTCAAGCCTATTCACAAAGTGCACGTCAATCGGGTCCCGCAATGACTTGGTCCATGTATGCTACAAATTATCTACAAACTGCAGAACATTGGCGTGCAAATGACTATTTTGAACGTGGCTATAAGCCTTATGCGCATCCGGAATTTAAGGTAATTTTCTATCAAAACATTCTTAAAAAATAGTTTTAAAAAAAACTTCAATTTCAAATAACAATTAGGTTTGGAGTGAAACACCCATGGGTTTCACAGGCTCAAGTGCCAATTTTTTGACTGGTATTGGTGGGTTTTTACAAACAATTATCTCTGGTTATGGTGGCATTGATTATACGCGAGAAGGTGCAAAAAGTGTTTTAATAAAAAATCCTTCAAATCTGCCACCAAATGTTAAGAGCATTACTATAAAATATATACGTTTTGCTAATTCTTCTTGTGTATTAAAATTTGACGCAAATGCTTCGCATTTAAATTGTTCTGATTTTGGGCAAAAATTTTGAAATTACCAAGGATAATGAGCGCATAACGTATGAAAATGATTTTTCCAGTAAGTTTATCGATTATCCTAAAATTTTCTTTTGCATGTTTAAAATATTTTATCTATTTACAGTAACACTTAAGGGTAATGAACGCTTAAAGATATCAACTCTGGATTAAAATTTATTATTGTTCATGAATTTTTTTCTAACAAATTTAATTAAACTATTTCATTTTTTTTTAATAAATATTTCTTTGAAAATTTAGCAGCTATAATAAATGCCAAATAAAGTTTAACTATTTTAAAAGTATCTTTAATAGAATTCTTCTATATTCATGGGGGACGAGTTAGTCAGGACCATTTGCTTGTCTTGCAACCGCGGTCCTGGCACTACGTCAAGCTCTTACGGCTATGGTTATTATGGTATGGAGGATGCTAGTAAAAACCCTAACCTAACTACTATACCAACGCCTAACGCTAAACGCTTACCAAGAACCGCATCAAATTCCATTTACTACGAATTTTAAAAGTGGTTTCTTATATGTGGCATGTTTCTTGTCCACGAAAAATTATAATCAGCTTATTTCAATTTTTGACTTATGACTTAAGCCTATAACGTGAAGAATTTAGTCGTGGTTGCCGTACATAGAAAGTGTTTGGACGTTTCTGGTGCAGGTTCTTTCTTTCAGTTTTGGCAGAATTAGAAAATTTTGCTACTTATTCCCAAGATTTATAGGTGCCTTTTAAGTCTACAATGGCCTGTGGCCTACAGCTTTGTTCTTTTTGGGTTTTACCCGTCAATGAACTTCTTTGTTTGGCGCTATCTTTGGGTTTGATTCCATTCAGTGCTCTTGTTTAATTCTTACCTTTTTTGCATTACCTCAGCTATCGTGTGACCGCCGATAGGGCTAAGAGTTTCTGGGCCATTCATCGGCGTTGCCACACCTCTTCTGGCTAATGAGTCTGCTTGCTCGTTACTAGGTATGTTAAGAGTGTCCTAGCACCATAATAGCGGTATCCTATTGTATTTGCCTAGTGTTGTCAGGGCCTCTAATGTTTCCTGTACTAGTTTTGAAATGATTGTATTGACTTGACTACAATTGCTATGTCGCAGTTGTGATAATTCCTGTGAATGTTTAGTTGTACGCATCTAATAAGTGCGTATACTTCGGTTTGAAAGACCCTAGGACCTACTACCCCGAGACCTGCACGTTCATCGGTTAGGGATCCATCAGTGTGCTACTTAAAGGTATGTGGTTTAATGTCAAATATCTTTTCAGACTTCCAAGATTTTTTATCGAACCAACTGATTGAGAAGTTCCTATAGAAATTGTGCCTCATAATCATGTCATCAAGCCATGCAATGGAATCCACTTGATGGTAGAAGTCGATGAAGAGGACGTCCCCGAGAAACATGGAGAAGAACATTGTCAAGGGAGCGACGAAAAGGACTTCGCATACCAGTGTGAAGTCAACTTGCAGCCCTTGCAGAGAACAGGTCGAGGTGGAGAGCAGCTATAGACGCCCTACGACCCATTAGGGTTTCAGAAACCGAAGAAGAAGAAGAAGAATCATGTCGTTTCTGGGCATTGTTATAAATTGTGTTGCCTCAGCCCATGTAGACAAAAGTTTTGTCTCCGTTCGTTACTAGAGCGAATTAGTGAGCTACTCATTCTGAATTTGATAGCTAGATCAAGTGGTTTTAGATCTAGTATCGATTCTAGTATAGTCACAGCATGGTTTTTGGGTTGTATCCCCATGTTTTAGCTGCTAGCCTCCTGCACACAAAGATTGCGTTGGAGCATTAATTGTCTACTTCAAATGTACTTAAACCATTAAAATTAGATTGGATACAGGGTGTATCGCAGTCGTGCTTGTTACTTCACATTATTGCTTATCATATGTGAAGCTACTTGAGATTGTATTATAGTTGTCTTCGGCTTAATATTGCTAATGCCACTCTATAAATGACTTATCGAATTGTATTTCAATATACTGAAAAACATTACAGTTTGCAATTAACTCTTTTCGCAGCAACAACTACGAAAAATGTGGTTACTCTTAGGAATAACATTCGGTTTTTTACTAAATGAAAAACTTATAAATGCAGATACCTCAGAGCAGTATGTCTTGAAGGCTAAAAGGTAAATCCAAATTTTACTTAAGAAAAAAAAAAAACAATTTAATATATTGTATGCTCTTAGCCTACCGGAAGATCGTAACTTTATGCCCAGTCTTGGAAATGGGCATCTCGGTTATACAGTTTTTGGTGATTCTATATTTATGGTGGGCGTCTATAGTGGTGGCATGAGCAATAGCGCACCGGCACGCATGCCCAATTGGATAAATATCTCAGCGACAATTTGTAATAGATTCGAATGTATGACAGATGAAAATATCTCTGAAGATGGTACTACATATGAAATGGATTTGAAAGATGGTTATTTTCGTTATCTACAAAATTATGCAACAATTGGTGTTACACTAGAACAACGCACCTACGCACATCGTTACTATACACGTGCTCTAGTCTATGAAGTGGTAGCTAAACGTAGTGCAATTGTACCAGATACTAGGGGCGCTAGAGCTACTTGTAAATAGAAGATTAAGTAATAAATATTTCTTTTATACTAATGCTATTATTTTTGTTTTTAGCACCCATGTATCTAAAATTGCAACAACTACCCGGCGCTAAAAGTGATGCTTTTACCTTTAAGATTTTAAATAATGGTACCAATTCTGGTGAATATCGCATGCTGCATGGACGTACGGAAGCAGTGGAATTTGAACGTTTTCAAGATGACGTAAGAGATGTGTATATTGTATTCAGTGAGAATTTTGAACAAGAAGTTCTAGTAGATTGGCCCGCATGGCTATCAGAATTACGTTATCAAGTAATCATAACAGCAGATACTACGGAAAGTGTAGCACTTAAAGAAATGGAGGATTGTATGTATTCCTAATTACATTTTTGATTTATATTTATTTTCTATTTTGTATTTCCTTAGTACAAAATTTAACGCATGCCCAAGTATTTCAAAGTCACATAGATGCCTGGCAGGAATTTTATGATAAATATTTTTTAATTGAAATAGATGGCGATATGGAATTGGTAAGTTCTAAAATGTATTTTGAAGTTCTTTAAAATAAAATTAAAAAATATTTTCGCAGTGGCGCATTGCTAACGCTGGAATTTTCTATTTGGCTTGCTCTTTACCGTTACTTACAACAAATCAACCAAATTTACCATTTTATGGTTTGAGTGCTACAGGATTAGCGCGTGGTAATTTAGAAGCTGAATTTAATGGACACATCGGACTTGATTTAGAACTATGGTTACTTCCAATGCTAGCACATTTCTCACATAGCTATGCCGAGCAACTAGGCGATTATCGTAAACGTTTGCTCATTGGTGCACAATATAATGCCTTCGCCAGAGGTTTTCAGGGTGCACGGTGTGTGTATATAATCAAAATTTATACTTTTTAAAATTTATGTCACATTTTGTCTTTCGCAGTTTTCCCTGGCATAGCGCTTATACAGGCATTGAAGTTTCTAGAAATGCCACAATAGCTACACAGGCTATACACATTTCGGCCGATGTGGTTTATGGTCTGGAGAAATACTATGCCACAAATATGCATTCGAATTTTCTATGCGATACTGCTTGGCCTATATTGCATGAGGTTGCTGAATTTTATATAAGTCGCGTTGCCTGTTGGGATCTATTTAAAGTTTGTCATATATTTGGTGTTACCGGTCCGGATCAGAGTCATATGAATGTGGATGATAATATCTATACGAATGCAGCAGCAAAAAAAGTTTTAGAATTTGCAATACTTGCGGGCGAAAAATGCGGTAATGATAGTCATAAAGAAAAGATTGCAAATTGGCGAAATATTGCAGCACAAATTTATATAATCTATGATGCAAACCTGGATTATCATCCGCAATATACTGGCTATAGGGAGGGCACTAAAATAAGACAAGCAGATGCTGTACTTTTAGGCTATCCGCTACATTTCAATATGAATAAGTAAATTTTTATTGTTAGGTATAAAGATATTTTTTTTTTTAATGTGCCTAACTTTTGCAGATCTACGCGTATTAATGATCTGAAATGGTATGCCAATATTACATCTGATGATGCGCCACCGACAACGTGGTTTATGTATGCCATAAACTATTTGCAAATCTACGATGACAATCAAGCGCACAAATACTTTAAACGTGGCTATGAGAAATATGTGCATCCGGATTTTTTGGTGCGTATTTTAAAATTTCTATTAAGTTTAAATTTCGTAATAAATTTTTACTGCATATTTAGGTCTGGAGTAATGCACCTATTGGTGGCTCCAATGGTGTAGCAAACTATCTTCCTGGAGCTGGTGCATTGCTGCAAGCATTACTCTCGGGCTATGGTGGTGTTGACTACGAACGAAATGGTGAAACATCCGTTGAAATGAATAGAGCCGCAACAATGCCACCCAATGTGGAACGTGTTTCTATGAAATATATTCGTCATGGCAATAGTAATTGCCGTTTTACTTATGCACCCAAAACCAAACGAATGAATTGTATTAATGTGTAAGCTAAATAAAAATACCCCTTTAAATAACTGCTTGTCCCATATTACCATACTTCAAATAAACAATTATACAAGTGCCTTAGTACGTCAAAATAAAACTTAAGTGTCTTGCATTAGCAAATAATAATTGATAAAATAAAAAGTAAGCCATGTATGACAAATATTAAAGTCAAATTAAAATAAAATTGTTTTAGATTTTGATATTTTGTTGATTTATAACTGCGATAAGACATAAGTTTATGAAGGAAATTCATGGGAACAGTAATCCTGATTAATTGTTATTGTTAATTGAAATCGATTATCTCTGATAGTCTTCGAGATAATGGATTTTATACGACAGACGTATTTAGCAATCTGTCCCACCTCGTTCAGCCTGTTAATAAATCTCTACAGTCTTAATGTACCCTTCTGCGCTTGTAATGCATGGTATAAATAAACGAAGAAAGAATTGTAAAAAATTATGGGACGCACAGGACAATTTGAAAAAAACTCTGGGTGTGATCAGGATTAAAATATTGTACAGTAAACCTAGAAAACATATTTCTAGTCATTTATATTGCTAAAATATGATTCAAAATGGTGCAAAGAGAAGAAAGAAAAGTTGCAAAAAATTTCACGTCCGCAATAGTTGAAAATTGCAAATTTACCCAAATTTACCCATTTTGCAAAATTTTATAAAATTTAAAAAACAACGTGACCTCAAAAAAACTTTCGTTGCATAAAAATGTTCTAAGCCTATTTTAAATACAGCACCAATAGGATTAAAAAGTATCCGTACGTTATATACTTATTTCTTGCCAATATAGTCGCCTGTCTTAAATCGGCCAATTATTTTTTAACTTTTATACAGTTATGCAGTTACT
Organism: Leucophenga varia; assembly: GCA_018903435.1. Classification (NCBI taxonomy): domain Eukaryota; kingdom Metazoa; phylum Arthropoda; class Insecta; order Diptera; family Drosophilidae; genus Leucophenga; species Leucophenga varia. Next base: position 115,119 of record JAEIFJ010000640.1, read on the forward strand.
GTGATATTACCCTTCGCACATAGTGTGTAAAGTATTTTCATTTGGTCAGAAAGCTTATAACGCATTAAGGTAGACATCTTTGACAAAATATATATATATATATATTTGATCAGCATGACGAGACAATTGATCCACGATCACTCTTAGGTGCAGCACCCATACAAATCTGCAAGTTTTGTATAAAAATCTTTTTTTTTCCTTTTTTTTTTTTGGGGCAAAGGGGTTTTTTGGGAAAAAAAAAACGCCCCCCCCATTTATAGGTGTAGCCCACATACAAAATTGCCATCTTTTTTCAATTTGTTGTTAAGAAAATTGTTATTATTTCTGAATGTATTCCATCCAAATTGAGTAAAACACTTTTAATATCACCCAATGGGAAAAAATAAGGTACCACGCCCGTTTTAAGGTATGGCCCCATAAATATCTGATGCCCATTTTCGAGTTTTTTTTATGAAAATAGTTGTTATTTAAGAATGTATCGAAATCTGGTATAATAAAAATCGGGCAGCAATAACATATAGTCCCATACAAACTCACCTCCCATATTCTGATATTTTCCAGCTTAAAATTTTTGTGTCTTAAATTTGGGTTGTATCGGCATTAAACGCCAATCCCATCTAGAATTTTTATTTAAGCCACTTATGATTATATATAAACAATTCAAGGATTAGTGTGACGGGTATTGGAGCTTCGGTTCCACAGAAGTTAATGATTTTATTCGTTTTTTTTTTTTTTTGTCTGTGTAAGTCTGTGTGCTTACTCTTAAATTTATATTATTTTTTATTTCAGTTAATTGCAGAACTAGGTATAAATCCCGTCCCTTCTGCCTAGTATAACTTTATGACATTTATCATTTAATCTGTCTTACATTTTTTACATTTATACTCTTTTATAATAAAAAATAAATAAAAATAAAAAAACAATAAAGAATTTCCAAAGCTAATCCCACTTCAATTTGCTTATCAGGAATATTTACAAGTATTTCCATGATACTTATTTAAGAATTTTGTGTAAAACCGTAAAATTCAGTATTAAATGAGCACTACACTAGGTAACTACAGAATAATAGACATTCCCCAGAGATAATGTGGTCTTTAGTTTTACTAGTATTGAGTTTTTTAATCTCCAAAAACTTGATGCAAGCACAGACTATAGATAAATATATTGTGCAATCAAAAAGGTATTTAAAAGTTTATACCGGATAGAAACATAAAAAATAATTTCATTATATAAAAATTTCTCCATAGTTTACCCGAAGATATGAACTTTATGCCAACACTAGGAAATGGACATCTTGGTTATACGGTTTTTGGTGATTCTCTATTTATGACAGGCGTTTATAATGGTGGCATGGGTAATAGTAGACGTGCACGTATGCCCAATTGGATAAATATCTCGGCGAACATTTGTGATAAATTCGAATGTATGACAGATGATAATATGTCCGAAGATGGCATTATCTTTGAAATGGATTGTAAAGATGGTTATTTTCGCTATAGTAAAACCTATCCAACGATTGGTGTTACACTGGAACAACGCAGCTATGCGCATCGTTTTTATACGCGTGCCTTGGTCTATGAAGTTGTAGCAAAGCGCATAGCTATAACACCAGACACAAGATATAACGAAAGATCGATTTGTAATTGAATTGATGATGAAATTATTCTATTCCAGAAATTAATATAATCTCATATTTTTAGCACCGCTTTATATAAAATTGCAACAAAGTCCAGGCGCAGCTAGTGATGCTTTTTATTTTACGCCCATGGACAATGGTAATACAACGGGTGCACAGCGTGTGCTACATGGTACCACGGAAGCAGCAGAATTTGAACGTTTTCAGAATGCTGTGCGAGACGTTTATATTGTTTTTAGTGAAAGTTTTGAGCGGGAAGTACAAGTGGACTGGCCCGCTTGGCAATCTGAATTTCACTATCAGGTGCTCATAACTGCGGATACTACGGAAAGTGTGGCACGCAAAGAAATGGAGGATAGTAAGTTAGTAAAAGAAAATATTTTTGAAAAATATATTTAAAAAAATGTTTTCCAGTACAAAAATTAACACCGACACAATTGCTACAAAACCATACAAATAGTTGGCATAATTTTCATGAAAATAATTTCAATATACAGATTGATGGGAACCCAGAATTGGTAAGAAATTTTGATTAGAAAAATATGCTAAAATTTAAAATTTTTAACACACACACACAGGAACAACTCGTTACTGTGGGTGTCTTTTATATTGCAAGTTCAATGCCAGCGCTAACTTCGAATCAACCGAATTTACCATTTTATGGCTTAAGTCCAACCGGTTTGGGACGCGGTAATCTTAATACTGACTTTCAAGGACACACCACAGCAGATACTGAATTATGGTTGTATATGATAGTATCAAATTTTGCATTCGAATGGGAAGATGCACTGATTGATTATCGTTTTAAATTGTTAAATGCTGCACAATATAATGCCATTTCGAGAGGTTATCAGGGTGCACGTTATCCCTATGAAAGTGCATATACCGGCATAGAAGTAACGCCAAACGATAACTCAAGCATAGCACAGCAGTCAATACATATTACGGCAGATGTTGCTTATATGCTGGAGAAGCGTTATGCACGCAATAATCAAGGCAATTTTCTATGTGATTATGCATGGCCTATGATGTATGATATAGCTGAATTTCTGGTTAGTCGTACCGCTTGTTGGGATCAATTTAAAGTGTGTCATCTATTAAGTGTTATGGGTCCCGATAAAAGTCATGCAAATGTTGATGATAATGTCTATACGAATATGGCTTCAAAGAAATCATTGGAATTTGCTGTCTTTACAGCAAATAAATGTGGCAATGATAGTCACAAGGAGATAAAGGAAAAATGGCAAAATATTGCAGATCAGCTATTGATATTGTACGATAAAGATTTGGATTATCATCCACAACATAATGGCTATAGAGAAGGCACTAAAATAGAGCAGGCAGATACAATACTTATAGCATTTCCGCTTAATTTCTATATGGCCAAGTAAATGCTTTCGAAATACTATTGTAAATTTTTTATATGCTTAAACCTTTTTTTTGCAGAACTACACGTCTTAATGATCTTAAATGGTATGCTGCAGCTACACCAGATGATGCACCACCTACAACTTGGTTTATGTTTGCCACAAACTATTTATGCATACAACCGGGTGATCTAGCGAATGCCTATTTCAAACGTGGCTATGAAAACTATGTACGTCCTGAATTTAAAGTCTGGAGTGATAAACCGCTGGGCCAAACGGGTGCTGTCAATTATCTACCAGGTATTGCTGGTCTAATGCATGGTCTAATCGTTGGTTATGGTGGCATGGAACATATACGTTATGGCGATGGTTTTACAACGTTACATAGATTTGCAAAAATTCCACCAAATATAACGCAAATCGTTATAAAACATATAAGAGCTAACGGACAGACATGTACATTGACATTTACGGCCAAGTCGAAAAATATAAGTTGTTAAAATTGTTACTAAGTTAGAATATTTAATATGTATCTAGCCTATTTTCAGTTTTAAATTCAAAATATTTAATTCTAATAACTGGAAAGTTGGAATTATTTTACATACCTTCATAAATCCTCAGTGGAATTTAATTTGTGCCTGGACAAACTTAACCAAATTAAAATACTTGTGAATTTTGAATTATCCTGGATTTTGCTATATTTGAATTAAGCTTTTCCTTTTGGTTTATGGAGTTTTAAAAACTATACTTTTTTTTCACTTTAATTTGCAGTTAATAAAGCACAATTATATTATTTGAAGAGCAAAAAAATATCTAAATTATGTAAGTATTATTACAGTAATCCTTAGATTATGCATTGTAGTTGTATTTAGTTGCGTATTTGGAGTTCTTGTTGCATTTGTGTGTGTGTGTAGAGATAATGTTAGGTAGCCTAAAATTTAATAGTATAATATTTTTGGATTAATTTACGAAGTAACTATTGCATTCATGTGGTTAAATTAGTTGACTATGGTTTATAGATACAATACACTTAAAGAATTATGTTGATACGTCTACTTGAACTTTGCTATTGATGTACCACTCACGCCTGCAGTGGTTTTATTGCTGCCGCTAAGCACCACATATGGCGTTTTGGTTTCTTTTTGTTTTTGCTGCAACATGGTAAGCGTGCCGAGCGGTGTATCTGTGGAGCTCATAGTTTTCATTAACTGAAAAGAAAAATATAAATTAATTCAAAGCAAAAAAAAAAAAAAATAAACTAATAAACTTACGCCCTCCTGTTCCATTTTCTTTAAACGTTTCTCAATTTTGTTTTTGCCCGGTCCTTTACCATGGAATTTATGTGATAGATAACGGAAAGCTTCTTTTAAATTGAGTATGCGTCCATTATCATCGATATATTCCAGTTTAACATTTGGCTTGAAGCTATCCTTATCCTTGAAGTCCATAATAGGACCGCTATGAAAACGATCACGACGTCCAATCTTTTCGTCTTCGCTGTAAATAGAAGTTTAACATTAAGATTGATTTTTATATAAAAGAAAACTTTTTATAAACATACCCCGTTGCCTTGTCATCGATCGAATAATTCTTTGCTTGCAAATGCGACATTTTTGAATTACTCGGACGATTTTTCTCTTCCTTTTCAAGATAACCCTTGGACAGTGCCAATCTCAATGCATTTGCTACACCCGCACCTACATCAGGTTCTTCGTCAAGTATCGCACGCTCTTCAATATCATCGACAAGATTATCCAAGTCTGCGGGTTGTACAACTTCATCGGGATTTACTGAATTCCATGTGCCATGACTACGTGCTGGTATTTCATCGTAAGCATCCATATGTTCATCATGCGTTTCGTTGACCTCAAAGTCCATCATGTCATTGGAATCCTCATTGCGATTACCGGCCATGCCGTATGTGGGTATGTCACCCAGTGTGCGACAAAATTCTGCGGTAGCATTGAGCACTATATTGCCATCAGCAGCAACGGTAGCATTCGATTCACCATCTTCTGTAGCTTCTTCTTCTTCTTTGATTTCGCTTTTAAAGTCAATTACCGCTGGTTTTTGTATTAAATTCTCTTTCTGTTTTAGTTTACGCGCCTTCGATAGCACACGTGCAAGATCGTCATCTTCTTCTTCATATTTAATTTCAGCTTTAGGTTCACGCATTTCAATATCTTCATCGTCATCTGGTTCACGATAACGTCCATTACGACTGCCAAAGTTTGAAGTGCTTGGTTCATTACTCAGCGGCAGCAGATCATCTGCTTTAAGTTTCTGTTTCAATTTTCTAACTTTCTTCTTTGGTTTTTTAAATTTAGCCAATTCTTCCAGTTGAGAAAGTATCCGATGCCAACTGCACATTTATATCCTGTAACGTTTCCAAGCGTTTACCAGCCAGTTTTGTTTTAATCTCAAGCAATTTGCGTCTGTGTTCACGCTCCTCTTCGAGATTTTCGCCAATAACAAAATTCTTGCTTTTCTTATTTCCATCGACATCCTCATCATATTTCTCTAATATGGCACGCTCTATAGGATTGCCCAATTCATCATATTGTTCTTCATAGACATTATAGCCATAGCTTTGGGGATTTAGTTTCTTATTTGAAACATTCTTTTTGTAGCGTGCATCATCTACCATGTTGACATTGACTAGCGTATCGCCACCTTCCTCATCGAGCACATCTTGGTCTTTAAGCGTCAATATTACTGTGCGTCCCTCACTGAAATCATCCATGTCATGATCAACGCGCAGTCCTTTTAAGTTTTTATCGCTATAAGCCTTGTTGCGCGCTTGCTGCTGTTGCTCCGCTGCAAGTTGTGCATCCAATTCTTCCAATTCTTTGGCCTGTAATTTAAAATTTTAGAATTTGTATTTATTTACAACATTTATAGCTACTTACTCTTCGTTCTGCCTCCTTGCGTTGATCTACAGCTTGTTTGTTACGCTGCACCCAATTAGCAGCGTCGTCGCCCTCTTCATCCGATTCGCCCAATGTACGTATGCGTGCCAGACGCTCTTCCAGAAAACGTTTCTCCTTGTGTTGCTTGAGTTTTTCACGTAACTTTTCTGCTTTCTTCTTTTCTTTTAAATTATCCGCAGGTTTATGCAAAAATTCACCCCATTCATCCTTGTACGATGCTAGATTCTTATCAGCAGCGGTACGCTTCATTGGCTCCGGTGCACTGCTGCTACTATTTGATGTTGTTTCGTTTGGTTTACTTGTTCCCGAATCCATTTCTAGCGGTTTCAAACCCAATTTAGCACGTAATTTGTTCGTTTCTTCAATGGAGAGTACATCGCCAGCACCATTTTCCGGAATAGGCGAGAATGAACGTGATTTTGACGCAGAACGTGAACGTTCGTTTGCTGAAGAAGCAGCGGCACGTTTACGTGACTCACGTTCGCTGCGTTCACGTTCATTATCAGGACGGCGACGCTGCTCACTATCCACATAACGATCGCGTTCACGTTCAGCATTACGTTCATGACGGCGTTCCAAATCACGCTGACGTTCTTTATCGCGCTCACGTTCACGTAACTCACGTTCACGCAGCTCATGTTCCCGATAACGCTCTTTTTCACGTAGCTCTCGTTCACGCTCCCGATTTTCACGCTGCTCACGTTCTCTATCACGCTCACGTTCACGTTCTTTTTCACGTTCACGTTCTTTTTCACGTTCACGTTCCTTTTCACGTTCACGCTCCCTTTCGCGATCACGTCGATCTTTTTCGTAATCCGCATGCTTAGAAATCTGCGGTGGTGGTGGAGCTGTACGTTCACGCTCACTAGATCTTTCCGTATCCTCAGATGGCACCACCTCAACACAATCAGAGCCTGCAAAGAGGAGGAAGCCATAATTATAGCAATGCACTCAATTTTTTAATAAACACGACGCTTTGCCATAAATTTTGTTCTTGGTTATCCAAAAAAACCCATTTCAAATGCTTACAAAACGTTGCAACGTCAATAAATCTGCAAAGGAAATCGAGAGAAAAAAAAAACAACGATGATACACCACTGTCAGATGGATGTGTACAGCACCGGAACATATGCGTGGCTTGATATATTAACTCAAAAAAAAAAAAACTACACAAATTAATCGCTTATCTTTTTGCAGCAACACGCAAGTGCTCCATAGATGGGCTGTACAATGTCAAATACAATTTAACGCAAAATATAACCCCATTCAACCCAATATGCCCAAACGTGACTTACTATCCGAATCCGATTCCTCTAGAGAAATAACCTCCTGACGTCGCCCCCGTTCATGATCGCGTTTATGATGTTTATGTCGATGTTCTTTGTGTTCCTTATGTTTTTTATGCTTATGATGATGACGATGGTGCTTCCCAGGGCGACTTGAACTTGAATCACCCTCGCCATCAGCGGTGAGATCGTAGGTGACTTCCTCAGTATCATCTTCGGAAACTGTGGCGTGGCGTTGTCGCTCACGTGAATGCGAACGATGTCTATGTTTTTTGTCTTTCTTGTGCTTTTTACCAGATGATGAGGAGCCCATTTTTCTATTATTTTTAGCAATTAAATTGTTTATATTATTTATAATTTGTTTGCTCTGTTTTTTTTTTTCTTCTATTTTTTCTCTAAACGTTTGCTGCCGCTGCTGCTTTACTGTTAGTATTATCTCTATCTCTTTTACTCTCGTTGTGTAAATTTGCTGTATAGTATACGACTAAACACATAAGTGTAAGCGAAACAAATAGTTATGTAAACATATGGCAACATTATAAATGTAATGTTTTTTACATTCTACATTGTAGTTGGCAACATTTTGCTAAACTGCGTAGATTTGCACAACATATTTTTGCATTGATTTAAAACGACAATAGCTGATAAGTAATGTCCATAATGACATTTGACAATTTGTTACCCGAAAATCGTTTTGTACGCTACATGATTTACGGCGCAGGATTTGTTTTACTAACCGAAGCCGTTTATGATGCCTGCAAAATTGGTATGCGGCTTTACCGTAAAAAATTTCCCAACGTCTCAAAGAGCGAGGTGCTCTTTTTCAACGAGCTTTCTGAATCCTGCGTACAGTCGCATATGACAGAAAAGCCTATGAAAAAAAACCAATGGAACTTTGTTTTCACCTTCAAAGGAACTGGCTTGCAACAATGAATACTGTGCAGTGCGTAACTTGGAGTATATTTCAAATCAACTGGAATCGGCGACATATAGCATTGACGTTGCTATATATACATTTACGTCGTATGCGCTTTTTGCTAGCTTTAAACGTGCACTCAATAAAGGCGTTACAGTGCGTATTATTAGCGATCGTGAGATGGTACATTCGTCTGGTTCCCAAATAACTAAATTAGCGGATTATGGCGTCGCTGTGCGTGGACCCAATACCACCTATATGATGCATCATAAATTCTGTGTTATTGATGCGCCAAGTCGCGTTATGGAGCTGTTGCGTGAGAAACGCCTTAACAAAAAACCACGTCAATATCATAGCGCATTGCTATCAGGCTCTGCAAATTGGACCAAGCAAGGATGCGGTGGAAATTGGGAGAACGTATTCATTTCTAAAGAAAAACGTTTAATCGAAAGCTATCACAATGAGTTCAATCGTATGTGGCAGGCATTTGAGCTGCAGCAAACTGGAAATCAGGCAACTTATCAAAAGTGGAACTCAGCAATGAGCAGCAAAAGAAACAATTAAAAGCAAAAGTTTGACAAAACTTTAAATGCAAACTTAAAGATTGTATTGAAGTGATAAACACATGTAAATATCTTAATTAGCTACTATAAAATTTGATATTAAAAGAAAATTGTATAATCTATTTATATGAAAATTGTGTGTAGTGTACATTGTGTTCGGTGTGAAAAAACTTAAGATTAAGTACAATTATTTAGCTAAAAACTGCATAGCAGTTGTTGTCCTTAATGGAGACATGTGCTAGCTCGTTTCAAGCGCTAACAGCGCTGCTTCTTGGTTAAATGTTTCCTGTAGACTACGTAAACGTACTAGCTCCTCGCGTAATTCTATATATTCCAGGTAGGGTAATGTATTTTGTAATATTAATGCAGTCTTCAATTGTAAAACACGTGCCACTTCGGTTTGTCGCCGCTTGAGTGTTTTTAGTTTTAAATTGTGTTCTAGTTTTTTGGCTTCTTTTCTTGCCTTTTTGGATTTTTTGTGGCTCTTTGAATCCTAAAATGTAAAGGAGAATTTGTTATGGTTATATTCTTTTTAATTGAACAAAAACACTTGCATTTAATTCCATTTTGTAAACACAAAAACTATAGCGCTATTTTTGTTGTTGTTAATAACAGGTAGCAGTGTTGCCAGATTGAATTGTTATGCACTCAAAAAAATAAAATAGTAGATTCTACTTTATTTAAGTTGTTAACTTTAAATGACATGGATGGTATTTTTTCCTTATATGCGTGTAAGTAGACGTACATGCATATAAGGAAAAAAAACATTCAACAAACTTTTTGAGACTTTGCAGAACACTTTGTGACTCTTTTTTGGGAGTATTTCATAGTTTTCTGAAAACTTAAAAGAATCTCAAAGAATTTTGATTTTCATTCTTCGAAACCACATTTATGGGATGAATTCTAATACACCATTGGTTAAGATATTGACCTGAAATTTTAAACTTAAGCTGTTTTTGGTTCCTAGGCAGTTTGTAAGAACCAAGGTGCCACGCCCATTTTTAGATATAGCCCCCGTACAAACAGATTTTTAAGGAGTATTTAATAAAGTACTCTTTTAAGCCGATTAATCCAAAAAAAAACACAAGGAACATATTGTATATAAAATAAATTTTTATAATATATATATTTTTTTTTCAAAATAATTTTTCGATTTTACAATAAATACAATAAATAAATTTTATATATATATGTATATACCCTCTTATTATATAAAACTATATTTAGCCATCTTGAACTCGAACATTGAGACTCAATTTTTTAGTTTTAATGGAAATTTCGTTTTCAACTGCTTTGCTTAGGCCAGTGCCAAAGCCAAGATTTTTGTGTCTATCAGCTATGCTGAAGTGCTTAGTCATGTTCTCTCAAACTCAAGAAATATAATCCAAATGTACAAGCCTATTTAATTTACCCGATCCCAACGCCAAACAGTGCCATCATCACATACTGTTATCAAAATACGTCCATCCTTCGAGAATGTTGTTTGTCTTATGGCTGTAGTGCATTTCGGATGTATTAATTGGCTACATTTGCTCATATTCGGATCTGTGCAGTCTAATTCCCAAACATAGGTACGACCTTGTTGATTACCCAAAGCCAAAACTTTTTGCCAAAAATTAAAAGCGAAACGTATAAACCAAATTTCACATTCTTTGTAATCAAAACGATGTATAACCGTTGTTGACATTGTATGCTGCGCAGCACGTACATCCTGTTGCTGCTGTTGTTCCTGTTGTGATTGTTGCTCAAGACGTCCTGGTTTCCAGCAAATAATTGAATTCTCGCATGATTTCGAGAGTACAAAATCACCGAACCATTGTACACAATCAACATAATTTCGATGTATATCACGCGTTGAGAAATCTGGAAAATGTTGTATTTTTGTTGGAAATGGACGTTGTGATTTCTCCTGTACAAAACTATTCGAAAGTTCTATTTTCTGTTGAAAATCAACGCTATCGATGCACCAAACTTTCAGCGAATGATCCATGCCGCTAGAAATAATACGATTACCACGTAAATCAAAATCAATGGAGAGTACTTCATCACGATGTCCTTCGACACCACCGAAGACAGCAACGCAGACATCGGTTTCGATATTCCATAAACGTAACGAATGATCCTTGCTGCCGGAGAGTAAAATTTGTGGTAATTTTGGATGAAATTTAAGCTCATTTATGGCATGTCCATGTCCAATGTAGTGTTTAGTACATTTATGTAGACTGGGATTAAAGATGCGTATGACACCGCGGTAGCCAGCTGCAGCAAGTATTGGTTCACCAGTTTGTGGCGCATACGACCAGGCGCAAGTGTAGAAATTTTCATCTGGCTGTAGTGAAAAAAAAACCATAAATAGAAACGAAACTATTTTATTTGCTATACAACTTACATCTGGATCAGCATAAACTTGTAAAAGTCGTATACCATCCTCTTCTTGAATAGCTGCTTCAGTTGTTATGGGTGCTACATCTGCATCCAGAACGCATTCATAAATGGAGACGCGATCCTTGCCCACCGAAGCGAATATTGCCTGCTCCGGACTAAGAAAATGATTAAACTGAGCTCCAAAAAGTGGCTGTCCATGATCTTCGCGCACATGAGAACTAAAAAAAAGGCTGGAGTAAGTAACACACTTTCGTTTCCATTGCGTTGCTACTCACTTGTATCTGTAGAGTGGCTTCACTACTTTTGGTGTTCGTGCGCGTCTAGCCAAACGACGCAATTTACGTGCAGTGGGAGATTTGCTGCGTGAGGTTGTTGTCGTTGTTATGCTTGCAGTATCATCCTTATCCAAAGAATTATTGTCTTCTACATCGCTGAGCGCTGCAGCGGCAGGTGGAGGAGTGTTTGTGTTTGTTGTTGTCGTTGTCGTTACCGGTGGCGTCTCTCGCTGTTGTTCCGTTTCTGTTGTTTGCTGCGCTGTCTGTTCCTCAACTTGGAGCTCTATTTCCACAGTTTGCACATCTTGAGTAACAACATTTTCTTGAATAATTTGTTCAACTTCATTTTGCGTCATTTTTTATTTTTTGCAAATATTTTTTAAATATTTTGCAAATTGTTAGCGTTTGGCATTGAGTTGCCAACTAAGCATAAAATTTAATTTGGCGCACAGTGGTATAAAAGCTCCAATACAGAATTTAGAAAAATATATTTGCATTAAATATTAAATTTAATAATTTGTGATAATTTTATTATAGATAGTGAAAATAATAAATAAATGATGACTCCATAAGACAATAAGAACGCCAGACAAAATCAGCAAATCAAAAAAAAAATGTCAAAACATTAACTTTGGTAAAACCGAGCTCAACTACCTGCCACGCAAACCCTTTAATAATTTCTTCTATGATCAAATATACGTCACTATATTATAATCCGCAAAGGGGTTGAGTGGGGACAACTCAGGTTGGTGGCACCTTGGTTTTGACATACAAACTGCCTAGGACCAAAAAAAGCTTAAGTTTAAAATTTTAGATCAATCCCTTTACAACATTCCGAGTCAAACGCATTGCAACAGATGGACGGACGGACATTATTTAACCGATGCGTCTCATCGAGCTGATCAATAATATATATACTTTATGTGATCTCCGATTTCTTCTTTAATGCGTTACAAACTTTCCGACACTCGTTTTTTTTTTTTGTTTTTTTTTTTTTAATTTTCCGAAAAAGTACCAAGATTCAGTCTACAAGCATTGCGAAGGAAGGACATACTATTTAAAGGATAGTTCATTGAGTGTGACGTCTTTTTTCATTAAATCTTTTAAAAATTGTCTATCAGAAGCGATAATTTTTCCAGACTTTAGACAAGTTCCAAAAAGAATTATTCGGAAGAATTATTTTTCGGGTTTTTGGGTTTCAAGTGAAGCAGCTATGTACTTATAAAAAATGGTTTTGCTAAAATTCCACTTGTTTTAAGCCACTTCTACAATTTTTATTGAATGTTTGCGATAATCCCAAGGATTTTGTAAGGTCATTTTGATTTTATGTATCTTCATATGGAGTTGTGTGGCAATGATCTTTGAATATTGTTCTAGATTTGATACGAAAAAAAGTTCAATGTAAGTTAATACAATTTTAACTTTTGACAAAAAAACGGGTGGGACCACTTTCTAAAAAGAGGAAAAACATGTTGTCCGGCGAACGAGAGTAGAGTATCCCCTTAAAAGAGCACACAAATTTTGACTTTCGCTCATGTATTTCTTATTTCAACTTTAGCTACTTTAGCAGCTCAAGAATAATCACAAAATTTTTATAAACAAGATTCACTTTTCGAACATTCTTTGTGTGTGTGTTTGAGTGTGTGGCTAACCTTAAAGCTATTTAATTTTAGAGATCATTGTTGCTGCTGCAATTGTTTAATGCTGCATCGATATAACGTTCCACCTCTTTGTGTGCGCGCAAACTGTGCTCTGTGCGTGAGACAAGCTCATTGATAAAATAGCCACGCAATAGCTTTGCCTTAACTTCACTCATGCGCAACTGTGCCTGTAGCAGTTCCAGCTCATGCTCCAAATATGGACCCATTTTGATTTCAGCAGCAGCTTTTAGATAAGCACACTTGCGATTGCATAGCTCTGTTAGTTTCTGTAGCTTATCGCGGCGTTCACATTGTAGTGCAAGTATTTTACGCTGTGTATCGCTCAGCTGCAATGCTGCACCTGGCTCATCCGGCACTGTTGTGACCGTATTTGATATTTCGGCTTCCCTAAACAATTCTGGAAATTCACCATGTAGTTTTTCTTTACTAAAATTTGATATAGTCTGCAGTTGAGCATGTAATTGTTTGACCAGCAATTCACGCAGAGTCTTGCGTTCTGTGTAGCTAAGATTTACACTGGAAGCGGTTGCTTGCAGATCTATGAAAAAGGAAAAACAATTAGTTTGTATTTTTTTTTTTTTGTTCCAAGTACTTTACGCACCTAACAAATATACATCATTGTTATCGCCATGTTGTAGATAATCGCCAATATTCAGGAATTTAAGTGCGCGCTTGATTTGTGTTTGTTCCGGAGGCAGCGTCTTCAGGTGACGCAGTTCTTTGAGTACTAACCGCATTTTTAAGATTTTTTTTTAATGCTGTATCGCGTGCTTGCAGCAGTTGCTCTTGCGATTCAGCATTTAGTATTTTTACAGTATCGTTCATATTTTCAAATTAGACGTTTAGTTGTTAATTAAAAAAAAAAATATTATTTTCTTCGATGGCGTCGTTGCTTTCAAATAACAGCGCTATTGTACGTTTTTTTTAATAGTTGGCAACGCAATTTGTGTGCAGCATTTGTGCTGCTCTCTCTAATAGCATGTGGCGACGTTACAGAGCAAGCTGTACAGTTAATGTAATTTTTAATAAATTACAGCAAAAAAAGTTAATATATAAAAGAAATAATATTCCATAATTAAATATTTTTTTTTTATTTATATAATATTTATATATGTTTCTAATTTCAAATTATTAGCATAATTATTGGCGCTGCCACTCTTCGCTTCAAATACAAAATGTAACCCTAACAATTTGTGCAGCACTGCACATTGCTCTCATCCGTAGGTAAATTCGGTCGCGCTGTAAAACTGTATTTCCGTGATAAACAATATAAATTAATAAATTTCATGTATTTGTGCCGTTTAAAATAACAATTTAATTAACTAACGCGTTACTTTATGTGCTAAACTTAAAGCGTGAGTAAAAATTTTACATTTTCATATGTTTTTTGTGCGCGTAAAATCGGTGGGAAAATTCTAGGTGAAAATTTTTTTTTCGACGTTGCGCTTGGTGGTGGCGCAGCAGCAGCGCAGTTTTTGCTCGTCGCCGTCGTCGTTGTCGTCTTCGTTGTTGCAGTGGCAACTGCGCCAAATGATTGGTTTTGGGGATTTGCTGTTGCTGCTGCAGCCGCAGCGGCAGCTATTATAAAGAGAAGCCTTCGATATATGGCGGCGGCGGCAGCATTGTGTTATTATTATTCTTATTATCAATGTTGTGTTTGTGTTGTGTCACTTTATGTCTATACTTGAGAAAACTAATAAAATTCGCATATTTATGTTGTTTTGAAAGTACTTGAAATGTGTTGTTACAGTGGAGTGAAGAGAGAGTAAAGTGCAAGAAGAGCGTTGTTGGTGGTGGAGCACTTGAGTTGCGGTTGCTCTGATTTACGCTTCTTTTGCAGCATTGCATTTCAAGTGCAACGCTATAATTATCTATTATATTTGTGGTTGTTGTTGTTGTTGTTTAAATGTTATTAGTCAGTTTCGTGGCATAAACAAATCATTATGATTAAGCGATTTTAAGCAGAATTTCCAATTGATTATGAATCACAACACAACAGCAACAACAACAATATCATCCCCCTTCAATAAAACAAAATACAAACAAGTTTCAAATTTCTAATTCTAATTGTGTCGAATCTTATCAGTATCTGTGTGTGTGTACATTGTATCTGAAATTATTTTAAAAATTTTGAAATTTATATTTTGCTCTTATCAATTTCATCAGAATAACGAACAATCTATTTTCATTCATAAATGCGACTTTAAATCTGGCAAAAGTGCGTCTTAAAAAAAATATATATAGCATATTTTTTGATGTATCTTTTTGATAATGTATCTGATACTTTGTTTTGTGTATGCAGCGTTTTGCTTCATGTGCCTTATCTGCCTCGCGCCGCTTATCAGCAACGAACAAAAAAAAAAAAAAAAAAAAAAATAATAATAAATAAATAAATGCAGCGCAATGATACCTTTTCAGTCGTCATCATTATCGTTGCCGTTTAGGTTTGACTAACATTGGCATGGAAATGTAAACAAAAAAAAAAAAAAAAAAAGCTGAACGAATGCTCGTCAAGAAAGTTTATTTGTATGCTGTATTTGAATACGAGAGTTGGTTAATAGATATTTAAAATAGGGTCTTATAGGCACGAAAATGTCTATGTAAATCCTATTCTCTAATAAGGAAAACGAGTAATTTCTAAAAGCTTTTGCTCGTTACTATTTCGCTATTTATATTTGGTTTGATATTGTTCAACATTTCAGCTCTTTCACTGTTTCGAAAAGACATATTTTGAAGTAAGTTAAAGTTATATTTTAAATTCTCTAGAGCAAAAATAATCGTTCAATTTCTCTGCGCTTATTGTGCGCTTTGTTTTTTTGAAATTTGTTTACGAAATATCATAAGTCAGATAATTATATTTCATGTATCTTATTTCACATCGAATCCCTTGCAAGTGTACGTATCCAATTTCATCATACAGGCCATAAATAGTTCCAGAGATGTAATAAAGTGATTTATTTCTAATTAGAAAGCATGACACGAATCTTTCTCTTCTCAAAGTACATGTTGTGGGTTGGATTTGCGAGGGCTGTTATTTGTATTTTGATATTTTAAACCCTTGTATTGCCATAGGAGAAGCAGAAAAAAAATGTTCGAAAAACTGTTCTTTCTCAATGTTGATGCAATTCATTTTCTGTTAGTATTGGGAAATAAGTTGGGACTTTAAGGGCTATCGTGGTACTAAATGATCCCAAGTAGATATTTTTTAAACTCTCAATATTGCTTTTTGTATCCAGCAAACGATTTTAGAATATCCTAAAGTTTTTTTGGGTCAAAGAAAATTCTGGATATGTGCTATTATGGTGCATTATCTCTTGAAAATGTTCAAGATTGTTCCTCATGGCACCCGTGTATATAACAGGTACAATATGGAGTGGGAAATCTTAATAGAGTATATATACAGGTATGTGCTGGAAAATAATAACGACCCGAAAACGTCTAGGTTGCTAATGTTTGATCATTTTGCTATCTTGAAATCTGAATCGATTTGGCCTTCTCCAATCTTGAAGACTATTAATATATTCCCAAAAAAATACTCACTACAGCCTGCTTATAGAATTTTTAAAGCTTCAAATCTTTTTTTTTTTCTTGGAATACCCTAGTATCCGAAAATAAGTTTCAGATAGAGCCACCTGTCTCGGTACTCTGATACTCCAGAAATCATGGATAAAATTAAATATGTTAAAACTTTTCGAAAACTTTTTTGTTGTCTTACTTAAAACACCAATTTCTGTCATCAGTCATCAAAATTTGAGGATCCCGTAGTACAGATAACAGTCCCTTATCGCATAATTTTTTTTACACGGCTGACCTTTTGACTGAGGTGAGTTTTTTTTAGCCACGTAAGCTAATACACCTCTCAAACATTTAGTTTATTTTTGGAGCGCAGTTGCAAAAGAGACATCTTCCAGTTGACAAAATATAACCTTTTTTTAATTAGAGCGTCGTACTAGGCCGAGTTGTACAATATCAAAATTCTCTATTGAATCGGTGTTTTCTCGACATTGCTCTTGTAACGGAAGGTTCAAGCTTCAATTCAAGCCTCGTTCGTGGTTTCTATTAGAGATGGGCGTCGGGCGGGAATCCCGCGGGATCCCGCCCAATCCCGAAAAAATTTCGGGTCCCGAGCGGGATTTCGGGATTGAGTGGGATTGGGAAACTTTTAAAATTTTCGGGAGTTTTCGGGATAGTCGAGCTATCCTCCCGAACTTTTTAAAAGTTTCCCGATCCCGTCCCGATCCCGAAGCGGGATCGGGCGGGATTTTGCGGGATTCCCGCCCGACGCCCATCTCTAGTTTCTATCACCTCAGGTTCATCTGATATATATTATCAAAAACGGTCAAAATCAGTGTTTTTGAGTTTTGAAACCATTTTTTTTACCTTAATCGTGTTCGGCGATGGCCAACTCTATAAGATAGACCGAGTCCGATGCTTAAATCATATTCGGTGTCGACGAAATTTTAAGAAATACGAGAACCAGCGAAAGAACATAATGTTTCCGAAGTATTTCGATGCGCTGATTACGAATCTGTGCTCAGAAATATTTTGTCAACCACGATTTTTTTTTTAAATTTGTAGAGTTAGAATGTCACAAAAACCATGGAAGATGAAACTATTTCAAGCAATAATTCGAAATCCGCGTGCCAAAATCCAATTTGGGTCTCTGAAAATTGGCGGCATATGTGATTTTTTCTGAAAAAAAAAATACTGTTTTGTCAATTTGTCTAATATTTTTTTTTCATACCGCTTAAAATTATTATGTTTTAATTTATTATTTATTTTTTTATTTTATTTTTTCCATAGTTACAACAATTTTTTATACAAATAAAATATTAAAAAAAAATCAAAGCAAAATTAATATTCAATTATACGATTTGTTGGGTTTTAACAAACAAAATGGCGGCAGCGGTAAGTCTGAATGTTGACAATGACGCCCCCAAAGCTAACCGGCTGCAATTTCTGATTGCCAATTGAAGTTTATTTGATTTACCGCTCGCACCTACGCCCACATTACAATTTGTTACTCTTATTGTTGTTGTTGTTGTTGCTGTTGTTACAATATTATTATTATTGTTGTTGTTGTTGTTTTGTATTTGTTGTAATTATGCATAATTGATGGCAATTGTAAAATTTTTTCCTTATTGCCAATTTATATTAGCAATTTTATTTTTTTTTTTTTTTTTGCATGCAATGTTGCTTAAAAATTAAGTTCACAAACCTAATATTTCAATTATGAACATTAATAATAAATTTACATTTATTATTAAGTAAAAAAAAAAAAGAGTTATGAACAAGGGTCACACACTTACACAGCCATGTCCCATGCACTCCATTCACACTTTATGCCAAGCCAAATGTGTGCCTATTTTTTTTATTAGTTAAAATACACGATTTTTCCCAATGTTCATTTGCATCCTACGCATGGAAGTTTTTTTTTTTAAAGTTGATCTTAAGCGCTTTTTTAAATTAGCGCTAGTTGTCGTTGTTAGATGTTTATATTTTTTTTTTGTTTTTTTTAAAAGCGTTCTGTGCTTTGTAATTATGCCATTAAATGGATTTATAAGCCTCATTCGTACACGAAACAATTTTGCATATTTCTACAGATTTTTTGTAAGTTTGCTGTTTATAATTAATGTACAACAAAAATGAGATACTAAGACGCCATAAAGCACAAAGGCACGAGTCAGATACTCGATTTAGCGCTTAATTTTGAAGGTATTTGTCTAATTTTCAATGAATTTCTAAAAAAATAAATTTGCATAAAAAATTTTTGTAATTCGTTAGTATTTTCACGTTTCGTTTTAGTTCCCATTCGAATAATTTTGGTTAGTAGAGCAGTTAGTATATTTGTTTTTGGCGTAAATAGTTATTTATACCCTGTACTCGACGGATTAAAGAGTATATTAAGATTGTGAAAATGTAACAGGCAGAAGGAAGCATGGTAGACCCCTATAAAGTATATATATTCCTAATCAGCATTGATAGGAGAGTCAATCTAGCTATGTCAGTTTGCCCACCTATGTCATACGGTCTGTTGTATAAAAACAATTATCTCGAAAACTATAAGAGACAGGGCCACCATGGGGGTGGTCAAAGAATTGTTTATGCTCCCACGCCCTAGGATTGTTTTATATCGAAAATAAGAACACCCCAAAATCGTAAAAATAAGAAAAATAGAGAAACAATAATTTTTCAGAGTTCCTGTAAAAAAGTCAATAGTTGAAAATTAAATAAATGATTGGATGTTCTTCTATGACCATTTATGAAGAGAAACATCATTATCCGGTTAAAAATATTTATATTTCAGATTTTTACATCAAATCTACGAAAATGTGTTTTTCCAATGAATAATACATGGGAAACTTCAGGGCTTGGCAGCACCATTAAATATTATTCGATTAAAAAGTATTGGTCTTCTTATTTTCGATGTAGGACATTCCTAAAAAAGGTGGGAGTATAAACATTTTTTTTGAGTACTCCAATGTGGACCGTAAATCTTAAAGTCTCCGAGGTAACAAATTATTCACATTTATTTTTGACGACCCTAGCCACCATATTTGAAATTTAGACTCTCCTGAGTGGCTTTTCTCTAATTCCATTTTAAGATGTAGCTCCATACATTTTTGCATATAAACTTCTTTGTATCTAATTCTAGGAACTCTAAATTTAGTATAAATTATGCCTACGATAGTCCCAATAATGTATGCTAATTTGGGTACAGCCCCATAAAAATTCAATACAAAAAAAGTATGGTACTAAGATAAATCTTAACTTGAAGTACAAAAGATTGGATACAGTGTATCTGGCAGTCTAGCGTACTTGACTTCAGCGTTCTTTCATGTTTATAATGGATATGAAAAGGTTCAGTTATCGATAAATCTAAAAATTCAGAAATCAATTCATCATCCAATTATAGTCGAAAATTTCTCCCCATTTTTCACAAGTATTTGACTTTGTGTAGCACATCAAAGCTTCGATTAAACCTAAGCTAACCTTACTTCATATTTATATTAACTAGATTTTTGTTGAAACTGATGTTGAAGTGAACCAAAGTGATTGCAATTATTTCCAATTATTGCATTTTGAATATCTTTATTATTATACAGCGATTTTCTTCATTGGTCTCTTTTTTTTCGTTATTTTTATTTTCTTAAACTATTTTTAAATCCATCGAAAACGTGATTTACGTTTTTAGTAATTTTTGATATCAGTTTTATTTTTATACCCGTTACACATAGTGTGAACGGGTATATTCAGTTTGTCAAAAAGTTTGTAACGCATTGAAGGAGGCATCGTAGACCCCATAAAGTATATATATTCTTGATCAGCTCGATGAGACGAATCGATCTAGCCATGTCCGTCTGTCTGTCCGTTTGTCCGTCTGTTTGTTGCTATGCGATCTTTTCGATGAAGATATAAAGATATTGGGCTGAAATTTTAAACTTAAGCTTTTCTCGGCAACGACTAGGTTAAGTTCGAGAATGAGAGTGCCACGCCCATTTTTAGGTATAGCCCCCATACAAACTTATCGATTTTTTTCGATTTTTTTTTTTAAATAGTAATTATTTATGAATGTACTCGCTCCCAATTGGGTAAAAACATTTTTTTGGTCATCCAGGGTCAAAACCATGACGACACGCCCATGTAACGGGTATTTTAGCTTCGGTTCCACCGAAGTTAACGTTTTTCCTTGTTTTTTTTTCACTTCACTTCAGTTTAGTTCAGTGGGCGTCCCCTTCGCTATGATTTCTTTATTTCTTTAAGATTTTTATTTGATTTCTTTCATTTTTTTTCGCGCGCGTTGTTCTTGATCTTCTTGTCGCGATAATCCATCGCACAATGGAGCAACCAGCAAGCAAACCAATAAACCTCGCAAGAATTGTCAACACGAAATTGAACTTATTTTTAGCCTTCGCAACTGGATTTCGTTTTTTATTGTATATAAAATTTTTTGTTTTTATTTATTTGTCGCCTTTATTTTTGTTATGAATTTGATTGCAAATTGAACTAACAACTTTTTTAGTTTATTTTTATTTATTTTTTTTTTTTTTCGTTTTTTATAGAGCTTACGATTTTTATCTGTATTTAAAGTTTGGCATTTCAGTTGGTTAAATTATTGTATTGCAGATTTACAATAAAAAAAAAAAAAAAAACAAGTAAATTGTAATGAAAATAATCTAAACAAAGTAGCTTTAGATTACTATTATTATTATTTTTATTTAAAGACCTTCCTCAATATAATTTTTTTGAGTTTTTTTTTTATTTCATAAAATATTCCGTAGTACGTAATTCGGATAGTTTCGTGGTGGCTGTAATTTCGCAGCATTTTTTGGTTTGGTTTCCAAAACCGCGAAAATTGAAATCCTGTCTGATAATCAATCAGATTCCGAGATAATGTAAAGTCAAATTTTTGGGTTTCAATTTTATTGCCAAAAAAAATAGTTTAAATAGCTGGAATGTCTTATAGTATGGGTTATATGTCTAGTCGAGAAAACAAAACAGCATATTTAGAAAAACTTCGTCTAACTGGGCACAGTCAGGAAATTATAGTTATGTCCAGAGTAATAAAAATTAAACTGTACATAACGCTGACAATGCCGGTCCTAATGTATGGCTCAGAAGCATGGGTCATGACAGAATCGGATAAGTCGGAGTTGAGCGTGTTTGAGAGAAAGATACTTCGGAGATTCTTTGGCCCAGTTAGAGTAGGAAATGAAATACGTATTCGCACGAACGATGAGCTGTACGAGCTTTATAATGACAATGACATAGTCAGGAACA
Organism: Leucophenga varia; assembly: GCA_018903435.1. Taxonomy (NCBI): domain Eukaryota; kingdom Metazoa; phylum Arthropoda; class Insecta; order Diptera; family Drosophilidae; genus Leucophenga; species Leucophenga varia. The sequence continues at coordinate 136,919 of JAEIFJ010000640.1, forward strand.
TCAAATACAAAAGACTGTCCTGGGTCGGTCACCTGTGTCGAATGGATACAGATGCTCCGTTAGGAAGTCCAGATATGGAAAGACATCCGCAAGATCGGTATTCCAATTTGGTATCGACTAGAACTAGTCAAACGTTTCGATGCTGATCCATACTGAACCTGTTAAATTTTTTAAACTAAATTCTCTTGTTCTCAAAACACATTGGAAGAAAATAAATAGAACTTCCTTTCATAAACTGATTGCCTTTGTAGTGCACGTGACTTTAGTTTCATAGCAAATAATAAATTTTCCACATTAAATTACCAAATTAAAGTGCCAGTATATAATGTTGAAAAATACTCACTAAAATAGACTTAAACAATGTTAAAAATGCCAACGACGAACAGATTGAAAAATAGACATAGAGAGAGAGAGAGAGCGAGAAAGAAAGAAAGAAATATTGATTTCCGACAAAGGCATGTAATAGCTTAAATAAAAACGCGAAAGAGCGCGCGCAGACGCAGTCATAGGCGGCGCCTACCGCAGCGTATAAAGATTTCCGAGAATCCAGACGCAATCGTAAGCCAACACTACAGCCGCCAAAGCATTACAGTCAACAATCCATACTATATTTTACTTACTATACTCTTACTAGCAGCATATAAGCGACATTACGCACGTTCTTAGCGCTCAAGTAGCGGATTAAATACCACACAAACATGGCTAATTACATACAAAAAGAACATACAAACATGCAGAGCTGATACTACTTGAAACAAGTTAGGCAGGCAGGCAGTCAGCGTTCACTTGAAGCATGACAGACAAACGTCATTCGACGACATCGTCGACATCGACATCGACGTCGTCGTCCTCAACGTCTTCAACGACAAGTAATGCAATTATGGTCAAAAAGTGCAACATGAGGCTAAAGTCTCAACAACATCAGTAGAAGCACCACCACCACCATTACCCGATTTACACAAGTTGTGTCACTGGAGAACAGCAGTATTGTGCTGTGCAGTTACTGCTCTAACATTCACGGAAAAAAATCGCTCGTTCGTTCGATCAGTTGAAATGGGCAAACAAGGAGTGAGAACAACAATAAAAGTTGCTATATAACATCTATAACATCTATCAGTATTGCTGCTAAATTCTATGGTGGCGCACGAGACATGATCATCATAATAATGACGATAACAATCGTTATTTTACCTACTGCTTGCCTTGCCATTATCACTATGAAGCGCCAGTTAGCGCCCATTAAAATAGGAGCGCCATATTGTATACAAAATCAAAACACACTCTTTCTTTTCCCCGCGTGCACACACACACAGACACATACACATCAACAACAACATCGATGCGTAGTCGATACGAAATTTATTAGATTTTAAATGCAATAATTATTATTTTTATGGTCAACGACGTGCAGAAGTCAACATCAACAGCTACTTGCATTGAATGCTTGAATAGGTTTTCAATTTTGTCGAACTTATTGCCTTAACTTATTGATTTCCTACGACTACTACGACTACTACTTATAATATTGGCTTAGGGCGTCTTGTGTGGCTCAATCGGTTTGCGGGTTTTGTGGTTGTTGTGGGTGTAGTCAGAAAATGCGTTTATATATATTCACATGTAAAAACGCAAATTTAATATGCAAGCGCCAGAGCGTTAATAAAATCGAAAATAAATCGAATACACATATATATGATATGATATGGTTGGATGTTAAGAGGTATACGATATGAATTTTAACCAAAATTTACTCTCTAAATTATAACTCGAGTCTCTCGCTACAGCTTTCGTATTCTATTCCATAACGTTAAGTTCACACGTAATGATCTGTAAAGAACACAAATTATTTTCTTTTAATGTCTTTTTTCAAATAATTAAAAAAAAAAAAATAAGTAAAAGCCCTGTGGAATATTTGAACTGCGTACTTTGTGGGACTCGAACCTTGGCTAAATCATCATCAATCACCTGTCTAACTCTTACTCTAAAAGTTTAATGATAAACGCATTACTTTAAGCAACAGATAATGTATTCTTTACAACACTTAAAATAAAACAGAATCAAGGAAAGTTCCCATCCGGTGGAGTTCACGTCGTATCTGGCAAACACTTTAACCCCCTTCAGTACATGCAGCGTTGAAGAAGTTGACGCCATCCAAGCTTTACTGGAATCTCCATGTCAAATGACCCTCTCTATCATCAGAGTCACGCCAGAAGAGGTGCAACATGAAATTGACTCACTAAAAACTACAAAAAGCCCCGGCTATGACGAAATTGTTGCTTTCACCATAAAGTGTCTCCCTTCGAGAGTGGTCCAGTTGCTGGCTAACGTCTTCAATAGGATCTTTGACCTATGCCACTTTCCATCTTAATGTGTGCGGAGGTTATTATGATTCCGAAACCTGAGAAACCGGAACATGAAGTTGCCTCCTAGCGTCCAATGAGTCTGCTGTCGATACTCTCCAAATTGTTCGAGAGAATACTTTTGACTAGAATGTTGCCGTAACTCGATGAAGGCAATCTGACTGATAATATTGCATTTTAGTTAATTCAAATTGTTCCACTTTAAACTTATTAAGCCACACTCGTATACGCAAAAAAACTGCCTTCAGATTAGTACTTTTTATTTCAATGGAAATTTTTGCATTGCATTTTTTTTTAATGATTTTTAACAACGATGTGGTGTGGTGGTGTGCGCCTTTTCTTGAAGTTAATCATTCACTTAAAGAAGTTCAAGTCATGAGTATACACATAATCTTTACTACGATGTGTCTGTTTATATTAAAATGTGTGTGATGGAAGTATCTATTTATTTATTTATTTGTATATTTTGTTAGTTTAGCGTGGGTGCCTTAGGCACACTCATTTAGTGTATATGCTGCACACAACTTTAGCCTAGCAATGAATGCAACGAGTAGAGTAGTATAGTATCTGCTGCTCTATGACAGTTTTCCGACATTGATTTATGCGCGCTTATTTCTAGTTTATTACAGTTTAAGTCGTTTTTGTGGTTTTATGTTTCGAGCTCTTTCGGCATTATTGAGTGCAATTCTTTTTTAGTAGCAGCTCTTTTTTTATCTTTTTCTATATATATTTTTTTTTTTTATTGGAAAATTTACAAGTTCTACCTAAATATGAAGTAGTTCATATGATAACCCGAGGGTGATGACAACACGGGTGTGTATTGCACTGTGTAAAATGTTGCAGTCAAAAATTTTGTTTAATAAAATATGAAATATTGCACACAGTATGCGTATTTATCATTTATGCTGTTTGGTCAAAAATTAACAATTTTTAAATTAAAAAAATTGAAAAAAAAAAAAAAAAAAATTGCCGAACAGATTTAAATTAGAAGTTTTGTATCTATACAACAGTCGAAGCTAAAGTTTGGTTATTGTAAAACTAAACAAATACATTTTTTTTAGTAACTATAAATTTATTAAGAGAAAATATTATTTTGATAATAATTAGTAATATTTTGAAAATGTTAACAGTTCCATATACAAAATATTAGAAATTATATATATGGCCATTACAGCTTGTTATAATCCTGGGCATCACTAAGGGTATTTACCCAGCTGAGATGATCCAGTCCAATGCTACTTGAGACGAGTTTTATATTTCAATTTGGCGGATGTCTTCCAAAATCTGGTCCTTGCAACGCAGCGGTGATCGTCCTCGCTCTCGTGTCCCTCTGATTTCTTTTTTTATCCGCCTCTGACATGACTCATGAATCCGTGCCATATATCTGGACTGGGAGAATCAACATCTTGTAGAGTTTGATTTTTGTTGTTCTGGATAATTTTCTCTACTTCGCGTTTGCTTACCGAGACCAAAGTAGCATCGGTTAGCAAGAATAATTCTTCTTCTGATTTCCAAGCTTATGTTATTTTGCCTCTGATATTGGTTGCCTCTGATCCTAAGTAGACGTAGTTTTTACAACCTCGAAGTTAAAATTCTCCATACTCACATACCAAGAACTTCGTCTAAACTCTCGTTCACCACTAGTCCCATGAAACGGGAATTCTCTTCAATCTCTTTGAAAGCGCTGCTGACTGTTCGTGGATTCGTTCAAAGAAAATATTCCCCGTCAGGCCAACGTGTAAGCATTTGCCTAGTATATACTCCATCAGGAGCTTGAAGCCTTTCTTGGTATCAAAAGGGGTTGGATGATTTTTAGCAACCTTAGCAACGCTTTGGGTGTTTGTTAGCGTCATCATAAAGATACGAACGATCTTTGCAGGGGTACCAAGTCCAGTCAGTGCTTTGTAGAACTGTGATCTTATTGGCGTGTCGAAATAGATTGGGTATAAGAATTAATTTTTAGGTTTTTTTTTTTTAATAAACGGCTGAAGTAATCAGAAAAAGATTCTGATTAAAAATTGGCCAAGCAGAATTCAGGAAATTCATGTCTCGACACGGATTTAATTTCAGCAAAGTATAGATCAAAAGTTTAAAATTTGTGATGATGGTTTGTGCTGACTCGGCATATAAGTATTTTCAGGTGTTCCCATTTGAGGCATCCAATTTTTTGCGTTGTTATATTAAATTTCTCTTCTAATAATTAATTGTGATACTTCAATATCATATTTCTTACATTTATAATGAATACAATCATTATCTTCATCAACAACCATCAACGTCAACCTGTCTCAAATAGTTCATGCAACAATTGTTGCATGATTCGATGACGCCAAAATATAAAATTGCATTACACTAGCCATTCTGCTTTATGTTGAGATGCTATTAAATTTGCATACACTTTTTTTAATTAAGGCGACATTGAACTCCAAAGTTAGTTGCGATGTGATGTGATGACGCACCGTAGCGATGCTTCAATATCTTTGAAGCCAGTCTTTAAAAAGCCGGATGCGTTCTGCTCGCATTTTTTATTTTTTTATTTTTATGTTTGTTTAAAACTATAAAAGTGTTAAATGAGACCATAGCAGCATATTTTTTTATTTATGTATTTTAAACTAATTAAATTTCATTAAAGACCTTTGTTAGTATTCACATTTTATTTATGGATTTTTTTTTTTATTTTTTTTTTTTTGACGTATTGACAAAAGCTCAATTTCATTTTAAAATGCGTGCATTTCCGCAATTAACACAGCAATTATTTGCAATTAAAAATATATTTTGAACAATTTTACTATTTAATTAGTATAATTCAGCAGCAAACATTTGCAGTTCTCCAAAATTATTTCTGAGCAACCCTTTTGTAAAATTTCGAATAGAATGCAATTTATTGCAACCCTTTTGCAGTGTCAATTATATTCTGAAGCGTGTGTGCTTTTGTCGATATGTGATACATGGAATTTTCCGTAAATTTATTCAATGTTTTTTTTTTGTTTTTTTACCTTTTACACATAGTCGTAAATTGGGTATTTTTAGTTTATTGCAAAATTTGTAACGAAAACATAGAAAAGATTTTCTGTTTTCGAAAGTCAACCAGGGATCGAAAAGATCTTGGCATATCTTTTTGTATAAAGTTTTTTTTGTCCATTTTTTTTTTTAGTATTGGCAAAAAGAGTGATTTTTGAATCGCAGTGTGATTTGCGACTTGAAAATCACAGTGCCTGCAAAAAGTGATAAAATCGCAGTTCACGAAAAACATTTAGCGATTGCTGAACAGGCTCAATACTTGCGAAGAGTGATACACAAAATTGCCTTTTGACGAATTCAGTGACTGGCAAATGTATCAACGAAATTGTACAGGTTCGGTGTTCAAGCGAATATGAACGATTCACGAAGAGTGATAAAAGCACCAATCACTGATAAATGAACAGTTTCACTGTTCGTGAAGTGCAATACACAAAATCGTCAGTCATGTTCACTGAGGAACAAGAAAAATCACAAATCACTACTTTCATTCGCAGTAAAACATTGCGATTTTTAAATCACTGTGAAAAAATCACCGGAAGTGATTTTAAATCACTATTTTATTTGCTTAGTTTTGAAGATATTTAACTGAACTTATCTTCTAAAGCTTTTAACTTAAAAAAGCAGTATATAATTTTTTTCCCCCGTTAATGTTTTGTAAATATCCGCCATGAAGCATTAAAAATTCGGTTGAATTGAAGCTGAGTTGTTCTATGCTTTTCTTTTATTATTTCTTTTGTTTATATTTTTTTTGATGTAGGGTGTGCGTGGTATAATTATGACATGTTTCTGCCATAATATTTAACTTGTACAATTGTTTTGCCAGCGCGTTCTTTTTCGTTTGTTTTTTTATGTATTTTTTTTTTGTTGTTGTTTTGCCAATCATTTCGGATTGGGGCTTGTGTTTTCGCGTCCCTCGTGTATTGTAGGCATACATATGCATTTAGTAGTGCTAAACACGCAATAAACACTTGTAATGATATGTGCACACGAGAATAAGTAAAATAGTAAAAAATTGAATGGCGTTTGCATACATTTTAATTTGAATTCGAGTAGAAAGATTAGAAGAAAATATGTTGAAAATATTTGAATACCCTTTTTTCTGCAAACGTAATTGGAATACTTTTCTTTTGGGTAATATTTTTTACGATTTTAATAGGTATATTGGCGTTAAGTTGCGCTCACGTTCAGAAAATGACTCCTTTTCCAAGAATACGACGCGCCATAGCATTATTTTCGTTGAATTTTTAGATATCCTGTGAAATCAATGTCCAAATTATGGTGTCCAAAGAGGGGCTTTAAAAGTTAGGGTCACCAATTTCTGTTTTTGGTGGTTCAGAGAAAGATTCTTCTATTCAAAAATTGGAAGCCAGAGAAGTGTGTAACAATTCATGATCGAAAGATCCAAAAAAAAAATTATTTAAAATATAACTTAAAATGTATTCTGAAAGTTATATTTTTCATTTATCCAGCGGGATAACATGTCTTGCAAGACTTCTTGGATGACTTGTCTTGCAAGACTTCATGCATGACATGTCTTGCAAGACGTCTTGTGTTACACAAATTTACAATTTTGTAGTTAAAAAATAAAAAAAAACATTTTACAATAATACATTTTTTCTTTCGGTTTCAAGGGTCTACAAATTTCTGTGTAACTCATAGTTTCATAATTTAGTCATTTTTAGATTTTATTTTACAAGGCGGCGCCTGAGCTTTGCAACTTGCAACTTCAATTTCAATTACTTGTTGTTGCAACCAATTATACGTGCCACAATGTCGATATTGTTAAGTTTGTTGTTTGTTTTTATATTTTTAAAAGCACGTAAATTAACTTTAAAAATGTAGAATAGTTTGAATTTCTAAAAAAAAAAAAAACTATTTTACATTTTACACTGATACGTCGTCATATTTTACATGTAAAATGTTATTTCAAATTCTTTGCATTGTTGCATTCACTTTTTTAAAAAAAAATAATTTATTTCACATTTCGTTAAAAAAATTTATCAATCGATAATGTTGTGAAAATTATTTTTGTTTAAATGTTTTGCTGCTACCTTTTTATGCCTTGAGTCGATTCATCTTCATTTAAAAATCTAATCACAATAATAGTTGGCAAAGCGGCAGCGCAATTAACCGTAAGACTAAGTCGAAGGTGCGGGGTATGGAGATTAATATTTCAATTGAGGCGCTACCGTTACACTCACTTACCCTCTCGCCGCATCTTTTACAGCTAAAAGCTATCCGTTAAAGATGCCGTGGGCGCCAACTCCACTCCACTCCAAACACTATTGCAGTACTTCAATGCACAAGCAATGTGTGTTTTTTGTTTTTGCAATACACTCAATCAAAATCAGTCACTCAATCTCTCACTCATTTACTCATTTATAATTTTTTTGTTTTTTGTTATTGTTTTTTTGCGCTCATACAAATGATCTCTACACCAATCCAATTGCGGCCACGCTCTCATTTTGATTAATGCAACAAAAACGTTTGTTACTGTCTTACAGGGTGTTCTAAAATACAAAATATATTAAACAAGGATCGATGAATTTTGGATTTTTTTAAAAAAGCATTAGGGTAGCTACCTGCAAGCCGCTCTTCATGCATTTAACCCCTTAATCTGATAAAGTTGTTATATACCATATATTCGTTGGATAAAAAATATGGGTTTGTACATAATTGCATATTTTATAAAGGAATTCCCAATAAGAACAATTGGATTTGAGATTTGAAAAAAGAAAACAAAAGAATTTTGGCCAAAAATAGTGCGTAATAGATTTAAACAAAATATCGTTCAGGTGATCACCACGACTTTTCTTGCTCTCGTTTATACGATCCCTTTAAATTTTGATCTTGGTAGCCAAAAGTTAGGGTCATTTCGCGATATTATCGACTCACCGAACTGATCACGCAATAAATCCATCGTAACGTTGGCTGTTCTTTAAAATAAAATATTATTAATGAATATTTTATTTTTAATTTAATTTCAATAATAAATTTTTAATAAAAACTACTTAATGACAAACTTTTATTTCTGAATTGTACTACAACGCTTTACTTACATTTACTTCTTGTCAAAACACCCTTTATTAAGTATATTTGTTTTCAATTGGATTTGTTTATATATTTTGTTATTGCTGCTTGTTGTTGCGGTTATTAATTGCAGTTGTTGTTGTTGTTTCGCGCTCTCTTTAATTTTTGAGCGCGCCTATTGCGCTTTTTGTTTATTTATTATCCCCCCTCAAAGTTGTATATCGATGTATGTATGCATGTCTGTCTGTCTGTCGGTCTGCTTGTGTCTATGTTGTATTTGTAATTGCGGTTGCGTTTTGTTATATTTGTTGTTTTTGCTATTGCTGCTGCCTGCCGCTGCTGTTCGATTTGTAATTGAGCAGTGACAAGCCGACATTATTGTTGTTGCTTTTGTTAAATGTGGCTCGTGTTGTTGTGGTTTGCCACCATTTGGCGCTTATTGCTGCTGACATTCATCACTCAACTCTCAGTCACTCAATAACTATTGCTCGTGTCGTGTTGTTGCTCCGATACGATTCAAACTGAGATCTTTAGTTCTTCGTTTGTTCTTTCGTGAAGTTCATTTGTTCGTTCAGTCGTGATATTTACGTTCGTGTGCCTCTACTGATGCGTGAAAGACTAAAAAACGTTTTAAAAAAAAAAAAAAAAAATTCTCAAAATCCCAAATACAACAAAAAAAAAAAATTATATATCTAAATTCATTTAATAAAAAAAAAAAAAATAAATAAAAGTGCCGCGCTTTGAACTTATTTTTATTTATTTATTTATTTTTTTTTTTTTTTTTCTTTTGTTTTCGTTTTTATTTAAATAATTTGTTTTGTATTTGCCAAAATAAAATCAAATATCACATCACATCGTAATAATAAATAGAATGAAGTTTTACATACTACAACAAAGATAAAACAAATCAATCGCGCATCGTGGAGGGTCGCAGATTTTTATATTTGCGGCAAGATTAAATTTTGCTTTATTGCAAGTGTTGTTCGTTCGGTTGTTGTGCTCTTTTTTTCTTTTATTTATTTAAATTTAAACAACACGCGTAGCATCGTAAAAAGAATAAAATAAAAAATAAAAAAATACTACAAAGACCAAAAAAAAAAAAAAAAAAACTCCCTGCAAAGTTCTTCGAAGTTTTTCAACCAAGTATTTTATCGCTTGCTACAGAAATAACAAAAGCGCAGAAAAAAAAAAACCATGTGTATGTTTGCATTTATTTTATTTTTATCGCTCGATTCGATGCGTTAAAAAAAATTGTTTTTATACCCTTCACGTATGTCACGAAAAGGGTAAACGTTTTATCAGTTTTGTAACTTATAGTATAGTGCATATTTTGTTTATATCTAAAGATATGTGTATCTCAGTTTGTCTTCTTATGCATTGTAATAAATAGCTAGAATTGAGATTTAACATGTCTTTAATATTTTGCATAAAAAGTGTGAATAGTTTTATAAATTAATAAATTTGAAGAAAGAGATAGAGAAGTCCCTATATGGTATATGCTTTCGTTTAACATCTTAAGTAGAGCCTTTAACTGTCTGTCTTTGTTAAAAAAATTTTTCCCGAAAAAACAAAATAAAAAAAAAAAAAAAAAAAAAAAAAAAAAACATGGTTTGTCTAACTACAGCAACAGTTCCATCTTGACTTATTAAACCTAAAGCAAAGAAAATTTTCAAAAAAAAAAAAAAAAAACTTAAGTTGGTATGCTTTACTGAAAGATACCCTGTACCCAATCTTTATGTACCTCAAGTTTTTATGGAAAACCCCAAAGTTTTGAGTTAGATTTGTATATAGGGCACCCCTTCAAATGGGACAAAAGAAAAACCGTTTATAAGTGACCACTTGACGGTTCAGGAAAGTCTTAGTTTTAAATATGGTGGCCCTCCCTCTTATAGTCTTCGAAATAATTGTTTTCTTAAGGCAGACATCATTACAGACGGACGGACATAGCTAGTTCCACTCCCCCTTCTCCCTTACCTTATAGGGTCTATCTAGACTCCTTCTGTCTGTTACATTCATTCGCAAAAACTTAATATAGACTTTTACCCTTTGGGTACAGTGTATAAAAAGCGATCAGCATGTGTTGATCTGCTACTCCTTGTCTTCTGCGAACAGAGATCGGACATTTGAAAAATAAATGATTAACACCTTCGAAATATTTTGTTGTTTTTTCAGTAAATTCTGGATAAAAACTCAAATAAAAACACACACAACAAAACTTGACGAAAGGATTTAAAGACGCTGATTTCGATTTTGTGCTCCGAATTATTTAAGCAGTCACGGATTTCGATATATAGTTTTGAATGTTATAATATCTCGAAAACCTTGGTATAAGTCACCATTCTGAGCATAAATTCGGAATCTGCATTCCATATTCTTTGGATACATTATGTTTCAGTCTCGGATTCGGAAAATTTGTCGTCCTGTATAATTCGAATACTCGGCAAGGAGCCACTATTTCAGTTTTTAATTTGGTAACATTAAGGCAGTCTTAAAAACTCAATTATATATCTTTTTTTTACTATTTATTTGGTGTTTTTAATTTTTCTTATTTATTTTTTCGTTCGTTTTTTTTTTTATCATTTATATTTTTTTATTTATTTGATTATTATTTTTTTAAATAAACAAATACGCGCGCTTGCACTTTGAGTTTATTTGTACTTACGCTCGAATTTTTTTAATTCTATTTTTTTTTTTATTACTTATTATTTTTTTTTTTTCAATCACCCAACGGAAATGCGATAATAAGATATTTATTCTTCATTTCAATTTCAATATTAATTTTATTTTTTTCCATGCGTTTTGTGTTATTTTGATTTACGTTTATTGCCGCTTCATTTATGATTGATTATCAAGATTGAAGCAGACAGACAGTCATTCAGTCCATGCTAGGTTTGGTACTATTCCAATACATGCATATGCGTAATAATCGTATAAAATTTAGTTACGCATGCGCACCATCGATCGTTGTGGTGCTTACACTGCGTGCTTGTCATACAATTGACGTTTATGGGAATGTTTTATGCAGAAGTTATTTTGAGAACATTTTGTCTATTTTTTTTTTTTTTTTTTTGCAACTTTGTCTTTTATTGTGCTAAAAGGAAGGAAGTGTATTTGCAGGATTATAAAATTGTCAGTTTGTTGATAATTGATTAAATATTGCAATTGTAAAACTGCGACATATATAAAAAAAACCTATCTGACTAAGCTAATTTCTGGTTTAGAAGCTAAACCAAAAAAAAAAAAAAAACTTTTCACAACCCTCGATGCATTGCGGAATAATCAGAGCTTAACTCTTTCCATACAAAGAATCCATAAGTGTCCGTCAATTTAAAACGCCAAAATTTGACAACATTATTTGTCTCGGGATATTATTCCCACGGATCTGAGAAACCAGCCATAAAAAAGATGATACGATCAATTTGCTAAATGCAGACTTTGACTCTAAGTCACAATTTTCCTTAGAATGGAATATTTCTTATCCGAAACTCAACAGGAAAATTCCTTAGATTTTTAATTAAATACATAAAATTAAATATTTTACAGCTCACTTTGACACTCCATATCAATCAATAAAAACTTTCACCACATATAAAAAAAATTTAAATAAATTTTGCATAAAAAATTCCACTTGCCTCGATAGCAAATCACATAAACGCGTAAGCCAATAATTAAAATCCCAATTTCAAATGCAGTGCACTGGATATTCAATGATATAAATTTTATCAAACTCTATGATTTATCAATAAAGCAGGTATGAACGCGTGTAATTATAGACCGAATAACCAAATAATAAAAGCGAGCTCATGGGGGCCAACATACTAGTATGTCAGTTTAAAATAGCCAATGGCATTTGCTGACTTTGGGTGACAGCAATTAAAAAACGCTGTCGTTTTTTAGAGCAACTAGACCAGAGCAGTTTACAGCGCACGCGCGTGTACATGTTGCAGTTGCAATTATGCTTTTGCAAGTGACCTGCTGTGCTGCGCATGTGCGCCGCGTGTGTCCAACAAAAACAAAAAAAACAATAATCAAACGCTAACAAAATCAATAACAAACAAATTGTCACCATCATGTAGTGTATCCAAATGTGTACCACCTCTTTTTTTGTCGAGCATTTTGATACCCCGCCCATTTGTTGCGCAGTTGCCTAATTTGTGACATGCGCAAAAAAAATTTCAAGAGTTGATTTATTGGTTGCATTTAATTAGTTTTGGAATTGGATTTCTTTGAGCAAGCAAAATCTATTTTTATTATTATTTATTATTTTCAATTTCCTGAAAATATAATATTAATTACTATTAGATACAAAATTTTTTACATATTTGTTGCTGCTGCTTGCTTTTGACTCATTGATATGATGACGTGTATATTTGATGTGTGTGTGTGTGTCTGTCTGTCTGTCTGTCTAATAAGTTGTACGCCCATATTGCCTGCATGCCTGACTGCTTACATTAATTTTAAAATTCCTTAGATAATTACAAGAAATGCATATGTTCGTTCATTCTTACTGCTAATCTCGAAAAGTGCAACGAAAATGCTGCACTAATGATTTTCTTTTGTTTTTGTTTTATATTTTATATTTTATTTTGTTTCGTTTGACTCTTGGCTGTGAACTCTAATCTTGTTCTTATGTACTCGATGACAGCGCTTACAATTGTTGTTAACATTGAAATGTCATAATTAATATTGAATTGTTGTACTTACCGTTAAAGAGAGAAGCTTAAGAAGCGTTGTCGTAATGAGGCGCGGATAGTGGGGTATAGCATTGGTTGATCTCCGAGTGGCATGAAACTGGGATGCATTGTATACAAAGACATGTGCTGACAAGTGTTGTGGATATCATTTGGTTATCTTTAGCTAATTATGTGTGGTCAACTCAACTATACAAATACAGTGGAACGAAAAGATTGTTTTCGTGATAAATATTTATTTTTTTATACCGGCCATACATAGTGTGAAGGGTATTGTCATTTTGTTTATTTAATCCAGTTTAAAGACTCTCACCCCCAAATAAAAAATTAAATTTTTTTCCACAACCACTTCTTTGCATGTTCAAAACAAGGGTCCCCCCCCTTTTATTTTTTCCCCCCCTAACAAACTAACCATTTTTTTTTTTTTTTTTTTTATAAAAAATTTTTTTTTTTAAAAAAAAAAAAAAAAAAAAAATATTTTTATTTTTTTTCCATATAAAAATTAAAAAATTTTGTCTAATTTTTGTTCATGAAAACTATTTTTATATCTATCCTTAGCTTAAATTATGACCCCATTATTGTGTCTAAACTTTGATAGTATATTTAAGTATATATAACGCCATAGGCCCATCTCTTTTCCAAATTTTACCTAAGCCACAGATGATCATAAATAAACTATTCAATGTATTTGAGTGTTGGTTCCATCCATGATGCAATTATATCAGGTGACGTATTTCGCCACTGTCTCTTTCTAATTTGGTAACAAATTTTGTTGAGTATGTATGTTATGGTGAACTTTTATAATTTCACCTTAGAAATGTCAACTTTCTGTTTCTTGATTTTGAGCACCAGCTGATAAAATCAAAAAATTTAAATTTTTACAAAAACTTGGTTTTAAGTTTTCAAATTGTTTATAGATTTGAATTTAAAAATAAAAAAATTTAAAAAGACCATCGCAACCGAAGCAAAAGTACAGAAAATATAATGTTTGCTTACTAACATTTTGTCAACATTTTTCGTACTCTTCTCTCCTGCGTGGTGAAATCAAATAAAATTCACCACAAACTAAATTGCCAAATTTATGTAACCAAAGATTTTCGGAGTACTTCACCTGGTATAATTGCATCATGGGTTCCACCGAATTTAACTTTTTTCCTTGTTAAATCGATTAGATGACAAGCTCCAATCTAAAATTTACATTACAAAAAAATTTTCATTAAATAGTCCAATAATGGAACTCAATTCAATTAATGGAACTGGAGACAGCTACAACGCAAAATCGGAAAACCGGATGCTTAACCGCTGCCGAGAATAAATAACATACTGGTTCACAGAGCTGGTCGACTTAGAAACGCGAAGTATATAACGAGCTTGAATTTAAAAAACGGTTATTGGCAGATTCCGATGGAGGAACGGATCAAACAATACACGGCTTTTACCGTACCAGGACGGGGGATTCAAACCGGTGCTTCACCGATAACAATCGACTGTCTACTTTCCTATCGCATAATAATAATACTTCTATCTTTTGTCTTGAATGCATATTTGAATGCAAACAAAGCAATACAGTCCACTGTTAAAAAAATAAGCTTCAGCTTAAATAAAAATAAAAAGTTTCTCTACTATGTATTAATAATTTTTTCCAATTAATACAGAATTAATTCCAAATAATTTGCATCCAATTGGCGTATACGCTCAGGCATCAAACGACGACGACGACCTTCAACGCATTTAACAACAACAACAACAGAAACAATAGCGCAATATATGCTATCAATTGGATTGAAGGAGGAGCCAAACATGATTTGTTACGGCGACTCATTTAAAAGCAATTATTTAAAGAAAATACTAAGAAATAATCATAGAATATTAGGTATTATACGTACATATCAATAACAATAACCAAAGTCTAGTCACTTCAAAATGCATGATATTTTGATGCTTATCTTGGGCGCAAAGCCAAGTGTTTATCTTATTATTGTTAATTTTTATCTAAGCTTCATTAAGAATTTATGGGGCGTATACAGTGAGAAACTGTGAAATTTTTTAAATAAATTTTTTTTTTATTTGTAAAAATTTAATGCAATTAAAAATTAAATTTCGCATTACAGATTATCCGCCCGCACATAGTTATACCGGTTATCGGGTAACTCCACCTAATAACACTAACAATAATAACGTCAGAATGGACACCGATGATGTCGAATCAACTACAAGCAGTGCAATGTCTACACTTGGAACACTATTCTCATTCACATCGCCAGCAGTAAAGAAACTGCTCGGCTGGAAGCAAGGTGACGAAGAGGAAAAATGGGCCGAAAAGGCCGTTGATAGTCTGGTAAAAAAAGCTCAAGAAACGTAAAGGTGCCATTGAAGAATTAGAACGTGCACTCTCATGCCCGGGACAACCATCAAAATGTGTAACTATACCACGTTCGCTTGATGGACGTTTGCAGGTGCGTAAAATAGTATAAACACACGACGCTGCATTCAGAAATATTTAAAGAATAATTTTTGTTTTTGTTTTATTCTCAAAAGGTATCACATCGCAAAGGCTTGCCACATGTCATCTATTGCCGCGTTTGGCGTTGGCCTGATTTACAATCACATCACGAACTAAAACCGCTCGAAATTTGCCAGTATCCATTTAGCGCCAAACAAAAAGAAGTTTGCATTAATCCGTATCATTATAAACGCGTTGAAAGTCCAGTACTGCCACCGGTACTTGTGCCACGTCATTCAGAATTTGCACCTGGTCATTCAATGTTACAATTTAATCAAATGGCCGAACCAAGTATGCCACATAATGTTAGCTATTCATCGAATGGTTTTAATTCACATAATAATCTTGGTGGTGGTGGAACGGGTGCCGGAAGTGGCGGAGGAGGTGGTGGCGGCGGCGGTGGCACTGGTGGCAATTGTGGCAATAGTCCAACGCTAACTTCTGTAGGCAGTCCAAGCTCAGTTAATTCTAATCCAAATTCACCATATGACAGTTTAGCTGGTACACCACCACCGGCTTACAGTCCTTCCGAGGATGGCAATTCGAACAATCCAAATGATGGTACACAACAAATGCTCGATGCACAGATGAGTGATGTGGCACAAGTAAGCTACTCAGAGCCAGCATTTTGGGCATCAATAGCTTATTATGAGCTTAATTGTCGCGTTGGCGAAGTTTTTCATTGCAATAATAGTTCAGTGATTGTCGATGGCTTTACAAATCCATCGAATAATTCAGATCGTTGTTGTCTGGGACAATTAAGCAATGTAAATCGTAATAGTACGATTGAAAATACACGTCGACATATAGGTAAGATAAAATTATAAATT
This sequence comes from Leucophenga varia, assembly GCA_018903435.1. Classification (NCBI taxonomy): domain Eukaryota; kingdom Metazoa; phylum Arthropoda; class Insecta; order Diptera; family Drosophilidae; genus Leucophenga; species Leucophenga varia. The sequence continues at coordinate 153,351 of JAEIFJ010000640.1, forward strand.
TGTTTACTGATACTATTAAACTTAAACACTTACACTTCCATTACAGGTAAAGGTGTACATCTTTATTATGTTACCGGTGAAGTTTATGCCGAATGTCTATCCGATTCCGCCATATTTGTGCAATCACGTAATTGTAATTATCATCACAACTTCCATCCGAGTACTGTTTGCAAGATACCGCCAGGTTGTTCATTAAAAATTTTCAATAATCAAGAATTTGCTCAACTGCTATCACAGTCAGTGAATAATGGCTTTGAAGCTGTGTATGAATTAACCAAAATGTGTACAATACGCATGAGTTTCGTTAAAGGTTGGGGTGCTGAATATCATCGACAGGATGTTACATCGACGCCATGTTGGATTGAGATACATTTACATGGGCCATTGCAATGGTTAGACAAGGTGCTAACACAAATGGGTTCACCGCATAATGCAATTAGTTCAGTATCGTAAAAAAAAAAAAACAAAAACTAAAAATATAAAAAACAAAAAATTAAGACAAAAGTTTAAAAACCTGCAAAAGAAAAAAATATAAGCAAAATCTTTACAAATATTTAGCTGATTATTAAAATAGTTATGACAGATCGATCAGTAAATTGTCGCTAGAGGCAAAGTGAATATGGGTGCGTGAGCGCAGTGTTAAAGTTATAGTACAGCAAATAAATGCAAATATATACATAAATACATAACTAACATAATGGAATAAATACTATACAAAAATAAAATAAAATAAATATATATATATATAAATAATTGTGGTATTAGAATTGGCCACCGCTCGCCCCAATGCGCTGCTCTTATTATTTTAGTTTTAATTTTAATTACTATAAATAACTTTTGCCAACAAGCCAAGCCGCCGCCGCCTATCCCAAAAGCAGTTGTCATTCCTTTAAATATGAATTCTACTTTTTTTTTTTTTTTTTTGTTATTTTAAATGACAACTTATCTTTTTTTTTTTTTTTTTTAAGTGTAAAATTTATAATTTTACTTTTTTTTTTTTCACTATGTGTCATTGAGCAAAATGCTTTAAACAATATATTTAAAAGTAATAAACGAAAAGAAAAGTCTTAATAGCAAACTTTGCCCACTTTATAAAAAAAAAAATATAATATACTTTAGTTTTGGGCTATATAACTACTATAAAATAATTATAATTAATAATAAATGTCTAAGAAAAATGATATAAAACTTACTACTATTTGCAATAAATTTTATAAAAAAAAAGATATTTTAAACAGAACACTGCATGAGTGCACAGTATAAGCACAGTGCACACTAATCACACTTTAAAAACTGTGAGCACAGTGTATTTTAATAAATATGTGAAAACAAGATTTACAAAATGATACTTAGATGGAAACAAAAATAATGAAAATATTAGTGTGAAGAATACTCATGACTCATTTCACAGTGTGCATCACAGCATTTTTTTTACTGTGCACTTGTGCAGTGCTCTAATTAAAAAAAAAAAGTATATTTGTGCAAAAAGAACGTTGAATTTCCTTTTAAATTTTATTGCCTTACGTTTAACTAATTTTAAGTTTAAAAAAAAAAAAAACAAATATTATTTGACTATATAAAACCATAAAAAAAAAAAAAACAAAAAAAATTTAATTTAATTTTGAAAACAATGATCTTTATTTTAGTTTAAGTTCTCAGTTATGTGTAAACGCAAAAATTTAATTGTGCACTTTTTATGCGAAAATTAATTTGAATTATTAAAAAGAAGCTTAATATTATGTTTTGTTTTTAAGTTAAGTTATAAAAAAAAATTGTTTAAATAGTTTATTTGATTTAATTATTTAGCTATAATTTATAAATGCTTATGTGCTGTTTAAATGTTTTGTGTATAATATTTTTTTTAAATAGTTTAATCAAAAAACAAATAAAAAAAAAATATTTAAAAAAACATTCTTTACAGCACTTAGAGAAAAAAAAAGAAAAGAAACTACTTGTGCCTAAACTGAAAGAAAAAAAATCAAACAAACAAACAAACAAAACACTTTATGTTCTTCCTTTAAATTTTAGTTTTGTGTAATACAATAAATATTTTATTTTGAGTCAAAAAACGCGTTCGTTTTTAATTTTAAATGTAAAAAAAAAATGTGCAAATATTATAATAAACAAAAATATAATTATAACTACTAATATAAAAATTATATAACACAAATTACTATGCTAAGCTAATGTGCCTAAAATGCTTTTTAAATGTATTTTTAACTTAACAAAATTTACAAATGCTCATTTGCATGAAATAATCAAATTATACAAATTAATTTTTAACAAAAATTGCCTTTGCATAATGCCTCAGATAAAAAGAAAAAAAACTTTTACGAAATAACTACAATACTAATATGCCTTGAAATATTTTTTTTAAATATAACTTGCAGTTGAAATTTTTTATATATACACTACACTACAAAAATATGTTTCGAAAAAATGTATACCATTAATATTTGTTGCACTAATTGGAATTTAATTAGCAAGGCTGTCTGTAAACTTTGTACGGGCTTCCTTCCAAAAGTGGATTAAGTTAGAATGCTCTGCAGATTTTTAGGAAATTGAATCATTCGGTAGTAAATCCAGCAGTGTTTAATTGGATATTGAGAAAATGTGGATTATTTACAAAATTAATGGTTAAGAGTAGTGATACGTTTGTATAATGGGAAATCGAACCTATGAAGCTTCTCTAAACATTTTTTCTTAAGACACCGAAAGTTTAATTTTTAAACAATCAATTAAAAAATCCCCAAAAAAACATTGACTAACGAAAAACAGAGAAGCATAAAATACGGACTTAATTAAAAAATAATTTTAGTGAGTGTAAAAAGTATTATAATGGTTTTATTTAATTGGAAACATAATTTTGTATTTTATTGAATAACAAAATATATATTTTTTTTAGCATATAAAGCGCTTTTGCTAAACAAAATAATTACACATGCGAAATAATATTAATAATAAAAAGAAAGTAAATAAATTAAATAAATATGTAAAATGTTCGTTTAAATAAAATCTGTATTTAACGTAAAATAAGTGTACAATTCAAAATAAAGTTGTGAGTGAATAAAAAAAATAAATAAATATTGAAAATATCTAGAAAGAACGCTTTCGGTGAGAAAAGTTCGACTACGAGATAGCCTGTATTAAGTCAAAATTTTTTATAGGCTGAAACACAATTAGGGTATGTTTAGATACTAGAGCTCTGCATCGATTAACTCAAAAAACACATATAATCGAGTCTTGACTTACGCTTCGATTTAGCTCAAATTTTTACTCGAATAAACGAGTAATCTCTAAATCGAGTATCCGTAGTTTCGGTTATCCGACAGAAATGAACCGTTTCGTTCGATTATCCGATCTTTTGAATATGACTCGAGTTTTACTTTGACAGATACACAAATATTTTGATCAAATATGTACAATTTATATTTGTTCCATTTTTCTTTGGTTTCTTGGTCACTTTTTTTAAACTGAATGAAATGTGATGTAATAATTGAAAATTGTAGAAAATTTTATTAGAAAATATTTGCGTTTTTGAATGCACCCTTAGAATCTTTATGAAAATAGAGAATAATAGAGTCCCATAACTTTCATTGCAGGCATTAAAATATAATTATGTAGAATATGCATTGATTTGGAAGGTTGTTTAAATTTTAGTTTCTAAGGTAAGGGTAGTCGAGAGTCTGTTAGTGTCTAAAAAGACATTAAAATATTTATCTAAATTCAAATATCTTCGATAACTTTGTTGGGAATAACCCTTTACATGGTATAAACATTTTAATAAACTTCATATATGACCAAGGTTTAACAAAAATTTAATAAGCCAAGACGGACTGCCGCTGTTTTACAATGCTCTGGAAAACATAAAAATGTGTTAGAAATATTTTTTTTTTTAAATTTGATAATCAAAAAAAATAAAAATTGTATATTGCATTTATAATTTTGGGCTTTTTTATAGGCGGATCTGAAAACAATCGATGTTAAGCCTATTTTGCGCTAGAAGTCATTTTATGGTCATATTTTACACAAACAATTTTTTATTTTTTAATTTAGGGATTTACATTTTTTTTGTTTTAAATTCTGATCTAATCGTACTGTACTGCTCTTTTTCTTACCCGAACACATGATTTAACAAATTATGCCATTCACAGTTAAATGTTATGTTATCATAAAACAGCTGTTCACCACATTAATATGTGATTGTGGTTCACTCTTCTTCTAAGTGCAAAAAAATGTCTGCAGTAAACGATCCAATTGAATTATTAACAAATAAAGGCATACGCCAGCCCAGTTTTCTCAATACAATATGGAATCCGTTGGCGTGTACCATCGCCGGCTTTGGCGCAGCAATGTTCGTTAACTGGGGCTTCCGTAAACCCGTCTTTTCCGGTGTGTAGCGTATTTGCAGTGACGTAACATTTGTTTGAGAACTATTAAATAAATTTATTAAATAAAAAATGCTTTTAGGTATACAGAAACACATTGCTTTTGCTGCGCTTGGCGGTATCGGTGGTACTTACTTCGATGGCAAACGCAATGAGTATCTTGCGAAACGTGATGCAGTGCTGCGACATTACGTCGAATTACATCCGGATGATTTTCCAGTGAAGCGTAAGTGGAATCTTTAGTATAAAAAGAAAGAAATAAGTAATATTCTCTTTGTTTCTGCAGCACGCGTCAAATACGCTGATGTACTGGAAGTCTGGGCGCCAATTCGTTAAATGACAAAAGTTAATAATAATAAATACAATTTTTCGTTATTGCCGAAATCGAATGCCACTGGCACAGCAACAGGCAGCTATGCTGTGCTTAATGGCTTTGAGCAGTTTATTTTGTGCTTGTGTGCTGCTTTATTAGTTAATAAACGAGTGAAGAAAACCATACAAAAAAAATTTTGAGGTTTATTAAGTGTGGCAGAATGTAATTAACAAAGAGGAGGCTGGAGGAGAATATATCGAAATTGAAAGCCAAATTGGTACAGCTTATTATTTCTCTGAAGAGTCTTAGCACAATCCATTTTTATGATCGATTACGTCGTCATCAATCCTTTTTGTATAGAACCTAAATTTCTTATATCCCGCACCCTAATGTCAAAAGATTACATTAAGTATATGGAATTGTATGTTCCAGGCAGAAGGAATCATGGTAGTCACCATGTATTCTTGATAAGCATCTATAAATTGAAAAAATGATGTCCGTTTTTGGTTTTTTTTTCGTTTAAATTCTGCACAACCCTCTTAAAGTCAGTAATATAAAACTATTTTTCCATCCAAATTTTAAGGACTAGTCCAATACAAGCATATCCCAAATTTTTGTACTACTTAACCTAGAAACATCTATTTTATACATACGCAAATCTATAGAAAATATTACAATTTGTCTCAAATCAGATAATTTTTTTAATATGGCTCCCATAAAACAGTACTGTAAGTATTCAAATTTTTAATATGAAATTAATTTTCATTACTTAAGAAGACTAGCTGTGGTGCACAAATCTGAATTTTTAGTATTAGTTTTTATAATCGGGAATGTCAAGATAAGAGCAATATACCGTTCCGCCTGATAATTGTTTATTACTTTACAGAACTCGCCCACTGCTGCATATTTCACAATTGTTCCGGTGACCCACACTCATCTATAATATGGATTCTAAAGTTTTACTGAACCGCTTTTACTCTTTAAACTGTTTAAACCTACAGAAAATTAAGAATAAGATAAAAATACTCGCGTCTATTCAATATAATTGCATAATATGTTATTCCGTTTGTTAATTTCAATTAATTTGAAGTTTAAATTAAAATATACGGTACAGTACATACTCGAGATATCATAAGAACTTTTAAAACGTACCTCAGAAAACTTTCAGAAAGTTCTTGGTTTTTAGCTGTGTCGCCCTGTGCTGTTACACTGTACACGCTGTGTTAACATTGAATCATCATGTTATATCATTAACAGCATTCATTGACGAGTTCTATTTTGGCGGCAATAATGTTTATTTAAAATAACTAAATACTGTTATTGATTTTATTAACTAGTTCTATTATATACTTAGTCTTTGATTTATGTTAATTTATAAATCAATAATAATCAATATGCTTTAATGCTATTTATGAAACTTTAATTTTAAGATTATAACCGTTATAAAGCTACTATTAAGTTTAACAGAATATTAACAGCATTGATTAACTTTAACATTTACATATTTACGATTCGCAATACTTTTTTTTATGTGCTTTAAAGCACTTATTTACTATGTCATACCATACCAGTTCTTCATTATACATTGAAGCGGAAGCATGAGCGTGTTGCAGTTTTCGGTTTGTCTTGTCTAGATAGAAAAAAATAATTGAATAGAAAATGGAAACAGTGCAAAAACTCACAACATTTAACAAATAATAAATATTTCATTTACAAAAATGTTAAACAAATGCTTGACACATGACAGTACAGCTATAACAAAAACAAATACAACAAAAAATTTCATTAACAGACTTCGTGAAGCCACAAAGGAGTTTTATAAAATCTAATCAAATAAAACAATCTAATACAAAATTTTAAAATAATTTCTAAAAGAAAATAAAAAATAATTACAAAATTTAGACACGTAAACATAAAATCGGTAAATCGCATAAGTTTTTTTAATAATTTTTGTGTAAAATAAATCTTGGGCAATACAGAAAAAAAAAAAAACAAAACGCAGAATAGACGCCTTCGCCGGTTGTGTTGAGTGAGAAAAGAAAACAGTAGAATATTGTGGAAAAAAAAAATCAAAGTGAAAATAAAAAAAAATATATGCAGCAGCTTAATATAAATTGTGCAGTAGTTAAGTGCACAAAATAACAAATTATTTTTAAATTTTGCAAAAAAAAAAAAATAAAGCAGAAAATAAAACCAATTAAAAGTGCAAATAACAACAAAAGTAAACGACGCGCTGCGCGCTCATACGATATATACGATATTTTTTTTTTTCTCTCTCAATCATACGCGCTCTCACACGCCTACATTTCCAGCTGTTTTTCTCTTTATCAAAGCGTTTCCCTTCGCGCTCCGTATTACGCGTTGTGTTGTATTCTCTTTACCAACGCGTATGTTTTTTGTTTTATCTACGCTGCTGCTGCTGCATTTGTGCATTTTGACGGAACACTGCCAAAATACGCGTAAAATTTTTATACAATTTTACGCTTTATTGCCGGCTGCCACTTTACCTATTGACCAAGAACATCAGCTTCAATAACGACAACTACAACAACAACAGCAACAACAACAGCAAGTACAACAGTCACAGTTGGAGCAGCCACAGCTGTTCTACAGTTTTGTCATAATGTCTACCGCTTTTCTAACGGTAATTGCCGTCATCATCTGTATTCTATTTCGTATACTTAACGTACACAGTCAACCGCTGCGTCCGAGCGTTTGGTGTTTGGATGAACAATTTTTGGATTGTCTGTATAAATTAGCTCCGGTGCTGCGTGAACCGTAAGTAGAAGAAATTGAGAAATATTTAATATAATATCACACCTACGTATATATATACAAAGTTATACATAGTATATACAACAAAATGTATCTTCCAATTGGCTTTTACATATGAAGTTCTCTTGTACTGGAATTGTAAACTGCGAATAATCTTTATATGATAATATTTTTTTTTATACCCGAACACACATAATGTGAAGGGTATTATCAGTTTGTCGCAAAGTTTGTAACGCATTAAAGGATGCATCGGAGACCCCATAAAGTATATTAATTATTGATCAGCTCGACGAGACGAATCGATTTTGCCATGTTCGTGTTGTCTGTTGCAATGCGTTTTTCTCGGAAAGTTTTAAGGATATTGACTTGAAATTTGAAACTTAAGCTTTTTGTGCTCCTAGGCAGTTTGTATGTCAGAACCAAGGTGCCACGCCCATTTTTAGATATAGCCCACATACAAACTTACAATTTTTTTCGTTTTTTTATATGAAAATAGTTATTATTTATAAATGTTATTTACTACAAATTGGGTAAAAACACTTCTAATGGCATCCAATATCAAAAGAAATGTGTCATGGCCATTTTTTGATATGGTCCCATACAAACCTAGCGCCCATTTGTCAGATTTTGTATGAAAATAGTTCTTCTTTATGGATACTACTATATTCGCTCCAATCTGGGTAAAATCACTTCTACTGTTGTCCGATGAATATTCTACCGATATGACAATAATAGGGCCTCTTTTATTCTAACTATTTTGGGCCGAACAGGTAATTTTCTTCTCTTGAACTAAAGTAAAAATTTATATTTAACTTGAAACTAAATAACGTTTTTAATTGGTTCAAAATTTTTTAAGTATATTGCATATTTTTCTTCATTTAATAAAATAACCCCATTTGATGGGGTTCAAGACAAAATGTATTATCTCATATAATATTATTTATATCAATAGCCACGGTAAATCTCAGGATTATCTCCAAACCATTTTAAAATATGTTTTTTTTTACCGAAAAACGCTACAAATTTGGAGCAACCGCTTTGGATTTTCGGGCACATTTCCGGCAATAGCGTTCTTCAATATGAATTAATAATCTTTATATTTTGAATAAATTGATTGCCGAGATTTTATGTAAAAAAATTTTTGATACATATGAATCGTCTTACCAATGTGATGTATTATACTGAGCAGAAGAGACAAACATTGGAACTAGATACACCAAATTTGTGGATTCGGAGTGCTATGATGAAATGAGTCCTTTTTTAATTTTTGCAAAATGGTCAAAACTTTTGAAAATCTTAAAAATAGAACAAATTTACTTAGAGTGTTCGTAAATTTTTATTAACGTTCGTTGTAAAATATTTATAAAACAAGACGTTAAATTGTGCTATATCAAATTTAATTTGTATAATATTTTGTATTATAAACAAACACTACATTTTTTTTAATGATGATACTGGACATGTTGCTCTTCCACGGGAGTATGCTCTGAGGTTGCCTCAAAAGCTATACGTGCCGCTTCATGTTGCGCTCCAATAGCAGCATGCTCTGCAGCAATACGATCAAATTCAGAAAGATGCTTGTGTGTTGCGCGTAGTACAGCTTCACTTGCATGTGGTGCTGCCGCAATGGACTATCAAGTAAAAAAAAAATATATATTTAAAAATGTATACAAAATATATAATAAAAAAATCCAACTCACTGCTTGTCCTGGTGTTTGACTAGCATGTTCCGCAGCAATACGATTGTAAAGTGCAAAATGCTTTTGCTTAGCACGTTTCACTGCCTCACTATCCTCCAGCTGATGACTAAGCTGTGGATGAAAACCATTTTCATCAGCGACATACTGTACAGTGCGTACTTGATTCTTAGGATCAACATAGGAGAAAGCGCCACGTATTACACCAGAACCATCGGAGACCTCAGTATGTTGTCTATCAACATGTCCGGGTGCGCGTCCAGCTTGATAACTGAAAACATATGGATTCGGTGGACCATGTGGTTCTGGTGTAGTGCTTGTCAAGTGTGAGACATCAGCATGTAACGCTGTATGCGATGCTGGCAATGACCTTGAATTAAGATGTATCATTTTTTTTCAAAGTAACTTTCAATATTATTCTTTAATAATTTTACTTTTGCATAATGCTTTACTTACCAAAATTGCATAAAATTGCATTGTTTGTTGTATTTATTTCGCAATTTATATAAGAAAAAATAATGTATGCTATACAAAGAAAAATTGAACGTTTCAATGTTTTTCGTTTGCTGTTTTGTGGTAGACTAAAACTTTACTTCAAACCACAGAGAGCTTCTCAATTTGTTCGAAAACACAATTCAAAAACTGGTATTTCATTACAAAATACTTCAAGATATACCAGAAGAGTATATTTTGATGAGCTTTGCCAGACAAATGTATGCTTAAAATACAATTAAAGTAGCTTTTAAATATTTTTTTTGCCCATGTAGTCATCAATAACTGGTTTTCGTATTTGAACTTTTTTTTTTTTTTTTTTTTGTAAATTTTTCTCTAATAAAAATTGAATTTATTTAGGTAATTGTATTTTTTTTTGTTAAAAAAGCACATAAAGTTGTTGTGTATATTGATAATTAATTTATTGTACATAATATTAATATGAAAGTGCATATTAGTCATACATGTAGTACGTTATGAAGTCATATTTAAAATACAAATTTATAGTAATATCATAAAATGTTATATAAATTTAACCGAAAAGCGTTAGAATGTTGAAAATTTAATTGCGTTTTCGACTTTAAGTTAAACAATAAAATCTGGCAACGTCGTTAAATTATTAAATCAATTAATGTTGAGATTAACTTTTCTCATAAATCTTAATAATTACCATCGGCTAATTTGGAACGATCCAAATGATCTGAAATGTAGCCATGAGTTTTGAAATATTTTTAATTTTTTTTACAATTCACTGAATCCGAAGTTTTGATATTCTTCCAACGGCAATTTTTTTATTTTGGTGGAACTTAAACTATTGTATTCTTCTCAATATTACGGAAACATAGAGGTTATACGGAAAATTGTTTTTTTTTTTTTTGGGGTTTGATGACCCTCTTTCTCAAAATCATGACGTGATGGGCACTTTGACCAAAATCATGTTCAGCGCTCAAAAATACATTGGAAGCGTGTCTCATACAAAATAAAGGTCTGTGTTTGCAACTCAGTCAAAAACACTGCCCCATAAAGGGTCCATCTTATTCAATATTGTTAATTTTTTTTTAACTTTTCTCTAAGTTTCAAGCTTTAATTTTAGATTAAATTGAAGTCTTTAAAAACACCATTTTTAAATCAAATTTTTCTCGAAATCCAGACGTGATGAGCACCTTTGCACACCAGTATCGTTTTCAGCACACAAAAATACATCGGAAACCGTTCTCATTTGAAAAAAAAAAAAAAAAAACATGGTGCTCTTCGTTATTAGTTAGTCTGTGAAGTGAGTTTGTGTATAAAATTATAAACCCTTATTTAATCTTCCTGATCAATATTATGAACTCTAAAGTATTTCATTTTATGACGATATGCAATTATGCCAGCATTTTTCCAGTTCTAGTAAGAAAAGTTTTTTTTTTCCAAATGACCCTTAAAATCTATCAGAGTCGGCTTTTATCTGCTCTATAGAGTCGAACAGAAGAACGGTGTTGTGAACTTATATAACACACAAAAGTAAATTTATTGCTTTGCGAACCATATTGATTCAGTTTTTTGAGAAATAGTCTCGAGTTTGGTTTTCGGATTTATTCGAATTGAATTCTCAAAGCATCCGAAAGGCTTTTAATTGTCCTCCAAAGTTTTTCTATCAGCAAGTTTTAGATTTTTTCGACACAAGTTTTATTCTCCCCGGAGGCTTTGCTTGCTCTACTCGGTCTCGGCCCCTTATTGAACTATCTTTTGCTGCAATATTTTTAATGTGTCTGATTTGCATTAAGATAAAATTATGTTTGAAAATTAGACCTTGAGCCTGCTAAAAATATATTTATAGCAGGCTCAAGGTCTAATGTATTTCTGATAAAAAAAAAACCTTAAAACAAGTTGCAGATTCTAATTAATTTGGACTTTGATACAATTCAACTATTTTCATATTAAATATCAAATTGGATAAATTCTGGTTTTTAGCCTTGATTTAAACAATTAAATTAGATACAAAAAAAACTTTTATTTAATAAATATTATTTTCCAATTGGATTCGTCGCATTATAAATTTATCAAGCAGAACAAAATGAAAAAAAAAAATTATTTTCTAAGTCAGTAAGCACACCTTGTCTTTTTCACACATCGCTTCCATTACACGTATTATTCTCTTTGTATATATTTCTCTTTGACTAAGTTTATAGTTACACCTACGTTCAATAAAGATATTAATTAAAACTGTCTGTCTGGAAAGACATTTTACTTTTTATTTATTTATTGTGTTATTCTAAAGACACGTATTGCGCACTAAACACTTCTCAAATTTACACTTTACTCCGCTCTTTTGTAATTATTTTATCTCGAAGCTGAATAAATTATGTGTATCTGTATCTATAAAGTTCGTTTCTTACTGTAATGTATGATAAACTTTAGTTTAACTGTTTAACAGACAGACGGACAGCTATTTGCCACACGCTACAATAAGAAAATTTATTATATTATTGCTCATTTTAGTATTTGCGTGTTTAAAGATTAAAAAAAATTAGGAAAACGACTACTTAGAATACATTTTTTTTTTGTAAATAGGGAAAATAGGTTCAGCAATTAAAGATGTACAACAAAATATAAATTTCAGAGCTATACATTATTAAATGGAATGAAAGAAAAAGTATATAACTCAATCAATCGCATTGTATAGTTAAGAAATCAATAATCCATTACTTTGTATGAATTTGAATTAGTGTATCTTTTACTAAATTAATCAAAGCAATAATTTCTACTGAATACTAAACAATAGATTAAAGATTAATTGCATGAATTTTCCCAATTTTTATTTACTAAAGAGTATGAATAAAACAACAAAAGTGGATTATTCCACAAATCACTATTATTATTATTATTATTATTATTATTATTTCTGTTGTTCGTGTACTGTAAATAATTTGTTAAAACAAAGATATAAATTTTGTATTTAAGTGTTTATTTTGTAGATAAATATTTGTGTTTTTTTTATTATACACTTCACAAAAAGTGTACATTAATTCCAAGCTATAAAGCTTAAAAGGGAAACGCCAAATGTGTCTAAGTTTCTTTTTTATGGATCAATATTTAAAGGTCAGGACACCGAAAAGGACCAAGCATCGGATAAGGCCTATCTTACAGATTTTTCATCGCTATACACGAAACTGTTCTTAAAAATTTTTTATCACATTGAAGATTTTGAAAAAATGATTTTAAAGGCAAAATTCGCGATTGTTCAAAACAAAGCGTGCTTCAAAACGCCCTACTTTCCTCTACAAGTATCAGACTAAGTTTATATTATAGATTTTTCATCGCTGAATGCGATTCTGACCTTGATTTAGGGTTTTTTGAACCTGCTTTTGTAATGGAAGGTTCAAACTTCAATTTAAGCCAAACTCGAGGTTCTGTCACCTCAGGTTTATCTGCTATATATGATGCAAAACAGTGTTTTTTGAGTTTTTCTCAAAATCTTCGGCGTGATACAAAATTTTTAAGACCAGTTTCGGGTTCAGCAATGAAAAATCTATAATATAGGAGGCCTAGTTCAATACTAAAAAGGTCAACCTGTGTAATCTGTCGGAAATTTCAAATATTGTAGCAGCTACCAATGGGTTAGAAGGTCTTACCGTTCTTTGAGATCCCGTGGCAACACAAAACGACGTTCCTGTGTTTTGCTTTTACCGCACTCAAACACCGATTCATATCTCTCTGTAGCTTCGCCACATGTTGTACAAAAAATCGAAAAACTGCCCATCACTGCTCTAAAAATATAAAATTTGTATTTAACTTAAAGACGGCTAAGTTGTATGAGGTTGATAACTTGTAAACTTTTTATAGATCAAATCAAGACTACAGGGTATCTCTTAGTCGAATTCACATGAAAATATCTTTATTTCTTGATTCTATGTAATTTTGTATATATTTTTATACCCGTCACACACAGTGTGGAGGGTATTATCATTTTGTCAGAAAGTTTGTAACGCATTAAAGGAGACATCGTAGACCCTATAAAGTATATATATTTTTGATCAGCGCGAAAAGAGGAGGATCTAGCCATGTTATCTGTTGTCTGTCTGTCTGTCCGTCTGTCTGTATGTATGTTTCATTCGCTCAGTTTTAAAGATTTTGACCTGAAACTCGGAACTTAAGCTTTTCTCAGTCCTAAGCAGTTCAAGTGTTAAAATCAAAGTGCCACGCCATTTTAAGGGGTAGCCCCATATAAACATACCGTTTTTTTCGGATTTTTTGTATGAAAATAGCAATTATTTATGAATGTAGTCACTCCAAGTTGGGTCCAAATACTTCTAATGTCATCAATGTCAAATCAAACTGCCACGCCCATTTTTAGATATAGCCCCATACAAACTTACCGTCCATTTAATAATTTTATATGAAAATAGCTATTATTTATAAATGTAGTAACTCCAAGTTGTTTTAAAATACTTCTAATCTCATCCAATATCAAAAGCAAGGTGCCACGCCCATTTTTAGATATAGCCCCCATACAAATTTAACGCCCGTTTTCGAATTTTATATGAAAATAGGTATTATTTATGAGAATATTCACTCAAATTTGGGTAAAAACACTTCTAATGACATCCAATAACAAAACCAAGGTGCCACACCCATTTTGAGCCATAGTCCCCATACATACTTATCGATTATTTTCGAACAAATGTATGAAAAGGTAATTATTTTCCAATATATATTTATAAATGTATATAATGATCACACTAAACTATTCAAAGATTCGTGTGACGGGTATTTCTCGGTTCCACCGAAGTTAACGTTTTTCTTGTTTGTTGTTGTTATGGTGTTTGCTGATTGCAGCTCATTGCATTTTACTATAACAATGTATCTGATTCATTGTATTTTTCTTGTCAATATTTTTTCTTGTTGCTTTAATTACACACTCTGACTAATGATTTTAGTTTATTGGCTTTGGATTAGTAATAATTGTAGTACATTCATTTTTATACTATTTATAATTAATAATATTGATTGTTGTCCGAACTTTTGGGTTATAATGCTATTTCCGTATAAAACTAATTACGATTTATTTTTGGTGAATTTTGGTAATCTTACTTTAACTAAATAGTTTATACACGAATACTACTTCTATAATTAGAATAAATAACAATGTATTAAGAATGTATTTCCTATTTTACTGCATGTTCGCACTACAATTTTAGATTCATTTGGTTCTTTACATGATTACATAAAAAACAGATAATGAGTTAAGAATCAATTTGCGGAAATTTATGATAAGGAATATTTATTATATTTTATGAATAAACGCATAAAATTGATAAGCCCTGGACTACATATAACGCTAAGAATATAAGTAAAGTGATTAGTTCTTGCAAAACGTTACAAACGAATAAATAAAACTATTTAAAGGGTTTCCCAAAAAGAATGATAGGTTTTGAAATTGAAAAAAAGAACAATAATTTTGGGTAAAAATAGTGCGTAATAGTTTTATTTGATGGGAAATTTTATGTCATTTAAATAAAATATCGTTCAGGTGGTCAACACGACGACTTTTCTGGCACTGGTTTATACGATCCTTCCAATGATCGATGACTCGGTGCAACATTTCCACTTGAATAGCAGCAATAGTGGCTCGAGTGATAACCTCAAGTTCATCAATGGTTGCTGTTTTGTTGGCGTAAACCTTAGATTAAACATTAGCCACAAAGAAAATAATCCATAGCTCGAAAGAAAATAATCCAATCCAACATAGACCTACAGAAAATAATCCAGATGATGCGACCATACTAAAATCTACACCAAACAGTGAGTTTCTTAGGGTGTAATGGTGCTTCATGAACGATTTGTGGGTCTGACTCACACCAATAACGACAATTTTAGCCAAAAATACGCCTTATATGAAGCTTCTCATTATTAAATTGCAAAACTTACTGAACATAAAAATCAACATTTCAGAATTTCTAAAATTCAAGATGACCGCTATCGGCTGTCAAAATCCTATCTTCCCTTTTGGGTAACCCTATATTTCTTATTTACTTGTTTTTTTTTTTTTTTTTAGAATTTAGCAAGTTGCCAAATTCGAAAAATTACAAACAAAAACATTGTATATAGTCTCGCTAAGAAAAAATCACGCCATTATCAGCCATGAAAAAAAATTTAAAAAGAAATAAAACTAACAATAAGTGTTAAAAATACAATACAATAGGTTATGATTTTATGTTCTATTTATAAATGAAACCACAATGTTATAGCACTATAGTGAGTAAGATAGACTACGACATGGAGAAGCTATAGAATAGAAATAAAGTCGTTTAAAAGGCAACCAACTTGCGCCAAATTAAAATGGGAATAACATAAACTGAAAGTTTTGCTGTTTTTTTTTTTTTTTTGTTTGCAGTTTCTTTTTATAAATAAACAAAAAAATAAATAAATAAATAATAAAAACAATATCATTGTCAAAGTCACAGTTTGAGGTATTTCAACAACATGAGTCGCGCGCGCTCTGATAAAGAATCATGAGCCAAACTGTACAAAGTTCACCCGTTCTAGCATAGCAGCTGCATGTTTCGGTACAAATGTACCGAGTAGATTCATAGAATGGTTTTTGATTTTTTATGGTATATGTCTGACTAAACGAGATTAGCAAAGTATGAAAAATAACACATACAGATACAAAAAATAATAAATTTATAGAAAAGTAAGCGAACGTTATCTTTAGTCAGTTGAGTGTGCTTGAATACGCTTGTCAGACAATTTGCAAGAATTTTTTTTTATAAGTGCAAAAAAAAATATATGAGAAAAAGAAAAAGTAGTATTCTATTAAAAATAATTAAGTTGGTCTCAGCAAACACTCAAAATAGTAATTAATTTATGAGAACACCATAGAGTAGAGTTAGTTTTGTTTTGAACAAAATTTTCACTTTTCTTGATTGAGTTTCAATTATTTTACGGATGTTCCATTTTTTCGATTTCAATCTCATTAATAAAAGTTCGCTTCGTTCTTGATCAGCTTGATGAGAACGGTCGATCTAGCCATGTCTATCTGTTTGTCCGTCTGTTTATTTCAACGCGATTTACTCGTTGACTACTGGAGATATTTAGCTGAAATTTAAAGCTTATGCTTTTCTCGGGAACAGCCAGGTCAAGTTTAAAAACGACGTACATTTTAAGGTATATTCCCCATATAATTTCGGTCAGTTTCGAATTTTTGTCTGAAAATGGTTATTATTTATTTGTTGTATTGACTTGGGCTTTGCTTGGATCAGCGGACAGACGGACATAACTCATCAACTCAGCTTTTAATGCTAAACCCACAGTGGCGCTAATCGGAACGGGAAATTTTTTTATAATGTCAAAACATATACAAAGTAGTAAGACAAACTATCGAATCGAGTTAAAATCGTTTAAATATGGCGACCAATGCGTCTGAGAAAAATTGTTCCAAACAGCCCCGATCGCCTCTATATATAAAACTGAATCACTTTTTGCGTGGTCACTCCATATCTTGAGATTGACTTCAGCGATTTTATTCAAATTTTCATTTTTTTAAATTTTTCTTATGCTTTGTAGAACGTTGTTACGGAAAGAAAAAAATTTGCTCAGAAAATTGAGAAATTTTCAAAAAACTTAAGCGTCTCAAAAATAATCCCAAATATAAACAAAAAATACGGTCCTAATATTCCAAGATTTCGAAATGCCTGCTTCCAAAATGCCTTGACAGGAAATATTAAGACATGAGTAAATTTTTATTTTCAGTTGAATTTTGAAATTATGTATAGAGAATCTGGGTATTAACGAGAGGAGAAAGTAGAATTGATTGGAAAAAAGGGCGCTGGAAAAAGAAGATTGGTGTCACAAAAATGTTTGAAAATGACTATTTGCGAAACCCGAGCAAGAACTGGTATTTCAGCTAATACTCTATAAATGTTTTAAATTAGAAATGCTTAATTAAATGTATTTTATTGAATGATTTTTTTTTAAGATATTTTTGCGAAAATTTTAACAAGTTTTATATCCATAAAAGACGCATAGCAACAAAAACGTATTTATTTGAAAAGTATTATAAAAGTTCTATAACAATAAAAAAGCAAAAAAGGCTGATGGCTGACTAAATTAATAAAACTCTTATTCTCTTATACGATTTCTCTCTTTCTATTGTATAGTATGTATCGTCTCACTCTTTATTCCTTGATTAAAAAGAACAAATGCCGGTGGCAGCGCAGCCACTAACTACCTGTCGGCATTTATGATTACGCTACACACCCGTTCCGTTCGCTCTTGTTTCTTTTGTTTAATAACAAAGATTACGTAAGCTTTCTTAAGTTTGTTGTTTGTCTCTTTTTGGCATTCGGCTTTGCTATTTTTTTCTAGTCAACTAAATGCGAGAAAGCCAAGGAAATATAAATTAAAAACTTTACGACTTTTTGACTTTTTTTCTCTCA
This sequence comes from Leucophenga varia, assembly GCA_018903435.1. NCBI lineage: Eukaryota > Metazoa > Arthropoda > Insecta > Diptera > Drosophilidae > Leucophenga > Leucophenga varia. The sequence continues at coordinate 171,436 of JAEIFJ010000640.1, forward strand.
ATGAACACCCCCATTTGAGTACCCACTTGATATGTGTATGTATACATTATAGTATATCTAAATGTACATATTTACATACATATTCAAGTAAATATAATGACTCAAGGGGTTTTGTTCTATTTCGCAGCTAAAAATCGAGTGAAATGAGTCATCTTATAACTAGCTTTTCGATTTCTTTTAAATAAATTTATTTGCTTGTTTTATTTTTCTATACATTTTAAAAAAGTAGGTAGAGTACTATTTTTTTATATCTTTTGTTTATTGTAGTTTTCGGTATGTTTTGACATTTTTCCACCATATGCCATTTTGTGGAAACCAGTCTAGACTCGATCATAAATTTTGAATTACGTTGACTCTTCCATGTGGACTCATAGCAAGCAAGATTGGGATTTTTAGGTCAACTATGATGTAGGTTTTAAATCGTTATTCTGGTAGAAAGCTAAGTCAACTCTAACTTCACTATTTCCGGAGGAAATAGCTTCCAAAAATGTTAAAATTTACTTCAAAATAGGAAAAAACTATCCTCCAAGTTTAAAAGAATTTGAATTTTTTTTAAATAAATCACCAAAAAACGAATTTAGAAACTTTTTATATGTATACTGAGTAACGCCATCCTTTAATGGATCTTTAGCGAATGGAATCGGATAAAACTCAAATATTCTGCTGAAACTTCTTCGTACCAAACTTTTCTGGACTATTACCTGACCAATCCGAAGAAATACTGTTAGGATCATCGTTCGATTTTCCAAATTTTCGTTAAAGAATAGAAAATACTTGCCTAGATGGTAAGAATTTATGGTTCAAGAATTAAGAATACAATTGTTAGAAATGACTTACGAGTTTCTTACTTCAAATTTAATGTTTAAAGATAAAATTAGCAAATTCTCCAGATGACTAATTTTTGAATAGGGTCGAATAAAAAAAGTTGTTCCATTTACATTGTTGTAGAGTATTTTATTTTTGGACAATAGCTCATTGAAATTTATTATTTTTCTTCAGTGAAATAATAAATTTTTGTTTAGTTTGTATTTTTTTTTTTTGTTTGTGAAATACGCCCAGCTGTTTTATGGAATTTTAAAAAAATTTAATAATTTTTTGTTTATTCAGAAGCCTTGTGTCTATTTTTTTTTTTTTTTTTTTGCCATATTTTAAGTACATTAACTTTTGGCATATTTTATTGATACTTCTGTTGTACAATTTATTTTTTTTTTTTTTATACCATTTTTTTTTCTTGGAAAAATACTAAGTTTTTAGGTTCTCATATATTATATGTGTCTAAAATACAAACGTTATTTGATAAAAGAAATTAATTATTGATAAATTGCGGTGTAAAATTTACTGTCATTGATAGAGAATGCGTGACTTTGATAAAAAGGAATTAAATTTTTTGTTTTTTTTTTTTAGTTTTTTATTGAAGTGTGAGAATGTACATATGTACGTGATGTTTTGATAAATAAAATACTATATCTTTATGTCCACATGTATACTTAAATATACTTATACTATATATAGTTAGTATAGTACTTCGAGTGTTACAAAGTTTCTTAAACTGAAATTTGCCATATGTTGTATTTGTTTAGTGTGAATAATTGAAACCAAAATGCATTATCATTATTAATTAATTAATTTCAGCTATATCTGCTTATTAAATCTGCTTCTATATATATACATGTATAATTATATGTCTTAAACACAATGTGAACAGTGACAGATTTTCTCACAAAGTTTATAATTCGAATATTATTTATAAGAAACCCACCCTATATTTATATAGATAACAAGAAGTTAAACGAGTACAAAATGAACTAAATGTGTTGGCAAAAGAGTGATGATTTTGACTCGCAGTGTAATTAGCGACTGTGACTTGAAAATCACAGTGATTGCAAATAGCGATTAAATCGCAGTTCGCGAAAAAAAACAATCAACGATTTCTGAAGAGGTTCACTGTTCGCGAAGAGCGAAAGACAAAATCGCCGATTACTGAACATGTTCACTGGTGAACAAGAAATCGCAAATCACTACATTCAGCCGCAGTGCGACATTGCGATTTTCAAATCACTGTGAAAAACTCACCGAAAGTGATTTTTTTTTGCCAACGCTAGTAGAACGGTTTATCTTTTTATATGATCAAAGTTTATTACGATTTTTTTTTAATGATTTCAATAAATTATGAAATTCTTCGTACGTTTGCATCGACAAATTTTTCTAGTTATGAAGACACATTTGGCACTCATAAATATTTTAAATTATAATTTTGGTATGCTTTAAAAAGTTTCTCCAAACTCCCTCAAACCACCAAATTCGAAACCTTAATACGAAAACTTTTTATTTCTTATAAACGGTTACATACGAAGAGTGTAGAAGCTCTTCAATTTTTTTCACAAAATATCAAAAGTTATAAAATTGAGGGGGAAGAATCGTCGGCGGACTCCCCTTTTTTCCCCGTTAATCATTTGTTTCAATGTTTATATAGCATATTCGATGTTCGTGGTAAATTCTCTAAATGTGGCGCTCACGTTTTTGCTACTGCTGCTCGCTCAGCAACAAAAAAAAAAAAAAAAAATAAAAACAAACATGCCACAATAAAGCAACAATTGAGTCAATTTATTTGTAGAATAGATACAAATACATAAAAAAAATTTAAATAGATTAATTTGCGTAAAAAACAAATAGAATATACACATTCACACAACAATGTTGCATGCGATAAATAATAATAATGAGAAATAATCGCATGCTATAAAATAATTTATTGTTTATTTTTTTAAATTTTAAAATTATATCAATTACATCTTCTTTTTTTTTTATTATTGTTTTTCTATTAAAGGCGCCATTTTGTCGCAGTTACGCGCATTTATCTCTCAAATATTTTTTTTTTTTTATGCTAATTGAGAAGAAGCGCATTAAAGCTTGCAGCTGCACTTGCTCTGTCACTCTGCTGCACATTGTGCTCTCTTGCTTAATTTTCCTTTTTTTTATTATGTATCTTTCTTTATCTCACTCATGCGCTTAGTTAGTCATCGCTCAATTGCTTATGTTGACCGAGAGAATTGTGCACTCAATCAAGGTCAAGGTTAACATTGAATTTCATTGAATTTTTCTTTTAGGTTTTTTTTTTTTTGTGTACTTACTGAATTTTAAGTAGTCAGTTTGTTTGTGGCTTCATAATTTATGATTATTGCTATAGAATAAAGAAAGCATCTTTGAATAAAAAAAAAGATGAATTTGAAAGTAAGATGAAAAAGTAATTGCATCGGCCGGGAATCGAACCCGGGCCGCCCGCGTGGCAGGCGAGCATTCTACCACTGAACCACCGATGCTGTTGAGCATGAGGCTGGGAAATTAGAAAATGGCTTCAGATGCTTCAAAGATGCGCAGAGATGAGCTTAAAGTTTAATAAAAGCAATCGTACAGCGTGTTTTTAGCAGCTCTTGAAAACAAGTTTGGCCCTTTGTTCGTATATTGAAAAGTGAACTTTTTTTGAGGATAGTTTTAGTTTTCTCGATATTTTGGGATCAACTTTGATATAGAATAATACCAATTTCTTATTGTCTCTCCGATCAAAGAACATATATTGTAAGGCTTAAAATTTATTGTTTTTGGTATTTTTATCATTAATTTTCCAGAAAACGTAATGGATGTGTTGATAAATTTTTAAATTTAATTTTGACGTCTCTTTTGGTCATATATCAAGAATGATTTTGAATCATTCAGCAAGGTGCCACGCCCATTTTAAGATATAGCGCCTGAACAAACTTACCGCCGTTTTAGGATATTTTGTTTGAAAATAGGTATTAATGAATGCATTTACTTAAAATTAGAAGGAAAAACACATATAATATCATCCTAAGTGTAAACCACCGTTATGATACGGATCGGGACGCTATAATGTGTATACAAACTATATTAATACCTCTAATTTTGTAATAGAGGTGGCTGAAGAAAAATTTCTTTTTCCCACCCAAATAACATATAAACTCCCCTTTTTGTTCCCACAAAAAAATATTTCGGGGAGGAATTAAGTACATAATAGATCTGGAGGATCAAAGCAACCAGTACATTTAAGGAGGTTTTAAGGGCCATTAGTCCGTCTGTCTACTCGATTTAAGTGATGTATTTTACTAACGGAAGAGTTTTAAAGATTATTGACCCTTAGAAATTTGAATTTTAAGACCTTTTCGGTAGTTTAAAAGTGAGTTCTGGTACGTTTGGGGCAATCCTAGGTCAAATAAGCTTAGCTTTCCTGGCTATGTGTCTATAATTTGCCATTTGTTATTGCCTAAAGAGTTTCATGATTAACGTATCATGTTAAGCTCGAGCTACGATATAGCCAAGGGACTACTAGTATTCCTTAGGGTTTAATTTTTAACATCGAACTGAACCTTCTTTGAGAAACGGGTAATTCAGTTTGTCCGAAAGTTTGCAACGCATTAAAGGAGACATCGGAGACCCCATAAAGTATATATATTATTGATCAGCTCGATGAGACGAATCGATTTAGCCATGTCCGTCTGTCTCTCTGCTGCAATGCGTTTTACTCGGAAAGTTTCAAAGATATTGACCTGAAATTTGAAACTTAAGCTTTTTGTGCTCCAGTTAGTTAGTTTGTATGTCAGAACCAAGGTTCCACGCCCATTTTTAGATATAGCCCCCATACAAACTTACCACTTTTTTTCGATTTTTTGTATAAAAAAATACGTATTCTTTATGAACATATTCACTCCAAATAGGGTAAGAACACTTCTTATGTCAAATGTAAGGCACCACGCCCATTTTTAGGTAAAGCATCCATACAAACTTACCGCCCATTTTCGAGTTTTGTATGAAAACATTTATTATTTCTGAATGAATCCAATTAAAATTAGGTAAAATCAATTCATTTTAACGAATAGACTAAATAATTTTTTGTATTTTTGCATAAAAAAAAAGAAGAAAAGAAAAAAAAATATTAAGTTGCATCGGCCGGGAATCGAACCCGGGCCGCCCGCGTGGCAGGCGAGCATTCTACCACTGAACCACCGATGCTTACGTACTTCGAAGAACTGAAGTTATACTTCAAAATATAATTACTATTTTACTGTTAAGTTGACCATTTAACTGCACGCTAACATTGTGCTAAATAAACTTCTGTTAACTTTCGATGTCCAAAAATTTAGAATACTTTAACAATCAATTTTATCTATAATTATAATCAAATCAAACAGAATACATTAGTAAACAGCTGTTTAATTTCACATTGAATTTTTATATTTTAAAATTGATGAATATTTTATTTTATTGTAGCTACATTCCACCGCGCCTATGGGGCTTTAGTGGACACGTGCAAACTGTGTTGCACAGCATAGTTGGACGTGTACGTTGTCCTTGGCCATTGGGCGATCGTGTCTATCTATCGCTGGAAGATGGTTCCACACTTACCTATGATCTCTATCAACCATTAAATGAACAAGAAGGTAAATAATAACATTTTAATATGTTTTTGGTACTAAATTTTTCTTCTACTTCTTATGGTGCAGAGGATATTACTGTAGCAATTTGTCCAGGCATAGCAAATTCATCAGAGAGTGTCTATATAAGAACATTTGTGCATTTGGCACAATGTAATGGGTAAATAAAAAAAAAAATATAATTTTAACAATTTTTTTTTATTAACAAATTTAAATTTTACCAAATGCAGATATCGTTGCGCTGTATTAAATCATATTGGAGCATTGAGAAGTGTGCAGGTCACATCGACGCGTATATTCACCTATGGTAAGTCAAATATTATTGGTATTTAAAAGAAATACAAATAAAAACTATTTCTTTTTTGTAACAGGACACACCGGAGACTTTTCGGAAATGGTACAACATTTACACAAGAAGTACACAAATAGTCGCATTGTTGCTGTTGGCTTTAGTTTGGGTGGTAATCTGGTTACTAAATACATGGGTGAATCACAAAAAACGAAACCACATAATATGATTGGTGGAATTTCAATTTGTCAAGGTTATAATGCTGTCGAGTAAGTTATGCGTTCGTTTTAGTTTTTAAGAAGTTTTTTGAAAATAATTGTATATATCATAGTTATTTTACCAATCTAAAAAACAGGGGCACCAAATGGCTATTGAACTGGCAGAATTTCCGTCGTTTCTATTTGTACATTATGACTGAAAATGTTAAGAGTATAATATTGCGTCATCGTCATATATTATTATCGGATGAGATCAAAACACGTCATAATCTTAATGAACGTGAGATAATTGCCGCTGCAACGTTACCTGAACTGGATGAGGCTTATACACGACGTGTTTACAATTTCCCATCGACACAGGAACTTTATAAATGGAGTTCATCGCTTTTCTATTTTGATAATATTGAAAAACCAATGATTTTTATAAATGCCAAAGATGATCCGCTGGTTCCGGAAGCATTGTTGCATCCAATTAAGGAATATGCAAGTAAGAGAAATAAGAAAATTGTTATTAAAAAAAAAAATTATAAATTTATGCATTATGCTAGACTGCTTTAGTTTTAATAGCGTTTAAGTTTTGAAAAATAAAAATATATTTCGCAGTCGGTAGGATTCGAACCTACGCTCCCAGAGGGAATCTGATTTCTAGTCAGACGCCTTAACCGCTCGGCCACGACTGCTTCTTGCGAGGGGAGTGGAGAAATTGTTAACTTATGCTAAAGATTAAATACTTTTCCCATTAACGTTCACTAAAAAAATTCATCACGTCCAGAATTAATTCTGTATACATTTTTATTTAAAAAATTAAAGTATTAATACGTCGTTAACACAATTTTGTGAGATATAATGGACAGTTTACAAAGTCTTAATTGACAGGACAGGAGTATAATGAAAACTAAAAAAGTTTTGCGAAGTAACGTGCATAATATATCAAGTGAAAGCTAAATTCTGGCACTTGCCAGATCGACTGCTACTCTGTTCACTACATGGACAAAGGAAGTGATCTCCATATTGGACAACACGATCGGTGGAAGAAAAATACCCACTATCCAATACCTGAATATCCTTGGCAGCCTTTTACGGTTCTTGTCATATGCAAACAACACCACCTCAAAAGTGAACAAAAGAAACAAAATATTAAAAGCTTTAGCAGGCACCACCTGGGGCAAGGACATAGAAACACTCACTACCAGAATAGCCACTGAATGTTTTCCATGACATCACAGTCACACCTGCACGTCGAAACGACAATAAGCCTTAACAGCTATTGCTCCAGTATTATGTCTGGTACCAACAACACTTAACCAGACTGTGGCCTGTCACCACACGACACTGCTCACTTATTTAGCTGTTTTTCACACCCAACGCAGCTCACTATCACGATCTTTGCTGTAACCCAGTCGAAGTAGCCATATTTTTAGGGTAGCATCCTACATAAGCACACACATATCATACACTCATACACATATATACAACAACACACTTAATACACATCACAATTAACATTAACTCATCTCTACAATAAACTATCTCCATCAGTGTTCTGGTATAACAAAATTATGTTGATCTCAATATTAATCCATGCGTCTCATTACAACAGGTTTTATGCAATTCATCAAGTCGCAAACATAAAGTTAGTAATAAAATTAAAGAGAGTCTTATGTTATTCATAATCCGTTTAAAGGAGTATTAGAAGCACGCAAAATTTAACTGAGTTTGGTGAAAAGACAATGATAAATTTTAATCCATCTTAATTCTTATAAAAGTCGATTATATATGTCAGATTTGCCAAACTGTAGTACTATAAATTCGTAATAAAAATTAGTAATAAGGTTTTCTAAAAATAATAACTTTCAGTTGAGAGCTCTGAAAGTTAAAATTAACATTGTTACGAAACACCCTGTTTATGAAGCTGCTGCTTATGCGAGTATCTGTTATGCGCAGTAGCTACCGATATGCTTTGTGTATGTTGTTCGGCAACGTATTCCTATGTGCAGTCGTGGCCGAGCGGTTAAGGCGTCTGACTAGAAATCAGATTCCCTCTGGGAGCGTAGGTTCGAATCCTACCGACTGCGAAGAGGTTTTCTTTTTTTTTTTTTTTATTTATTTGAAATAAAAAGCGGTATTTTATTTTTATGTACAATTTAAAAACTAATTTTAAAAAATAAAAGTTATAAAACTACACAGAAAATAATAATTTTTTTCTTCTATTTTTACAGCCACACGCCAGAATCTCGCTTACGTTGAAGTTGCACACGGTGGTCATTTGGGTTTCTATGAAGGTGGTCTATTCTATCCGAATCCAATTACATGGCTGGATCGTACATTGGTCGCTATGGTGGGTTCGTTGGCTATGATGCATACAGATGCTTCACTTGCAAAACTGAAAGCTTAAAATGCAAATTAGTCAAGAAGAAATAGGAAAAAAAAAAAATAAATAAATAAATAAACAAAAAATAAGCAAAAATATATGAGCGAAAATATAGCTTAAATTCAATTCGCTGCTTAAAATTTACAACATTTTCTGGGATAAAATTATTTGAAAAAAAAAAAAAAAAAATGTTTTTTCTTATCCTTGGAAGATAATAATAAAATAAATATATTTTATAATAAAACAACCAACTAAAAAAAACTAAAGTCAAAAAGTGCATTTAAAAAAAAAAAATTAGAGAAAACATTGTAAGCATTTCAATTTTTGACTAATGAGAATAAATGTACTAATTTTGAGACAGTTACAAAAAAAAAAAAAAATTATTAAAAATGAAAGTTAAATACTAAAATGAAAAATAAACTTTTGTGTTTTATGAGTGCTATTGCAATGTACTTATTTAAAACATTCTTTATTTTATATTATTTATATTCCAATAAATTTATGTAACTTAACACCGACAAGAAAATACAAAAAAAAAAAAATAAAAATAATAATAATTAAATATAAAAAGACAATTTAAAAAACGTACAAAATAATTATAATTTAAAAAAATAATAAAAACTTTATAAGAATGGCCTTAAATCATATTTGTTTAATAGGTTTCTTTAATTCAATAAAAACTAAAAAAAAAAAAAACTAAATTAATTTAGTTAATGAATTTTTTAAATTTTAGTATGTAATTATTTTTTATAAAGTAACTAAAACTCTAAAAACTAATACAAGTATACCAAATGAATAGTAATTATATATATAAAAAAAAAAAAAAATAAACAAAATAAATGTATATGTATAAATGTATGTCACTGAATTATGTATTTATTTTTTTAAAAATGTTTACGAAACTTTTTGTATGTACAATTTTTTCGATGTTTATATATGTATACCAAGATATTAAATATCAAATTTATGTGTATAAGATAAAATAATTTACAATAGAAAAGAAATGAAAAAAAAAAAAAAATGGAAAGAACAAATCATTTGCTTAGCATTAAATGTTTAAGTGTACAAAATACAATACAAATATATATGAATGTATATGAATACTACATAGAAATATAACTAAACAATGTTTAACTTGATGTATTAAAACAATATAACTATGTATTTATGTGTATCAATTTACAAAGGAGAAAAAAAAAACAATAAATTGAAACATTAAAATGAAACATCTGAAAATATTAATTCCTTTGGCAATATTCGACCAACATGTATGTTGACGGCTTTGCCCGAAAGACATTTAACAAATGACAAAACTATAAGATTTTGAATACTCAAATTATATTTTTAATTTTTTAATTACTCTATGAGATGTGTCTGTTGTTGCACGTTTCATTTGAAGAAAAATTTATTTGAATTTGATGAAAACATAAGCGTATTTCGAACGTGTGTAGACAAAATTTTAATTTGAAAAGTGTCACGTTTATTTTTTTTGGCATAGGCCCCAAAATTAAAAATTTTGATAGATTTGAAATCTAAAATAGGATCATTTAAGTTTTTAAAACTCTTATATTTATTTATAAACTCTTTTACGAGGTGTTTATAGTAAATGAGGCCAAACCCTCGGTTTTTGCGAAAAGCAATAGTTTAAGATTTAATAAACGATTTAAATTAAAAAAAAAAAAAAAAAAAATTAATTTGGGGAAACTTTAAAAATGAAACGCAGTCGGTAGGATTCGAACCTACGCTCCCAGAGGGAATCTGATTTCTAGTCAGACGCCTTAACCGCTCGGCCACGACTGCACATGTTAACAGGGTTGCCAAATGAATTACAACAGTTATGCTTAGTAAAAACATTATATATAACAGTTAATAAAACTGTTATATAAAATTTTGTTATACACACTTGGGCATAAATGGTTAAGTATTTCAAAGAAAAAAAAAAAAAAAAAATTGCAAATATTAAAAGATTTATTAAATATAAAAAACTATTTTGTAATAGTTATACATGCATGTTAAAGAGTTAAACTCCCCGGCCCATACAGAGTGAAGTATGCTCGTATTCTCACATGTTAAACAACGTTTGTACATTAGCACTTAACTTTTTATAAAAATCTATATAAAAAAAATCTAAATCAGTGGAAGACTTTTCCGTTTCGGAGTTTTTTGTTCTAAGTAACAGTGTTCCCATTAAGACTAATGCTTGTAATTTGAAAAATATTCATAAAATTGGAAGTGTTCCGAAAATTCCAATAATTTTGATTAATATCTCCCTTCCGCTTTTTTTGCTCTTTATTCAATGCTTTATAAAAAGTGTTACAGTGATCGGATTTAGTTTAAATATGATCCGATTTGTTCGATACAATATGAACTCTTATGTTTAACCTCCTTAATTTTACCAGATCGATTTCCTTATAAAAGCAATTGCTGCACTAATATTGATTGATGTAATTTCCACCAGACTATCTAAAAACGGTCTACTAAGGACGACATACATTACTCTCCAAAAGGCTGAAAGTAACAGAGAAGGTGATCCACAGTCTCCTCCTCGTTTTTACAGCTTCTACAAAAATCATAAGGTACTAACCATAGTTGAGCGGCATGACTACCAACTAGGCAGTGTATTCTGCCCACGTGAATTTTGAGATATTGCATTCTAGTATCTGCTTATCCGGATATTTTCCGCTTTACTCGCAGCTTCAGAGTCGACAAGGGAATTTCTTGCAAACTTCTTCTTAGAGGAATGACGGAAATTGTGACTCCTCTTTCCAACTTATCCGCTTCGTAAATATCTAGAATATGTTTTGACGTGTTGTTACACAAGGGCTTTAAAGGCTAAAAACATTTACATTTTGCTTTCCAGACTCGTGACTCGTGTAGGTTACGTCTAGAAAGATCACTTTTTTCGACAAATGCGGTTGCTTTTGCTGTAAATCAATTTGTTATAAAGTTCGCCGGATATTATTTCACCATTTTTCTGATTCCTAATGCGAATGACATCTGTCGTCGGTCGATCACGACATCGATCTTGTTGGACGGCAGATCCATATTGGACTTCTCTTTGATAGTGTTATGCGGTGGTACCATATTTCTTCTACGGTTCCAAAATTTATAAATAACTCGTTTGAATTGCGATTAAACAGCATCCAGTGCGATTGCTATTCCATTTTTGAATAGTTGATGTGCTTTCAGCATTATACACCATACACAGTTCTATTTTTCGATCATTCAATAGCATTCCATGGATTTTATTGAGGATTTTTAGTGACCTGTATAGAATGATTTGAACGTGTGGAGTCATTTATTAAGTCGTTTGTTGGCTCTTTTCTTGTGCAAAAAAATAATGGTTTATGAGCTCAGAATATTTCCTAAGCTGTCAGGTGATCACTTACAAACGGTTTTATTTCTAGCCAAATTTTACAAATTTTTAGTTCTTTCATTAATACTTCTTTGTTTTTTCATAGCTTTAATATTTGGTAAAAGTTTTTAGTACAGACGTTGGCTATTTATAGTTCCATCTGCTATAAAAATATTGAACTCTAAAGTAAGCATGAAAAAACACATAAATCGAGTGATCTTGACTACTTAGCACACTGTATTTAGATTAAATATAAACTATAAATATATACCGCAGCCATATGTAGCGTGGTAAACAGAGGGCTCCAGTAATCAGAACATATTTATAGATTAAAGTTCAAAACACTTTAAATTCTAAAATTAAAAAGCACCTGTTTAAGGGGGTTGACCCGTGTGACGTTCAATCAGTCCTAAAAATTCTTCCTATATAATTTACCTATAAATACCAGAAATAAGTTCAAAATTAACAGTTTCAAAAAGTAAATTTTACATAAACGATGTCGAAATTCTTATTCTTTCTGATTGTTTGCTCGCTTAGTGTTTTACTGGTTGCGGGTACCGCGCCTAAACCTTCACCTGTAACACCAACCAAACCGCAACCACCTAGCTGCGTTAGAAGCAATGTTCCAGAAGGAAGATGTCTCGTAGACCTGAAGTGCAGTAATGGTGCTGCTATGTTTGAGTGGCGAGAGATTTCGACAAATCAAATTGACTTGGAGAATACCAGAAGACAACAAAAAAATGAAATATGTGAGTTAAAATTTTTCTATTTGCTTCAAAATTAAAATCTGAGCGTAAATTTCTTATTTTTTTTTTTTTTAGATATGTTCCCCGTGTCTTTTAGAAAAGCGGAGTGTAACGATATGAAAAGACGTCTTCAAAATTGCAGTTGGTGTTAGCGGTTATTGTTTTTGTTAAAATTGTTGAAAAAATTTAATTGATGAATATTATTTGACACTAAGTAAATAAAAGATTGATTTTTAATTAAAATAAATAATTTTCTTATTATTATTTTATTGTTCTACTTGTACATTAAGGAGACTTTGTTGTTATGTAATAAATAAAATATTATTAAGGGAAAAATTTATATAAAAAAGACACGTCTTATGTTCGGCTATGTTTGGCTAGGCAGGCTAAAAGATTGCCCAACACTTAGGCCAAGAAAGTCGACCCATTTTGATAGCACACAGATTTCAATAAATGCAAAAGAGGCCGTGTATCGCAGATAATTCTTGTACAACTTCGACGTTCTCATATTGTTGAAAATGTATCTCCACACGAAAATTTCTTTTTACCGAGGATAAATCTTAAGAATCGTATTAAATAAATTTAAGGATAATAGTAAGTAATAGTCAATGGGGTCTCCAGGAAACTCGAGTTCTTTACAAATGGATAGCATCAATGTTTCATTAATATTTTTATTATTTTTTTTTTCGAAACGTTAGTCATACAAGAAATATGCACTACTTTGTCAGGTCCATCATTTTATTGAAAAATTATTGAAAAAATAAATATGTTTGACCTAAATCGTTATGATATGGTACAATTTGATCAAAAGGTCCAAGTTTTTTCTATCCAAAACAGGTTTAAAAATAAAAATCGATTCGAACTTGGCTGAGTTATTTCCAAATAAGGAAAGAGAGGAAAAAGAAATCAGTATTTTAACCATTAGTCCAGATTTTGGGAGTGTTCTGCAAATTCCAAATATACAGTTTTGTTTTACTCGACTACCTTGCAACCCCCACCAAGACATCACAGATATTTCAAAATTTTTTTTAAAAAAAATTAAATTGAAACTTGGAATCTTGAAATGTATACGAATCAAGAACCAAGCTTGGTTTTTTTTCGATATTTTCATCAAACCTGTGATCGCTTAAAGCTCAGTGTTCCTAGTCATCTAAGCTGCCAACATATTTTCTTTTAGAGTTAAAGATTAAAGACTAAATATTAACCCATTACTAGCCTAATCTGGTTAGCAGTGTCCCACTCAATGTTATTTCCTTTTCAATTTAACATTACAGAGTCCAGCCAAAGCTTATGCATCCGGCTTTGCATCCTGCAAGGGGTTAGTCCTTGACTTCCACTGAGTAGTGTCTGTATTTGAATACACATTTGTTAGAATAATTCTTACATTTTTTGATGCATTTAATAATTTAAACTGCAACTTTTTCTTTTGTGCACTTTCCCTAGCATACTTTACTTGACCTTTTATAAATTCCAAGGGTTTCATAAATAGCACCACAACAGCTGTGTAAATATTATTATTGAAGACTAAGAACATATTTCATTTACTTAATATTTTATACCCAACAGTCTTTGGGTATATGAAGTTCGTGCTCATATTTGTTAGGTCACATTTAATGTTACATCTTCTCTATGTTTTTATTTAGTCGACCAATGACTTTTGCAACCAATGACTCATTCTTATTCCAGAACATAAAAAATAAACTGTCAGGAAAATATTTTTTTGAAAAATCTGTGAAGCCATGCTGTGTTTGTAGTGTATATTGTAGCCTATCATACTCGAAAGTTCGCTTATTTATTCTTTTAATTTATAAATGCAGTTTGTCATTTATTTACTTAATAATAATAACACTTACTTCCAGGAAAAAATCATTGACCTTCAACTTTCAGCAGAACTGTCTGTTTAAATATTAAAAAAAAAAATAAAAATAAATCGTTTTTTTGCATTTTACAAATAATACAAAAATTTTATTTTTCGATTAATTGTTTGTATTTTTTTTTAATTCTTATTTAATTTAATAATTTATTACTTTTATTTATATTTATTAGACTTAAATAAATATTATAAATATTATTAGCTACAATTTTTAACTTGCATTTTATTTTTTATTCGTTTTTTTTTAATTTACATATTTACAAAATTATATAAAAATATTTATTTATTTTTTTTGTTACAGTTTAGTTTTTTTTTTTATTTAGTTGTTTGTTTATTTTTGTTTATGCACAATTTTTTTATTGTAGTTACTTATTAAATATTTATTTAACTTATATTTATATTATTAATTATTCTAGCATTTAGTTTCACTATTTGATTAATATTTTAATATTTAATACATTTTTTTTAAACAAAATTTTGTAGTTGCAAAAGAATATTTTTTTAATAAAAATATGGACGTAATACATAGTAGAAATATTATTTATTCATGTGTATTAAAAAAGAAATATTTAATTATTTTTTTGATTAAATAAATTGAATAAATATTTGTAAGTACGGTTGTACTTATTAATTAAGTTACTCTTTTGGGTGTTAAGGACATCTCAAACCGAGTCATATTTTATTAATTAATGATTTAGTTACAATTTCCTCCTTAATAAGTCAGAAAAAGCATTTCAATTTATTAAAAAGTATTTTTTAAAGTTTTTACTCATTCTCTTTTGTTCATTGAGATTAGTCAAATTTACTCTCTAATCAATTGCATTTTTGTTGTTGCAGTGAGTACAAGCTTAGAGCTTGCATTGATCTGCTTCTTTTTCTCTCACGTTTCAATTAGTGTGATTTGTGCTGTGGTCGCGTCGCGTGTTTATTAAAAGTTAATGAAATTTTTGCTTTTGAAATTTAGTTTTCGCGTGAAAATACATAAGTGACAAACGTATTTTTTTTAAATAAGTGAAAATAAGTGACAAATGTAATTCTTTTTGTGTTAAATTCAAAAGTTAAATAAAATCAATCAAATTCTAGTGGAATTATATTATTAAGTAAATTTTTTCTTGATTTGTGTGTGTTTATTTTTCGCTGCATCATTTGTCGCAAAGTCAAACCGTTATTTATTTTTTTTTTTGCAAATGCAAATTTTTTGTCTTTGAATGCAGTTTCTTTAAGTGAAAAGTGTAATTTTTTTTGGTGTTAAATTCAAAAGTTAAATAAAATCAATCAATTTCTAATGAAATTATATAATTAAGCAAATTGCTTTTGATTTGTTTGTGTGTTTGCATTATTTTTCGCTGCAGCACTTGACGCAAAGTCATACCGTTATGCAAATGCAAAATCAAAGTAAAAGCAATTTGTTGTTTTTCCGAAATTAAATTAAAAAGTAAATGAATGAAATTGTGCACCTTAATGTCAATGTGCTTTTTTTGTGTACAGCATCAAATATTGCAAAAGCAAAGTTCCATTATTTGGCAACGTTGCTGTGCCAGAAAAAAAGGCACTCGGTTCGAACATTTTTTTCCTTGCAAAGATAATATTATTGCGGTAAGTAACTTCTTTTTTTTTGCCTAAATTGCAATCTTTTTGTATGCACCTAAAGTGTGTCAAAAAAGTATTTGTACAATTTTAATTTAAAACATGGAAAAACAATTACTTTGGCAAAACCGATGCTGAAACACACGTCACACGAATCTTTGAAGAGTTTATGTGTGGCTTAGTTTTAGTGGCTTAAATAAAATTTAGTGCTGGGATGGTTTGGGTTCTATGGTCTGATACAAGACAAGTTTATGCGTAACATTGATATCAAATTATAAGCTAAAAATACAGATATAATAATGATTTTCTTGAAAATATTAGAAAATGGGAGTTAAATTTGTATACACGTTATAGAAGTCCGATCCATATCATATCTGTACTGTATTTGTAGGAGAATACTAAATGAGTTTTTACCCAATTTAAAGTGAATAAATTTAGAAATAATACCTTGCTTCATTCAAAAGAACTAAAATGTGCGGTAATTTTTTATGTGAGCTATACCTAAAAATGGGCGTGGTACCTTGGTTTTGACATTGGATGATACAACAAATGTTTTTACCCAGTTTGGTATGAATGTATGCATAAATAATACCTATTTTCATACAAAAAATTCGAACATGGGCGAAAAATTTGTATGGGGGGCTTTATCTTAGAGTGAGCGTGACATTTTGAAATTAACATATACATAAACTGTCTAGGAAAGAGAAAAGCTTAAGTTTCGGGTTTCAGCTCAATATATTAAAAACTTAGCGAATGAATCAAAGCGCAACAGTCAAACAGACAAACATAGAGACGGACATAGCTAGATCGAGTCGTCTCATTGATCTGATCAAGAATATGTAAATACCTTGTGGGGTCTCCGACGTCTCCTCTAGTGCGTTACAAACATTTCGACAAATTAAATATACCCGTTTACACAAAGCTAATTTTTATTTGTTAACTGTTTGAACAGCGGAAGAGTAATTTAATCAATTTTTTAAAGCAAGTTCTATGAATTTCTTATTTTGGCTTAATACAAATCTCAACATAATTTCTAAGCCAGGGCTGTATCGAGTCATTACCCCTACCCAACCACTTCGTGCGGGTATTTGAGTTTCGGATTCATCGTAGTGAACTTTTTTCTAGTTTTTAAATAAATATGTTACCTAGGCTGTTTGATTACCTTAATACAAAAACGAAATGCTTGCTTGTTGTACTTCGCTACACAACATTGCAATACAACTCTGTGCTATAGAATTTTTTATTGCATCGCTCTTTAAGCTTTTACTTTGATGTCAGCGTAAGGCTCCTAAAGAAATCTTTTGAAATTGAAACTATTAATTTATTTATAATTTTGGTCAGCACTACATTTTAAAATCTTTTTGCATAGAAGCTATAAATCAATGTGGACTAATATGAACTTAGGATTGCAAACCATTGACACTAAATCAATCATTTAGTCGTGAGATCTCATTGCGTCCATTCCACAGAAATTCTGAAGCACGGAAATATGAACGGCCGGATAAATAGACACTTACTTACTTGAGTGAGAGAGGATTGGGAAATTTTTCTTCAGTAGTTATTCAAATGATATTTGAATATGAGAAATAGTCTTTTAGATTTAAGGACTTATCAAACAAATTGGTGGTAAAATGGGAGTAGATAAACATTAAACAAAAAATTAATTGTTTAACTATTATTATTCTAATTATATCTATAACTACTTTAATAAAATATTTTCAAGTGCACTGACAATCATTTAATTTATTTAAATACTTTCCGTGCACTTCTTTTTTTATGTGTATTTTATACATCTACTTAAATACTAAAAGTTTATAAGCTAAATTATTTAGCTTTATGCTTAAGTTTCTAAGCAATTAGCGTACAACTAATTATGTATTTCAATTCAAATCATACATAAGCTTTTCAGCATTATTCGGTTCCTCACAGTCAAATGAAGCCATCATTAGTTCTGCAAAAGATAGAAAAATAAATAAAAAATGTATAATAAACTTTATAAAGATTATTTAAGCTTAAAAAAAAGCAATTCAAAAAGTTATATTATTATAAATATATTCTATAATATACAAAATGGACAAAAATCAAATGCGCACTTAAGTTGTTTTTATGTTTATCTATTTCAAGGGACACTTGTGCGTCCTTGAGATACATATATTGTAGAATAAAAAGAAAAACAACTATCTTATATAATGTTCTTTAAGAAAATCAACATTTCCGTTTTTTTTTGCTACTTACTGCTTTTGCTACTATTTTTAATAACTTTCAAGGTTTTTTTTTTTTTTTTTTTTTTTGGATATCAAAATAAGATACGTTTTTGTTGAGCAAAATATAAACAAAATTTGTTGTACTTAAATTTTATGTAGCGCAAATAGGAAATACGCTTTAAAATTTAGTATTTGTTGTGAGATTTACAAAAAAAAAAAGTAAATAAATAAATGAAAAAAAAAAAAATTAAAAAAATTAATTAACAAAAGAAACTAGTAACGAAAAACAGTATTATAAGCCATTGTCACGTAATCGCAAAAATTTGGCGATTTAAGATTTAGTAAATTTTAACGATTTCAAAAGTTATGTTTCATTCAAAATCGTTTCTATGCATTGTACATAAGAAAAAGTGTTATCGATTGCAAATTAAATGGTTATCGGTCTAGGCCAATCGCAAATTGTTGTTGTTCTGATTTTTAGGCTTGATTAGAAAATATTGATTAAAACATTTGAATTCAGAATCAATGATATTAAAGAGCTAAACTCTATAAACATCACAGAATAAAATAAAAATATTTTTAAACAATCGACAGAACATTCTTTGTGTAATGTTTTGCATTTACTTAAAAGCAGCCGGTTTGAAACCGCAAAAATTTAGCGATTTGCGATTGTCGGAGCTCGGCTGAATGTTTCAAGTTATTTTCTTCTCTATATAAAACAAACTCCACACAAACAAAAAAAAAAAAGTAATAAAATTTCAATAAAACTATTAAAAATGCATGCAATTTTTTGGTTTCATTGTTTTCGTTTACGTTTTATGGGAGCAAAAAAAAAATAATAAAACAAATAATAATACCTCAAAATATTTTAACACCAAAAACAATAGTCAAGGAGCAGGATGCTTTGTTATACATTTTTCACAATCTGAATTTTTTCATTTTGTTTGCCAACAAGTGCCCGCAATTCCGTTAAGGTTTTTAAATGATAAATATTTTTTTAAAAATAATTTCAAATAATAAAACTAGTATAAGCAGTACCCACAAAAAAAAAAAAAAAAAAAAAAAGAAACACGCACATACACCTTACCTTAAATAATTTTTTGCACAACCAGGTCAAGTGCCGACCAACATATTTAAATACTTGCAAAAATTTCTGTTTAAAGTGCACTCAAGCTACATATGACCCGTATGGATGAACAAACCAAGTAAGCAAAAGTTTTCATTAGAAAACATTTAATAAAGTTGTGCCAACTAAATGGACAAGGCATTCATATATATTCGTGTGCTACAAGACTGAAGATGACTAAGTGAGTGACTATGTATGTCGCTAAAGCATAGAGAATGTATGTATGTGTACGTGTGTGTGTGTGTGTGTGTCCATTAAACTAACACACATATTGGACGCATATTGCGCAAACAAGCCGAGAAAATTTGTATCTTTGTAACTTTGTAGCTATACGTAGCTATCCTACTTAGTTGGCAAGAGGTAAAATGTAAAAAAAAAGAAAAAAAAGAAAGTAGAACTTCATGACCGTAACATGTTTGGCAGCCATAAAAACGTTTCCATTTCACACCGAAAGCTATTAAATTTGTTAGAAATGCCATATGGATTTGTACAAAGAGTAAATACAAGAGTAACTCGGTTGTATTGTATCAATGGATTAGTAAACATATAAAGAGTAGACGTTTTAGAGTTTTAAATGAAAAAACAAAAAATTTTAAAAATTTAAAAAAACAAGGTCGAACCAAGGCTTAGATACCCGTCACACGAAACTTTAAAAAGTTTATAAATGATCATCTGTGGCTGAAGTAAATTTTCGCGAAGGGATGTTAACGGTAAAAGGTTCGGTACAACCTTGGTGAAGACACAATAGTAGGGTTTATAAAAGAAGCATATATGTCAAGTTTTAAGCAGAGAATACAGAAATATTTGGAATTGCTTGGTCAACGCAACAAAGTTCTTTTTAGAACTTTACACAATCAATTCTATTTCACCACCAACTTTTCCCATTTTTTTTTTGTCTACGAAAAAAAAAAACATTAGGCTTTCTTTTTTTTATAAAATGGGCGTGGCACTACCCACTATCGAATATCACTCCTGCAGTTCTATTAGGGGCAAACATATGAATTTTTCTTAGCAATTTTATAGGGGAGTGGCCCCAACCATTTTATTTTATTCTAACATCATATTGCTTTTGTGGGACCATGCCCGATTTTAATTTTGCAAGATTCACTATATATAACTGCACTTTTTCAAAAGTAAAAACGATTAAAAAAAGCTTACGAATAAAATATTGCAATAATTATTATATTGTATCAAAAACGATCGTTCTTTGTATGAAGAACAATTCTTCTTTGTATCAAGAACGATCGCTCTTTTGCTTCATGAAGGATCGCTCTTTGTATCAAGAGCAATCCTTCTTTGTACCTAGAAAAATCGTACTTCGTATGAAGAACAATCATTCTTTGTATCAAGAACAATCGTTATTTGTATCAAGAACTATCGCTCTTTGTATCAAGAACAATCGTTATTTGTATAAAGAACGATCGCTATTTGTATCAAGATCAATCCTTCTTTGTATCTAGAACAATCGTACTTCGTATAAAGGACAGTCATTCTTTGTATCATGAACAATCGTTCTTTGTATAAAGAACAATGAGCTAAGAGCAATATGTTTGCAGTTGATTCAAGAAAGTTAGTATGAAATCGCCTATAGAGCTACGCATGGAGAGCAGAGCCTGAAATGCTCTATGATAGTTCAGAGATTCTGAGAAAAGCATATATGGAACAAATAACCGAAGATGCTTCATTAAATGTCGTCAGTTATCAAGAACTTATAGTAGTAGTTTCAAGTTATTTATGTTCTTCAACTGTATTTTTTATTGAAACTTAAGAATTGCTTAAATTTATTTCAAGTTCAAAATATATTAAACACACTGACCACTTGAAGCATTAAAAATTAAGAAGAATTACTCATAAAATTTTAAAAGTGATAGATTTCAATTCAATAATAATAATAATCACCAACACCAAAACATCTAACTTCAATGGAAAACCAATAAAATCTAATTTCCTATAGCAATTCAATATTTTCTACGAATTTCAGTTAATATAAATTGCAATATCTACTTTCACAAAATACATTACTAACTGCTTTTACAAACTTGTATACAGATAAACATGGTAGATACACACATTACACTTATATGAAATATATCTTACGTCAAATAATATATTTAGGTCAGCAACAAAGCAAAATTGACATTGAATAAGATAAAATCAAGAATTTTAGCTACAAAATGATAAAAACAACTGCAGGTTACACATGAAATGTGAGCTCAAAAAGCAGAAACAAATTCATCAAGATACCAAGTTTCAAGTTATTGAAACAATTGTATCTAATACAATACTATACGCATGCCACATGGTATTTACTTGGTAAAATTGTATCTCATAGTTACGATATAAAGCTTTACTGCTGCTACGCTACATATAACTGTCTGTCAAACTGTTCATCTATGTGTCCTGGCTGTCAAGTGTGCTGACAGTATTGGTCAAAGTAACATTCGCAATATTCCAAAACATTTCCTTAGCATGTTTTAGATGTAACTAAATACGTAGAATGTATCTTTTGCTACTATAGTAGCATAAAATAAGGTTTTTGAAAGTTTAAACTTTTCATTTAGTTTGAGTATTGTAGCAAATTTGAAGTTGAAATGTCTGAACTGATACGTTTTTTATGTTCTGATTATGTCGTTTGTCATGTAAATTTTCGATGTTTTTTTCAAGCACTGCATCAGTTGAGTCGAAAATTGTGTAACACTGAAACACAACAAATCGGAATAAATTCGTACTGAACTGAACTAAATTCGAATATAATTCATTTCTTTAACGAATTGATTCAAGTGAATTGACTTGATTCGACTCTAGTAGGCAATGAAATGTATCTATTCGAGTCGGTTATCTTAATCGGAAAATACCTTCAGCACACACTGGACCTAAATTGAAATTTTTGGCAGAAATTCGATTTTTTTATTCAGAATAAAAAAAAATGTTTTTATGTAAAAAGAAGTGTACATTTTGATTGTCACTCCATAACTCGAGCCGAACGATTGCCATAAAACTGCAGGGGAAGGTGCAGGGAGGAGTGATGATGGTTAGCTAATTTTGAAATACAAAATCGGTCCAGCCATTCTCGAGTTATGATTTTTTTCTGAAAATATTCAAGATTTTAAGAAAAATATTTATTTTCGGTTCGACCTATTGAAAAATTTGATAAATTCGGTAGTGGTGTTGCGATACTTCATTTGGACTTTTGTAGGCATAATCCATACTATATTTAGAGTTCAAAGATTACATAATACAAAAATATTCTTGAAAAAACAACATTTTGGGTTGTATGGGGGTACCCCTCAAAATGGGGCTGAGAAAAACTGTTTGTAATTGATCACTTGACAATTTAGGAACGCCTAAGTTTCGAATATGGTGGACGGAGGACTAGACACACATAACTATATATAAAATTTGAGAAGAACTTTTCCGTTTTTTTTTTTTTATACCCGTCACACACAGTGTGGAGGGTATTATCATTTTGTCAGAAAGTTTGTAACGCATTAAAGGAGACATCTTAGACCCTATAAAGTATATATATTCTTGATTAGCACGACGAGACGAGTCGATCTAGCCATGTCCGTCTGTCTGTCCGTCCGTCTGTCTGTCTGTCTGTCTGTATTTACGCGATTCATTCGCTTAGTTTTAAAGATATTGACCTGAAACTCGGAACTTAAGCTTTTCTCAGTCCTAAGCAGCTTAAGTGTTAAAATCAAAGTGCCACGCCTATTTTAAGGTGTAGCCCCCATACAAATTTACCATTTTTTTCGGATTTTTTGTATGAAAATAGCAATTATTTATGAATGTAGTCACACCAAGTTGGGTAAAAATACTTCTAATGTCATCCAATGTCAAATCCAAGCTGCCACGCCCATTTTTAACTATAGCCCCCATACAAATTTAACGCCCGTTTTCGAATTTTTGTATAAAAATAGGTATTATTTATGAGACTATTCACTTAAATTTACGTAAAAACACTTCTAAAGATATCCAATAACAAAACCAAGGTGCCACGCCTATTTTAAGCTATAGTCCCCATACAAACTTATCGATTATTTTCGAACAAATGTATGAAATAGTAGTTATTTTCGAATATATATTTATAAATGTATTTAAGCCACTGATGATCACACAAACTATTCAAAGATTCGTGTGACGGGTATTTAAGCTTCGGTTCCACCGAAGTTAACGTTTTTACTTGTTTTTTTCTAAAACTTGTGGATTATTGTTACGAAAAGAAAAGCTAAGAAAATTGCACAAAAAATTGAGAAATTTCAAAAAATTTCTGCGTTCAAAAAATCCCAGAAAAAATTTCAAACAACTGAAAAAATACCAATACAAAAATTCCAATATTTTTAAATACCTGGCCCAAAATCCCTTGACAGGAAAATATTTGGAAATGAGCGAATTTTTAGTTCCAATTGAATTTTGATTCTATTTCAAAATTTTATAAACTTGAAACAAAAAGTGGGCGCTTGGAAAAGCAGGTTGGTGTCACAAAAAAATTAATTTTTTGGTGATTTGTGTAAGATAATTAACCAGATTGTTATGGATTTTTCTAACTACTATAAACAATATTGTTCCTCAATGTGTGTATAATACGGCAATATTAATTATTTTTGCTACTTCTTGCTCTGAAATAAAAAAAACACTTTTATCATAGAGTTTAGCAATGCTGAGATGGTTGACATTTTTTTTATTAAGTGACCGTAAGGCAGTTGTCCTTGCAGATATTGATAAGAATACAAACCGAGTTCGATGTAGTTCAAATTATAAATGAATTTTCTTTTGAATGACAATCATCAGAACAACACTTGGTTGTATCTCGGCAATGACGTAGTAATCCTGAAGACTTATTCTTCTTATTTACGGCCAAAAATTTATAAGTTGCTCTTTTCTTTGTAATGAATAATTTTTTTTACTAGGTACTTCAATAAATTTATCTTATTTAAGTTATTTTTTTTTTTTTCGGAGAATCATAACAAGTGTTAATAACTTTAATGAAATAACTCCAGTACATGTATAATACATCGAATTAATTTTCTGTATGTATTTTTTTTAAAAAATCTTCTTAATTCTTACACGACGACGACGCTTATTGCTTTCGTTAGTCGCTAAAAAGTTGCTGGCGCTAGCAATAAATGTTGCATTTTAAGCGCTTTACAGCATTGGCTAACAGGCAAAAAAAAGAAAATATATTTTTTACAACAGCATACAACGATGACAAAGATGCAACAAGGATAAAGGCGTCATCATCGTTGTACTCAACGTCTGATTGTGCGTCATTTCCCAAACTGCATAAGCACGATCTTTTTCTTTTGCGTAGTCGCGGTGGTAGTGGTGGTGTTGGTGAACTCTACTCAACGCTGCATTTAAACAGGACAAACTCTCGTTGGTAAACTCATTTATGTGCGTTGCAGTTTTTAATTTGTCTCATTGGGAATGTTAGTATGAATATGTACTGAAGTTGCAAGGAGTATACGATTGCATACAGCAGCAGCAACAACAACAACAATAAGAAGAATGAATGCATGAAAGGATAACTTGCTTGGATGACTGCATGAGTGTATTGTGCCTGACAGCATAGCTGTTGCTTGCTTGTCTGTTTGTTCCATTCGTTGCTGTCTGTATGTCTAGAAGCCTGCAGCACTTTTTTGTGTAAACTGTGCTGCATACAGGATATGATGCAGCAGCGTATATACTATATAAGAAAAAAAAAAAACAAGTCTGTATATGTACATCAAGAAACACCACCTGCAATGCTTCGATGCTTTGTGCCGTTTTGCAATTTCCTTTTTGTAATTATGCAACGATTTTCTTCGACTTTTCTTTCTTATAAAAAAAAAAAAAACAAAAACACCAAAAAGGATCAAAAGGCTGCAAGTAATTGTTATGCCCAAATGATTATTATTTGTATTGTGTATGAAATTCTCTTGTGACATTTCCGTTCATAACAATTGAAATTAAATTTGCGCCAGAATAATCAGCATATCACATGAAAAACTTTAAATTAATATTGTGTATATCCTTTACATGTTTTACCATTTATAATGCCACAAAACGAAACCACAATACTGATTTCTTTTTGCCTTGTCTTAAATATTACAGCCACAACTATTTTTGTTGTCATTGCAGTTAGATACGTTTAAGCACTTGTAAACACATACATTTACATAGATTTTGTCTTATTTTAAGTCTTATTTTGAGTCATCTGTCTAATGAGCACAATTAAAAGGACATGCCTGTGAAATTACTTAAATACATTGCGTATACGTAATACGATAAACAATATTTATTCAAAATGTCAAGTTGTTTTGTAGCAATACATATCTTCTTCTTTGAGGAAATTTTGAAGGTGTTTGCATGCATTTCCTCTGCAATTGTTGCTGTTGTTATCTATTTTCATGTTTTCCTTGGATTTTGTATGTTTTGACTTAAAATTTATGCAGAGATATATAAAATATTTAGTTAAGTTAATACAGTTGTTTAGTATTCAGCTTAGAGTTGTTGTTGTTGTTGTTAGAAAATATTTCCTTAATTTAAATATCAAATTGATTACATTGTTTAATTTTGTCAAAATATTTGTGAAATGCGAAAATGTTCGGAATTGTTTAATTATTTCTGTATGTTAACTGACTTCTTACGAAGAACTTCAATTGTTAATTGAATCACAAACTGGGGTCCAATTTCAATATAGAATTTTGCCACCTATAGCAACCTATGAGCTCCCAAAAGGTTTATGGTTCTATCTTCTAACATCGCTGTCTTTAGTAGTACCATTTAAGTAGTACCAAAATTCGACTGATGTGTCGCATGGGTCCCAAAATGGTCCCATTATAAGAAAATACTGTACAGGGTCCGCCATCTAACATTTTTTTTTTTGAACTAGTGGTTATTTCGAGTGTGGCAACACTGATGTCACATCTGATTGTACAGAAAGTTAGTTTTATCCTTCCGCTGAACGAAAATGGTTGTGTATACGATTGAGGAACGCGCTTGGTCGAAGACCCGGAATTTTACCAAAAAATCATCTTTTCCGACGAAGCTCATTTCCATCTTGGCGGCTACGTCAATAAGCAAAATTGTCGTATTTGGGGGACGGAAAACCCGCACGTGATCGAAGAGAAGCCAATGCATCCTCAGAGAGTTACTGTTTGGTGCGGTTTATGGGCTGGCGGCATCATTGGCCCATTTTTCTTCGAAAATGCGGCAGGAGCCGCCGTTACGGTCAATGGCGAACGCTACCGCGCCATGTTATCGGATTGGTTCTTCCTGGAAATCGAAGACGAGGACTTGGACAACATTTGGTTCCAGCAAGACGGCGCACCATGCCATACAGCCAACGTTACGATCGATCTTGTGTTTTGTTTTTATTGCATTTAAAAAAAAAAAAGTTACGTGGCGGACCCTGTATAAAAGCTTTTATACTGCAGACAATGAGCCTTGATTTCTTGACGCTCAAATAGACCATTGTCCAAAGACAAAAAATCTTTTGACAATGAATAATGCAATAGGGCCTTTTAATACATGTTGGGGCCCTGAATTTCAAAAATGCCAAAAATTGTCAAAAATATATTTTTATTCTTAATCTAAAGTCCTCTCAATGTATTAAAATTAATGGAGAAAAACCAAATTTCAAATAAATACGTACACACATTCCAAATCGAGAATGTTCTACACATTTTATTCTTAGGATTATAGATGGGATAGGCCGTGTTTTGAAAAAACCCCGTCCGCACGATCTATTAAAAAGCCCAGCAGCACCCAACACGACATTTTTTGAAAGCTGTAAGAAAAAGTTATATTTTAATAAATATTTTTATAATCGTTCAGTAAAATCCACATTTACTTAGTAGGTTAATACCCTGCCAATCGTTTTGAATTATCTAGGCTCAAATCCCGGGTTCATAGCTCAAATAATAAAATAATTATTTATTATTTTAAAATTTTGATTTTTCTTGTTTTGTCTTTCGTGTTTCTTGAAAGACAAAATGTCACGAACACGAAAAAATAAATGGGCCACGATGTTCCACGACAAAAGCACAGCCCATTCCTCATACGAACTAAATTATTTTAAGTCTTTAAGTAGAATCATTACTTTTCGTTATTTGCGATCTCACATTGGGGACTATTTTAGACGTATTTTACGGTTTGAGCATCATTCAACATTCACAACGGAACTATTTGAGTCACAAAAAGGCGACCAAATGCTTTTATACTGATCACAAAAATATATATCGTATATGGCAGCTTTTGGCATTTTATTCATTTTGACATAAAAAGTTCAAGAACTGCAATTTAGTTAGTATGTTACAATTGTATTTTAGTACAATAGTTAAGGAACACAAAAAAAATCCATTTGACATCGAAGAACTTCGCTGTGACCTGACGAAAAAAAAAAAAAAACTTAAACTATGCACAATAAACTACCTCTTTCTGTTAAGTAGTGCCGTGTATCTTAAGAATTTGAAATTCAAGAATGATGATTACATTGCAGCATCAAGAATTTATCTTGAACTTGTATTGTAGGTATGCATTGTCTCAAGTCGATTAAAGAATTTTTGCATTGTACCGTAGAAATATTTCATCAATATTGCTGCATTCGAATAAAACAGAATATACTCGTATACGGTTTATGAGAAGATATAAAATGTCACACAAATTGAAGAGAATAATATTTACTTAGCTGACTGACAGACAGACGGACAGACAGACAATAAACAATGCGAACAATGCTGCTGTATAAAGTCCTCGCATTTCAATGCTGCTTGAGCTCAATTTGAAGAAAATCAAGAAAAAACGTTAACAACGGTGAAACCGAAGCTTCAATACCCGTCAAAGTTTTCTTAAATGAATATGTGACTACGGTTTGTATGGGTGGTATATGCAAAAATATTCGTACAAGAAGTATTTTGACCATATTTGAAATAAATCGCTTTATAAATAAACCATTTTTTATATAAAGACTTAAAAATTGGTGGTAGATTTGTATAGGTCCTTTATGCTATAGTGGTCCCATCTAAACCGTGGGTCCTTTTCTAAACATGGGTTGCTATTTGAAGAGTTTTTACCTTGTTTGAAACAAATCGGTTTAAAAATAAACCATTTTTCATATAGATTCAAAAATTGGTAGAAGATTTGTAGGGGGGCTACATGCTATCGTGATTCCACCTCAACCATAGATCGATTTCTGAATGTGGGTTGCTATGAGAATTGTTTATACCTCATTTGACATAAATCGCTTCTTGAATAAACCGTTTTTATTAAAAAAAAAACTGAAAAAAATTGTATGGGGGCTATGTCTGAAAATGGGCGTGTCACCATGGTTTTGACACTTTAGAATTGACAAAAGCTTAAGTTTCGAACTTCAGTTTAATATCTTTAAAACTGAGCGAGTAAAACATATAACTACGGACAGACGGACAGGCAGTCTCCTCTCATGCGTTTCAAACTTTTCGCCAAACTGAATATACCCGTTTACACTATGTGTAACGGGTATAAAAATGTAAGAAAAATACTTTGGACTAAAAAAATGTTTATTTAAGTTACTTTGAGTGCATACTATCTACTTATGTAAATGTATGCTGAAATTTAAGATAGCTATGACGTTTGAAGAAGAGAATTTAATAAGACAAAAAATGTTGAAAAGATGAATTCATGTAAATTTTTTTTTGTACTAATCTAGAGCACCCACATGACAAAAACAAACCCTTACCAATTTTTAGTAGCATTAGAGCTATGTTGTGAAATTTTACCGTCATCTATAAATATTCGAATTGCATAACATAAATATTATTGGCCTCTTTATTTCCTTTTTTCAAGGAATTAAAACAAAAACAAACACATCTCCACAAATATGATAAATACACTCGAAAAGATTTTTATGTAATTACATAAATGATTTTTATGTGCACACATAAAATTTATCATTTAACGCATTTAATTAATTAAAAAAGAAATTCATATTTGCGCTGAAATAAATATTTAATTATATAAAAAAAAATGCGTAAAGAATTATAGAGGTAGAGTGATATATGGAATGCAGAATTGAACAATGAAATTCATATTGATTTAATTGGTTTTTATACAATATTTTGTTTATTTTTGTTTAATAAAAAATATATACATATATGTGGAGCTACATCTTCCATAGCACTTTGCCGGTATTTACAGCAAACAAATGAGTATGTGGCATAAAAAAATCCAAAATAAAAAATAAATAAAGAATTAAACAAATGAAATGGTGAGCAAATGAAATAAATAAAAAGAAACTTTCCGCTGGTTACATGAATGACTGAAATAAGAAGATTCAGAAACAAAAATTAACAAGGATATCCACATTCATACACAGCAAGCTTTTCTTTATTTATATATTAAGAATGACTATAAAGTGCTGAAAGTGAATAAATAATAGCAAATATTAAAAAAGCAAACAAGAACAAGAAAGAACGCTGAAGTCGAGTATGCTCGACTGCAAGATACCCTGTACCCAATCTTTATGTACCTTAAGTTATGTTATATTTTACTACCAAACCTCATTGAATTATATTTTATTTGTATGGGGGCTTTACCTAAACTTTTGTTGGGCCTACCCATATTGGTCTATTTCATTACACTTACACTTCCTAGAATGAGAAACAATGACGTTTTTGTCGTAGTTTTGTTAAGGGGCTATACCTAAAATTTTGGTGGTCCTACCCATATTGGGATATTTTATTAGGACTATCATAGACATAATGTATACTAAATTTGAACTTCCTAGAATAAAAAGCAATGACGTTTTTATGCATAAACTCAAAATTTTGGAGTACATATGTATGGGGGATACCCCTTAAAATGGGTCTACAGAAAAACCGTTTACAAGTGAACACTGGGAGAGTCTAAGTTTCAAATATGGTGGCCCTATCTTTTATAGTCTCCGAGATAATCTCTCTCATACGGCAGACAGCAGGACAGACAGACGGAAGGACAGACATACATAGCTAGTTCGACTTCCTTTCCAATGCTGATCAAGAATATATATACTTTATATGGTCTATCTTGGCTCCTTCTGTCTGTTACATACATTCGAACAAACTTAATATACCCTTTTACCCTTTGGGTACAGGGTATAAAAAGGCTTAAACATGTATCTTTATGCTTGGAATTTTTATTCGAAGCCTTTTATTGGTATATTTATGCCCTGCGCTTGTAGGATAAAAGAATATATTAAGTTTGGTCAAATGATTATAAAGTATGTATATCAGCCAATCATTTTCTTAATTACACGTAAAAAAAAAAAATAAATAAATAAATATTTAAACAAATTTAATAAAAGTGCAAATAATAAAATTCATTATTCACTTTAAATATTTCTGGAAAATCAAATTGTACGAGAACACCCAGTGTGGTCTCACACTGTGTCTCAAAAATCACTCTCTTTGCCAACACAAGTTGAGAATATTAATGGTTAAAAAAGGTTTTCTTAACTTTGTTGTGGACGTATCAGCACTAGTGACGTGGAATGTCCCACATATCATATCAGAAATCGTCGATGAAATTCATGGACTGTTTATGAATGATCAAAGAATGAAAGTTATTTAGCTGAGTGTGATTATTTCAAAGAAGTGTTTGGCGATGATAAAACATTGATTCATCAAAACACACTATGGACCAAGTAAAAGTCAGTGCATTGGACTTCTCTGGGTAAACGTGCACTAGAGAAGTGGTAAAATCTGTGGTAAAAGGAAAAACTAATTAAGTCTGATTTTACCGTTTTGCAGGAGAGCACTTTCTAAGTTTAAAATAATTTGAAATTGTATGCAAAAGTGAGACTAAGACTATAACTTCCTGAAAAATCGTCAAAAATTGCATGGAGGTTCTTTTCGTTATAGAGATCAACATAGTATTCTCTTCTCAATTTTTGCTTAAGTCGACCTAAGCACTTTTTCGTTTTCACCACAGAAATAATGAAATCCTCTATACCCGTAAGTTTTTTAAATAAGCCTGTTTATTAAAGAGGATTCGTGGTGTAGGAGGTGCAGATCTTGGACTCCTAACCATCCTCTGTACGAAGTACTATCTACGTCACTGATGATCATATATAAGTTATTCAAATTTTCGTGTGGCCGGTATTTAAGCTTTGGTCCTTTCCTACCTTTCTTCCTTCTTTTAAAACATTTTTGAAAATATTTTTTCGAAAATAAAAACAGTTGAAAACATGAACAGGCGCATTGCTTAAATCTATAAATTTTGTTACGAACTGCTACTCCATACATCTTTTGGAATAACATTTGAAAATTCGTTTAAAATTTAATCTTTAAAAAATCAGCTATGTTATCAAATAATTCTATTTAATTTATGGTAACTTTTTTTGTTGTTTGTTTAATTTTCAATTTTGACACCACCTGCTGTCATTTAACTTTACTTTGAGTTGTTTTTGTCTTTGCAATATTTTGTAACTGGTTTATACCCCGTTGAGCACTGATGTCTGCAATAAGAAATATGGCGACAACTGAATGTGTCAGTGAATAAGCTAACAAGGAAAAACCGTTTGAAGACATTCGCTGTCTGACAATGTTGTATTGGGATTTCACAGTGGCTCGAAGCAACATTGAGTGAGTGCAAACGAATAGTTGTAAACCATGAAATGTAAAAGTTTTACTTATTACAATGTACAATAAGTACACAAATATAACTGCTCCATGATAGTATTATACTATGGTTGGTATTTTTGCTGTCTGTAGTCAACTGGCAGGGCAGCATGATGATAAAAATGCCAGTGCAGGCAGTCGACAGAATGCAATTTAACGAGCCGAGTAACTAGCGCATAAACAACAACTACAACAAGTACAACCAGTATAAAAAGACTGAAAGGGCAGACAGATCTAAGCGACTAACCGACAGAGTGCAGAGTAAGGATAACACCAGCAGCAACAATGATGATAATTTAGATTGTTGTTACGACTCGTACAAAAGTCAAGTAGTAGTGTTGAGATTCTATTTGAATTCACGCTATTTGCCAGTCACTCGCACGACATTTGCTTGCTTGCTTGCTTGTTCTGTGTTTGTACTATTACAATATCTAAACTAAAGACAACGTTTTTAACATTTCTCTTGTTTTTTTTATATATTTTTTTTTTATATAAATAGAAAATATGTATTATGTAATAAAACATGCTGTGTTCGACCAACTGCTGCGCAACGAACCGATCTTCCATTACAACTCTCTACATAGCTCTTTTAAGCTATTCAGCATAATAACTTTGTTAGCATACTTTATTACGTACTCAGCAAAGTTATTTATTCGAAATTTACTTGGGATTTGTTTTATTAAAGAGTTTATTTTAGATTTAAGACTTTAAGTCTCCGAAGCCGCAAAATGAAGAACTTTTATGACTTTCAATTAATGACAATAATGTTTGGCTTTTTAATTTGTTTTTAAAATTTATTATCTAATGTTAATTTTTGAACGTTGATTTTAATTGTTATTCGCTTTTAAATTATAAGTGCTTATACTAAAGTAAGCATTTAAATGAAATGTCTTTCTTTGATATGAGCTCTAGCATCGTAAATGCAATTGATGATTCATTTACTAATTTATTCACTTTAGAGAATATAAATTAACCTAGCCATCTATGCTCATTCGCGGCAAACTTTGGCGAATAGCTTCGACCGCAATTATAACCAAATAAAACCAAAGCAGAAGATTGATATCGAACTCAGCTAACTAATTTGGAGCTGCACAATAAATAATTAACTGCCGAAATGGAGCGAAGGATACGAAAAATAATTCTTAACACGAGAATTTTGAGTGTTCTGTTGGAAAAAAAAGTGTTACCTTGTAATGAAAATGATCAAATGGAAAGATCTCTTCCGCTCCAACGGTTTCATCAGACTTTACTGGTTCTGATTATCAATATTTTACCAATCAGTCGGTTCCACATGCCTTGACTGGGTTACATTTGGCCAATTTTAAAGAAATCGATTAGATGTTAGCTCACGAATGATGATAAAAAAAAATTATTGGAAATTTAGTTGTGGACCTAGCATATATTTGAACTTTATTAGTATTGACATGCTATTGCGTCTATATAATAAGGTGAAATTTGCTTTGCTTTGCTTTTTGCGATGTCGAAACTTGCTGAGCAATTCATTGAGAATGGTTGAGTAAGGTCCAGAAAGCCTTCGGACCATTCTCAATAACCTTTGGCTATGTCGAAAAAAATGGTTTCAATGTGATATAGAGAGTATCAAACAGGCCGTGGTTGTGTCGAAGACGAAGAGCGACCATCAACCTTAAATGACGAAACCCACGTCCAAAAAATTAAAGATTCCATTGATTTAGGATTAGAGAGTTTGATGATGATATTGGCATATCGATAGGCTAATTCAACTTCAAAAGCGTCAAATTACGACTAGTTCCGAAATCATTGAATTTTCTATGGGTTTTTTTTTCGTGATTTTTTCGCACATCAATTCGACTTAAATCGTTCCATAACCATCGAATTCAACAGATGTGGAGCCGTGTGATTTCTAACTGTTTAGCAAGCTCAAAATCGCCGTTGTGAGACAGTAGAGCAAATTCAGATCTGCTGCGAAAAAAGCTGAAGACTTTTTTCAACTGTATCGAAGATAGGACAATTCTTTAGCATTAGAGTTTTGTAATGGGGTGGGGAGTACTTTGAAGGTGATGATTGATTGATTTGGAAGAATGAATAAAAGAATTTTGAAAATAAATTCAATTTCACCTTTTTTTTGGGGGGGCATAGAAGATTCCTGTAATTTTAACCCAGGAGGTCTGCGTTTAGTCCGTAAATAATTGCAATCTTGTTAAAATTGACCAGATGAAAACTCCATCGGATTAAATTTTCGCCAAATTAAATGGTCCAACAAAGTTTTATTTTACGATTTGCTTAATGTGATATATTTAAAAACATATTCAAAATTCTGACTTATTGTATAACAAATTTTGTGAATGAAATGGATCATTTTCATTTTCCTGACAAATGAACTCAAAATTTAAAAGTAGTTTAGCTCAAATCTGCTCTGGAAAATGTGTTTGGCAAGTTGGGCACAATTTATTCGATGCTTCGCTTCTTATTAAGTCAAATATTTTCTGAAAGCTTTTAAATATTCACCAACTGTGTACTTTTATAAAGTAACAACTAAAAAGATACAGTTACATTTTTTAACAAATCAATAAAAAATGCATTAGTAAGCACTTTTTAACAACAAACTAACAACTTCAGCATTCAAAAAAAAAAAAAAAAATCGCATAATAATGTCAAAAAAATCCTAAAATGACTTAACAAATATGCAAATAACATGTTTTTGTGCGTAGATAAAATAATTTTTGCATTTCTCAAATATGTAAATAAAAAAAAAAAAAAAAAACTTCTATTATAGATATAGAATGTTATAGTGGAAGTGCAAAAAGGCAACATTGCTGTAAATGACATTGATAACTCGACAATGAGCTGGTAGCAGCAAACTCGATAAAACTTTAGATTCTAAGTTTGACAGGAATGTTGGCTTAAAGTTGGTCAGCACTTGACTTCGATGCGAACGGCCAGATGCTGTGTGCAATGTGAATAGCTTAGTTTTGTGGTTGCACATTTTGTGGGTGAGATTAAGTTGGTTTTTTGGTTATGGGAAAATATTTAAGAAAGTAGTGGTAGTATTGTTGGTGGTTGGTATTGTTTTTCATTTTTTCGGCAACATAGCTCAAAAGTTGTGCTTGGATAATACTTTCTTCTATCGATTGCAAAATAACAAAAAACTTATACGAACAGAAGGCAAGCAAACGAGTTGTGTTCAAAATAACAAGAAAACTACAACAAAATATCGAAGATAGGCAAGAAAGACAGACTGACCGACAGAAAGACAGAAAGATAGATAGAAAGGAAGTAAATGCTTTTGGGCAAGGAAATAACTAAACTCAATCATTGCTTTGCAAGTGGTGTGCAAAAAAGAAGAAAAGATGTGAATAGAGGATGTGCTGCAAAATAAATCCTGTTTTCATATTTTCCTTATTTTTTTTTTGTTGCTATAAGAGAGAAACTTTTCAATACTTTACGCTTTGCAATCTTGCACAATGCCTCGACTAGTTTTTCGCTGTTTGTAACTTTTTGATGTAAAAAATTGTAACAAAAGCCAAAGATGTGTACGTTTCCTTGAAAAGCGTAAATAGGAAAGAAAAAAAATGAGAACGATTTTTTTCTTACTATTTTCTTTGTGTGATTCCTAAGCCATTGCAAAATTTTCTTGTAAAGAAAGATAGCAAAAAAAAAAATTGTTTACTATTGAAGTACCACAAATTTAATGCTCTTTATATGAGCAACATAAATGTGGTTCAAAATGGTTAGTATAGTTTGACATGTTTACCTAGGCCATGCTTTAGGTAAGAGAAGAGTCATTGTGACAACATATGATCTCTAATTCATAGACTGACTTAACAAATTATGCAAATCATGGTTTGTTATAGTCTAGAAGCAAGTATACCAACAATGCAGTGACCCGTGAATGGTTCCACAGTTATTACGGTATTTTTTGGTTTGATATCCTATTTCGGACAGGGATAGTACAAAGATAGTGCTTCACTAACATATATATTTTGTTCCGATTCTTAGCATAATGAGCCACAAGAGATCGGTGGTCTCCGACTTGTATCACTAAATGATTTATTGAACCCAAGGTCCGGGAAAAATACACCTTTTCTTAGTCTTTCTTCCAGCTTAGCTCCATAGATATAAATTGTAAAGAGGATGCATAAAGATTTTGAATTGTTAAGTGACTACTCTAAGTTGCTACTCTGCAAGGCTTTTTGATATCTTATTCTCAGCTCAGTATTTATGGCTATTTCTTTATCTAAGATCCAAGAGTAGAAATTCCATTGGGTGATCCGTAATGCTGAAGCAAATTCGGCATAAATTTCAACTAATTAAGGGCGTGTATAGTCTGTATATATCCATTTTCTACTAAAAGTAGGCAAAGAGTGCTTTAAAGTTTATTGAATTATCTGAAAATTTGAATACATTCATTAAGCCCCGTTTACACTATAGAATTTTTCCAGTCGAATAAGAGAAATTTGTTTTCTAGAAGCATGTAGAGCTAACAAAAATCGTTGATTGCTCTAATATCTCTACAGTCGAATTTTCTCTAAAAAATTTCACTATAGTCCAAACAAAAATTTATATCATTTTGTAGAGATCTACTCTCGACAGAAAAATTTTATAATATACAGGCGTGACCCCGAAAACGCTTCCACTGGAGTTTTGATTAAAACCTTTTGAAAAATTTGTGATTTACTTTTTAAATAAATTCTTATAATCTTATAATTCCCAAATAGTTTATGCATATAATATGTAGTAGCTTTTGCATGATTGGTAGACTTTGTCTAACTTGTGTTGAAAGGCCTCAATGGTTCATGTGGTGTGTTCAGTGCTGCCATTTTCGCTTTTTTTTGCTCTTTCGCACTCATGCATGGTAAACTGTACAGAAATTTTAAACAGTATTTGAGAAAGAGAAAAGAAAACGAAAGTGGCATCACTGGGTGTGTTTCTTGTTGACGTTTCAAATCCGATCACTTAGAAACTATATTGTTATGCTTAAACTGCTTGAGAATTATTAAATTATAAGAATTTATTTAAAAAGTAAATCACTGAAATTAAGTGATTTCGAAAATGGGAGCCTGGCTGATAAAAATGTAAAAATTAAATAAATGGGCCATCCTATTCAATTAATGAAGACAATCGAAGTATCGGTGTCATGGTGCAAATTTTTAAGTATTTACACCAAAACTCAGAGCTTTCACAGATTTATTTTAATTCAATCAAAAAAAATCTATTTAATCTAGTTAATTCATTCATTCATTCAAAAAAAAAAAAAAAAAAAAATTATCTTACCATGAATATATAAATTTATCCTATTTTTTCAAATAAATAGATTCAAAATTTTATAATTTAATAAAAATTAAAAATTAAATTAAATCTTTCAATTACAGCGCTAATAGGAGCATTGGTTCTTATTTTTAGCGTGATAAACGCAGTGACAAACTTGTTTAATCACGTTACTCGTATATGCAAAAAAAGTAAAAAAGAAAAAAATAATTATAATGAATATCCTTTATAAAATCTCGAATGTCTCAATGCGTTAGAAACTTTTCGATAAACTGATAACATCAAATCGCGTGAAAGTGCATTAAAAGTGTTTTTACGCGAGATAAAAAAAAAGAAAATATTTTCACTTCATGGAAAAATGTAACATTTCACTTTTTTTTTTTGTTGCAAACTTTCGACGTATTTTTTCAAAGCAAAAATAGAAAAAATATTTTTGAAAATAATATACTTTATACATCAGCTTACAGCGCATGTTGACAGCTTAAACAAAAAAAAAAAAAAAAAAAAAAAAAAGAATAAAAAAGGATTTGAAAGTTTTATGTCGTCATGGCACACAATCTTTAAAATAGTCCTCTTTTTTTTTGTTATCAAATGCCGCAAGCCTTAAAGTTGTTTGAAAGTCATTTTGCAGTATTTTTTTTTTAAAGACCTATTTTTTGCATTTTTTCGCTTTATGAATGTTTTCTTTTACTTTTATATGAAATTTTAGTTTTTTTGTTATGGCTTATGTGTGTGTGTAATAAAAAAACTGTTGCCTACATTGTAGGCGCCTGCTCGTAGTAAATGTGAATTGTTAGTTTTAAGCGAAAAATGGTGAAAATGCAGCGTGGAATATTATGTCACATTGTACTTCAAAGGATTCTACTGCCAGCCGCCAACTCTATGAATTTTTTGTTGTTGTAGTTTTTACGAAAACTTTATTAAAATTAGCGCTTGCGGCAGTCTAGCTTGGTTTTGATATAATTTCCTTAATTTTTTTTTTTTACGTACACATATGCTGCACATCTGCTTATAAAATTATTTTATGCCGAAAACAAAAATGGAAATATGTCAGTAGCCAAATTAAATTTCTTTTGAATATTTAACTTTATGTCATATATTTTTTTTTTAAATTAGTACTTTAAATTTATTTATGTAAAATAAATATAAACAAATAAATTCAGTTGTAATTGGCAATGTAAATACATATTCTGTATGCCACTGCGTATGAGTAATATTATTTTTGGTGATTTATATCTTTAGTTTTTCATGTTTGATTGTTCTTTTCAATGCTTTATTGTCAAATTTGTTCTTAGTTTGTTGTTGGTTTGCTTAATTGTTTTAAATATTAAATTAAAGCCAAGTATATTTTATTTTAAGGTCTGCTTAGAAAGTTCGAAATGTCAAAAATAAGAGATAACAAGTTTATAAATTTCCTTCTGGGTTTTCATGGATCTAATCCCATATATTTTAGGGCGTAGATTCCAAAAATTTATTCCAGTTTTTCTTAAGGATCGTTCTCGAGTTATACTCAAAAATAAGATTCGATTCTTAATATAACCGAAACGTTTCTAACTAAAATACAACAAATTTATGGTGGCCATTTTTGAAATCTATGTCCCAAAATACATGAAACCCCAGAATTTGACTGTAATCTTGTGGAAGCAAATTCATACGGTAAACAGGTGGACAGGCGATTATTGGAGCAGCTACTGTTTACGATATATTCCGTATATATACTTTATGCAGTACCTTCATGTACAGGGCATACAATTTGAGAATCTGATGTAGGTTTTTATGAGCGCAGGCTGTAAAAGTAATGTGCTATTTGATCCTATTTTTTATGGGATCTGCGCTTTCTTTATGTTATTATATATATAAAATAGAAAACAATGTTTCTATGTCCGCTAAGGACATGGAAACCATCCAACAGACGAGTCCCAATCTGATTTCACTTAAAGGCAACAATGCAAGGAAATTAAAATACTACTAAAACAATACGTTAGGCAAATCAGACTGGGCCATAAAGTTAATTAATTAGAAAAACATTTGCGCTTTTGTATGTTTTTATTTGTACTAGCCCCAACTTATTGTAGACTCGCTGGAATACAAAAAAACTGGCATTTTTTAGTGTATTTTTATACTAATTATTTGCTTTGCATCAAAAATAAACGCAATTGCATAAAAAACTTTAGTTTGATAGCAAATATTGTAGAAGACTTTGTTTCTGAAGATTGGAATTCTAAATCATTGTTAAAATAACAGATTTACAAACTTTCAAAACAATCCAAAGAAAACACAAATAAATGGATTAACAATGCAGAAAATAGCAATTTATCTTTTATTTTACACACAAGAATGTATATCATTCTATCTTTTTTTTTGAATTTTTGCAAAGCGAATAAATGAATTTAATTTGATTTTAATTAATTTTGTAAAATTGCAATAAAAGTGCCAAGAGTTATTTAAAGCAAAAGCAAGATAGAGAAGGGAACAGAGAGTGTATAATGTAATTGTGGCTAACCATACTACACACACTCGTATTCAATTCCATTAAAAGAGCAATGTTTGTGTCTTAATAAAGAAGTAGAGTAGGAGTTGTTTGTTTTTATTTTTTTTTCTAAATGTTTGTTTAATTAATTTTGTTTACTTTTGCTTTTTTTTTAAATTGTTTTATTCAAATCGAAAATAGTAAATATATTTTGTGTGAGTTACAAAAAAATACTTGGTTCATTGCGACGTTCTTCATTATAAAATATTATTTTAAAGACCAAAAAACGTAATAACCTGCGTCGTATACTCATATTTTAATTTTTTTGAATGGTTCAATGTTTCGTAAGAACGATGAAGTAGCAAACTTAACTCGAATCTTTTATTAAAATTTATTTGTTCAACAACATTTTCTTTATAAATTTTAACAAAACATCGATTTGGCAGCAATTAAAATTTTCATAAATGTAAAATTTGTACTACATACATATACATCACATGTATGTGCATAAATTTTCCGCCGTTTTCTTTAACTGACTTTATAATTTTAGGTTGCCTCTGGCAACTAATAGAAAATTTTCCTAATGTCTTGTTAAGATACTCAAAAGAAAAGAAAGCAAAAAAAACTTTTGGAAGAATTATTTTTGAATGTAACTTCAAAACAAACATTGAAGCTATGCAGTAGCAGTCTGCGTAGTCTGCGTTTGTCACAACTTTAGTTGCCAGAAAAGTTTTAAAACTCTAAAATGAAATTTTGAAGTGATGCGAAAACAATATTACTACTTTGAATTTCGAAAGAAAGTACCAATATCAATTTGCTGCTTTTGACTGTGAAAAATTTTGTAGCGTTGAATATTTTTGAGTTTGGAGGATAGTTTTCTGCCAGTTTTTATTTTAAGTTTGAAAAGTTTTTAATTTCTATTCGTTGTGTTGTCTTTCAATTAATTTTAATAAGGCATCAGAAAATGTTAAGTTGAATATTAATCACTTATATATACGCTTCTTAGTATCGTAGAAAATCTAAAAGAAAATTAAGACATTATATTAAAAATGTCTGCGCTGAAAATAATGACAGACCACAATCATTTGCTTTAACTATTTGCAACATTTATCCTGTCGAAAAATATGCAGCGAATTATAGAACTGCTGTGGAAATCGGATGCATTCATTTAAGTATAGAAACTTGATGCTTGTCTCATATCTCAAAGTTCTAAGAAGTCTTTAAATAAGGGTTAACTGGATTAGGCTAGAAATTGTCGACAATTGAAAATTGTTTAGAAAATTGTGATAATTTTTAACATAAAAAAATCCCTCATTGAAGAACAACCCTAAGAGCCCCAAATATCGTTAAAGAACCTTTTACGCATACCAAACAATACAATAGATTAGTGAAGATCTTATGGTTAATTTACCACCTCACTTAGAAAATAATCATCTTAAGTTTTGTTCCTCTATTTTATTTAAGTATTTAAGTTGAAAAAAGATGGGTGAAGTTATACATATAAAATAGTAAAGGTGTTTCTATGTCCGTTATAGACGTTGAAACCATTCAACGGATAAGTCCCAAATCGGTTTCATTTGAAAGGCAACAATGCAAGTAAATTAAAATTCCACTAAAACAATTTATGAGGCACATTAGGTTCATTAAAGAAGTCGATTTTCTAATTATCCCATACAAACAACAGTTTGACCTTTTTTATGTTTTTATTATACTAGCCCCAAACATATTGTGGATTCGCTGCAATCAAAAACCAATATAAAAAATCAAGTGATTGCAGCTGTCCCAAACATATTTTGGGTACTCTGCGATAAAAAAATGGTATTTTTTAGTATGTTTTTATGTTAGCCCGAATATATTTTGGATGCAATGCCAATAAAAAAAAAAAAAAAATAAAAGCAATTGCACAAAAAAAAAAAAAAAAAACATATACGAAACGAGAAAAAAATCGCACGTACAACTTAGAAGCACACGCCGGGTATCCGCTAGTAGTGTATAAAGCTATATATATGTAAGTTCATATATGAAGACCCCTTCGTCGTTTAGGCTTTTGGCGTCAGTGAAATAAAAATATTGCCGAGAGATGCTTAAGTTTCTAGTTTCAGCACGTTTAATATAAAACGGATTGGCTTAATTGAGCAGACTGACATAGACATGTACAAAAATTCTGGATTTAATTTCAGCAACCTTAAGAACTTCAAGTCAAAATAAAAGATTTGAATTTAGTGAACCTAAAATCGTATGATAAACATGCTCAGATCTTTAGATTAGTCTAAAGAGAAAACTCTTTGACAAAATCCGAGTAATTTTTTTATTGAATATTTCTGAATTTTTCGCTTTATTTAAACTTTTTTACTTCGAAACATGTTCTGCGGGAAGGTCGTCTACCGTTGACAAAGTATGCCTCATATATATTTTTTAAATATTTCAACAATTTAACTCATTTAAAACATTTATCTTACTTGATAAAATGAATGTACCAAGTAAATCATAACAAATTTATTTTTATTTACTACTTTTATTTTTGTCGCTTTACTCGTTTATGTTTATGTTAAGCAAGTATACAACTACACAAATTTTCATTATGTGTCGCCATTTTGCACTTTGAAACTTTTGCTCGTCGTTTTATGTTTTTCCTCTAAACGAGTATAGCAGCAGTTTTTCATGCTGCGCTGTTACGAAGTTTAGTTGACTTGAAGTTTCTCATTTTGGGCGCACTAAATTGCTTTTAATTATGTACCAAGGCGAACTCATGCTGTTCACGCCAAGTTATGTCCTCGTAAAGAGTACAGAGTACGTAAGAAGAAAATGCCGTCAAGAAAGCTGATTGCCTGCTGTGATTTTGTGGTAAAGATGTTGGATGAAGGAGATAGAAAGGAAAGAAGGCAGACAGACAGACAGGCCAAAGTTCATAAGCAATTCG
Organism: Leucophenga varia; assembly: GCA_018903435.1. Lineage (NCBI taxonomy): Eukaryota > Metazoa > Arthropoda > Insecta > Diptera > Drosophilidae > Leucophenga > Leucophenga varia. Next base: position 213,906 of record JAEIFJ010000640.1, read on the forward strand.
TTTGTTATACTATATAAAGTAGCTTGTTTTATTGTCTTCATTGTTGCACTTGAATTAATTAGCGACATTAAAATAGCAGCGAAAATGGACAATGGCGCATAAAGAGTATTGTAAAAGATGGCGTAGGAAACGGAAATGAGCAAACGGATGTAAATGCTGCGTTTGTCTGTGTTTTAGCAAATAAATAATTAAATAATTAAAGCGTATGCTTATATGATTTTATTGTTTGGTTACATTTAGTTTAATATGAAGCATACGTTGCGTATACTTAATATAATTTTTATTTTGCTCATTTTGAATGCATCACGAAGTGCTTTAAAATTTGTTTTAAAATGCTTTATATTAGTAGCTGGTAATTGCATACAAATGTACTGACAAATGAAATTATGCAACACACACACGCACACACATATATAACACACACATTACTCATACGCATGCGAGGCAATTAAGTTGCAGCACATTCTTCTATACGACACACTTGACTTGTGCAGCTGCTGAAATACATTTAAATTTCAACGCCACAAGCACTTGCGGCATACACGCATATGTATGTGTGCCATACGAGTATGTAAAACAAAACTTAAAATAGCTGCTGAAGAACTACACTTGAAGATACATACAAAAAAAATAAATACTATATAGTAAATTCAGTTTAAATATGTTTAAAAAAATAAAAGTGCGGAAAAATGGCTGAAAAAACACAAAAAAAAAACACCACAAAAACAAAAAAATTGTAATGTGAGAAATAAAAAGTTTTGCTATGCACACACACAAACACTTAAACGTTTATACATATACACATACATATACATAAATACACATATTTGTGCTTAACTTACCCGTTTCGCTAAGCTTGGAAGTTTTCTGCATATGCCGACAGAAGAGTTCATACTCGCCAGTGTTACTGAGACTGTTAAGGCTGCCTGAGAGATTGCATGCTGTAAGTGCAGCTGCTGCTGCTGCTGCTGCTGATGCTGCTGTTCCTGTTGTGGCAGATGAAGTGGATGCTGAGGATGTCGAGGATGCAGTTGTCGAGGATGACTTTACAGCCTGCATATGCTTGGTAAAAGCGCCAACAATGGCTGCCATACGATCGAAGGCATTTATATTGATGTGGCCATTTGGTAAACTGTTTGAGTGTAAGAAAGGAGTAAGAAAACGTTTTTCTAAGTATGCTTGGCAACAAAGGAGAGAGAGTGTAACTGCGAAGGAAAGAGTATAATTGAGTAGTTCAAGCTAGTAAAGAAAAACAATTGGTAAAAGCGCTTGTAAATAAAAGCAAAAATGTTGTGAAAGAAAAAAAAAAAAAAAAAGGAAACAAGTAGTAGAAGCAAGCAGCACCGAGTATAAAATGAAAACGTAGTTGGCTAAAAGTTTTAAGTTTCCAATTGCAACTCGAGGTTTTTTTTTTTGTTTCTTCTTCATGGCACTTTTAGAACAAGTGCAAACAATTGCCTGGTTTATCGTATTTATTGGGTATATTACAAAGATTTTACTTAGTTTTTTATATTCCAAATTTATTTCCAAATAAAAAGGAGTAAAACCAAAAATGGTGTAAGAAAGTTTCAAATTGGCAGATTGTAAACTAAAACAAGCAAAACTTAATGCTTTAGTAGTCTCAGCTGACCCATGGCTCCTTTTTAAACCTGGGTTGATATTAGAAGTGTTTTTCCGTGTTTGAAACAAATCGCTTTATAAATAAATCATTTTTCTTTAAAAAAACTGAAAATTTGGCGGTAGATTTGTATGGGGGCTATATGCTATGATGGATCCACGTCAACAATGAGTCCTTCTGTAAACATGAAATACTATTGTAATATAAGTTCTTTCTTTTAATAAAATAAAACTCGAAATGATGTATGGGGCCTATGCCTCAAAATGGGTGTGGCACTTTGGTTTTAACACTTTAACTGCTTGGAACTGAGAAAAGCTTAAGCTTAAGTATCGAATTTCATGTTAACATTCTTAAAACTGAGCAAATGAAACGTTTAACTACAGACAGACAGACGGACATGGCTAGATCGACTCATCACATCGAGCTGATCAAAAATATATATGCATTATGGGGTCTACGGTGTCTTCTTTCATACATTACAAACTTTTTGACAAAGTGAATATACCCTTTCACACTATGTGTGACGGGTATAGAAAATGAAGATTTGGTTCACCCAATAGGAACCAGGTTTAAATGTCGGAATTCCTCTTGAACACGTCAAACATATTTTTTGAACCATTTCTAAAATACGTCTGGTATATAGACACCAGGTCTGCTCATTCCAAAGATATATGTAGCTTTTTCGGTTTCAAGACCCCATTATATAGAATACTCTATCAAAAATCCAAGAAATATATCAAAAGTATTTTGTAAACATCTTTCATCATTAAACTTGAGGTAAAACTGACAAAGATATAAGAGCGTGGGTGTGGTCAAGAAAAAAGTCTATTATTCCTTCGAGAACCGTTACACTCTATGAAAATTTCAGGAACATCGGTCTACAAATCTGGACTCGTATAAAAGCACAAACATAAAATTTTGTATGTACTGCAAAATAGGTCCAAACTTTCTAATACATCCAATGGCTCTAGTTTTGTGTTGATGTTGAACTCTTATTGGCTTTTAAATAATTTTTGCTCTTTTTGCAATATGTTTGCTGCAATTTAAGTTTACCTTACTACAAAGCTACAAAAACTTTAAATTATTCTAACGTTTTTGTCATAAATTCTTCGTTTGTAAACTTTTCTTATGCATAGCACCAGAAAAACATAATAAATAAATCGATGCTTTACCATTTACATTAATTAAGCAATTTGCAAATCAAAGAAAAACAATCACACAGCGTAATGGGGCATTTAATTAACATTAACATACAATTGAATGCATCAATGCATTTGTAAGATTTTCTATGTTTTATTGTTTATTTAGCTGCAGTGTATGTATGTACTTGTGCCTACATATATTTATAAAATAATTGATTGGCATTTCATTATTATTTTCACACAAATTATGCATTAATAAAACGCAAAACTGTTGTAACACATAAAAAGAAGTTGTCAGATGCATTAAATATTTATAATAATGTTTATGACATTCTTTGAATTTAACTATATCTGTCTCTCTGTCCGTGTTCTGTTTGTCTATAACATTTCGTTTCTTTATTTATCTGTCTGTCTGTCTGTCTGTCGATATGTCTCTCCTTTGATTGTTTCCTTAACCAAAAAAACCAAATTAGCCTCTAGCTTAAGATTGCCAATTCAAAGTATTCCATGCGAAGTATATTCATGCTTAGGTTCATCTGCAGTTAAATTTTTTTCTGGTTTTCATTCAACTTTGTTGGCCTAGTTTCTCAACTTTGTTATAGCATTTTGACCCTTGTTATTTAGCTGCTCGCCTAAGATGGCATTGAAAACGCGCAAAGTGTAACTTGAAGTAATTAAATTTTTACTGAAGTGTTTGTTAAACAATAAGAATTTAAATCAATATTCGAATTGTTGAGACAATATAGTACATCAATATTTTACTATGATAGAATTTTTTAACTTTATACGATTTCAAGCGGACTTCCGGCCTGTAAGGGCGTTTCCGCTCTTTTCCGCTTCGCATCAGCTGCTTTTTTGTGCTATAGTTCTTTTTTGATTGCAGCGTGTTTAAAATATGTTGGGGCTAGTATGAAAATATACTAAAAAATACCATGTTTTTATTGCAGCGATCTCAGAATATGTTGGGGCTAGTATGAAAACATACGGAAAAGCACTAAAAAATACTTTTTTTGTTTTTTCAATTGCAGCGGAACCAAAATATGGTGGGGCTAGTATAAAAACAGACAAAAAAGCAAAACATTTTGTGTATGAAAATTAAAAATCGATTTTTAAGTGAGCGAATGTGTTTAATGCATAGTTTTAGTGGTCTATATTTATACTTGACTTGTTGCCTTTCAAATGAAACCGGATTGGAACTCATCGGTTGAATGGTTTAGATGCTCATAGCGGACATAGAAACATTTTTTTATTATTTTATATATAAAGATAGATAAAATTAAAAAAAATGTTTAAATAACTTTAAAAAAATTAAACTGTTTATGCGCCAATCAACCTCTTTCATATTGAATCAATATGATGAGCAAAATACTTATTCAAGTGTACATTTTCATTGTATGCAATTCAATCAACCATAAAATTTTGGAAATATATTAAACATATTATTAGATAACGATGATATATGGAATTAATTTGAAATGTGAACTCTTTGTATACATTTCGTCATTTTAAAATTAATGCAAATCACAAAATTTTAACAAACAAAAATATTTCACAAAAATTTTATTGAAAAAAAAAAAAATATTTTAAACTTAATTTATTTTATTTTGATAATCCAACGTTAAACAAAAAGCGTCAATGCTATACTTATTGCTAACGGTTTGCTGCATAATCAAAGGCAATGAACTCAATTTGAAAATGATTCAATAAGGCTACTTGCCACACACACGATTGCCTATGGTCCAACAGCGAACAACCGCTAAAGTGCGCATAGCGTGCCGTGCCGAGCCGTGCCGTGTATTCAATGCAGCATAATATTTATCAAAACGATTGGTAACCGCTTAAATGTTTGCATAAAAGCGGATTTTGCGGTATGATCAAAGTATCCATGGCAACAATCGATGCATACAGACTGAAAGATAAACTGACAGATGGACAGACAGACAGACAGATAGATATAAATGCACATTTTGCATAATAAATATAAAGAGCAAAATATTTTGCAAACATAATTTGCTAGTAACATTCATTTTATACATATATGAAAGAGAAATATGTATGTATTAAATATAGACGTAAAACTAGGCGTATACGTTATAATTTTAAAGCATGAATTTTACTTTATGCATAAATTATAGACGGCAACAAACCAAAGCTTACCAAAGCTGGAAGCAAAACCAAACGAAACCACACATTTCTGATGACTTTGTGTAAAAGTTTTAAACTTGGCTTATATACTATATACGATATGTATGTAGCTCTACATAATTTCTCTCTCTCTTTCTGTCTCTTTTTCTCTCATTCAATGTTTGTGCATGGTATTTTTAGTGCATATACAATAAATATGTTGCATAGACTTTGCAGTTGTCAAGATGCTTTGCACTTTACACAGTTATTTGTATAAGTTTAATGTTTTTTAATCCAACTTTTCATTAAAAAGTTTAGTCAACGTCTGACGTAGTTCTTTTTTTTTTTTTTTTTTGGGGGTCTTTACGTAGAAGACAAAGTGTTCTGTGGCTGCATTGGTGACAAGTTTGGCTTTCTATGAGTCTCTGAAGTGACTTAATTGTCTGTGTGTGTGTGTGTTCGCGCAAAGTAGTTGGTTTGTAAAATATTTAAAGTTTTTTTATGGCATGGTCACAGTTTTTTTTTGGTGTATCTGAAAGATAAGCCAATTAGTTTATCAGATTTTGCATATAATTTAGTTGTGTGATTTGTCAATTTATGCAGTAATTGAGCTTTTGAAAGTTGAAATTTGTTGCACTTTTGCATTTGGTTACTTTTAATGAAAAAATATAGATACTTTCATTTACTTGTACGTTACACTTAAATCTAAAATGTATATGGTGGTCTTATGGTTTTTTGGTTATATGCCAAGACCAACAAAGAAGCGTAGGTTTTATTAAAAAAAAAAATGTTGAATAAAGTTCTAGAATATCAAAATTTTAAGTTTTGCACCTTAATACGAATATAATCGGCTTCATATAAGACAAATAGGCATAAACTTTTTTTCTAAGAACACAACTTTGTATCACCTTTAGATTTTGAGCTACATACTTTGTAAGAAATTGAATGAAAAACTGTGTTCAAGCAAAATTTTACAAAATAAAGTTTTTTATTCAGAAAAGTATACATTTGTTGGACTTATCTAACAGAAAACTGGCCACTTAATGTTGTACTTTGCGCCCTCAGGGGTATGAACTTATTGTAGTTAGGCTTGTAGTTTAAACTAATTGTGAATTATAGTCATAATTTCATTAAATGACTCATCGCAATTTTTTTATTTTTGCATGCAAGTTGTACTTATATAGTGGCTATTTTTTATAGTTGTCCAATCCATATAAATCAGTAGGTTGTAATAAGAAGTGTTACCTATTTGGGAGAATACATTCATAAATAACAACTATTTTCATACAAAAACAAGAAAGAATGCTGAACACTGTACCCAATCTTTATGTATTTTAAGTTAAGTCTTCTTAGTACCATACTTATTGTATTAGATTTTCATACAAAAACTCCAAAAAATGGGGTAAATTTGTAAGGGTCTATATTAAAAATTCTCGTTGGTCCTACCCATATTGGAATATTTCATAAGGAGTCCCAATTTGGGACCATCATTGGCAAAACAAATACTAAATTTAAAGTTCCGAGAAAAAGAAGCAATGAAGGAGAAACCTTTGTTCGAATTATTTGGACGAATGTCCAAAATGAAGACAAAATTTAGACAAAAAACTAAAATACTTTTTAGAAAAATGAAAGCACTTTCTTGAAAGACTCATCAATACGATTACAAACCAGAAACCAAAAAATGATCAAAGTATTGAATAGAACCAGACTTGATGTTTAATGAATTGCTTCTGCATATGCCATATCCTCAATATTTATGATACAATGATACATTCTTTTGGGCTCAGTTGGGCCTCAGCAACACGCTGCATTGAGAAACACTTCAGAGACTCTGTCTACACCATCCTGGCCTTCGGCAGGCTATGCAACTAATTCTATCAATATTTCCGAAAACTAATATTCATTCCAGTCGTGCTGAACAAAGACTACTCACATGGTATCGTACGGATCACAACGTTCTGAGATTAAACCTGAACAAAATGGGTCTGTTCCCTAAAACGGAGTGTGACCAGCTTGGAAGATTACGAAGCCAGTTCATATATTTTGTGTGATTGCCCAGCCATATAAGATCGCAGTACCCATTTTTACTGCTTAGAAAGCCCGCCACGTCTGCATTTTGGCTTAAGTGTTGTTTGTAGATATTTAAGGGCTTTATGCGCCTTCAACTTCGCTTTGACCACTTGCTTTTCTTGACACCGCGGTCCAGATACTACGTCAACCTCTTTATAGTTATGGCATGATTAGATACGTCGAAAAAGTTATCTTTTATGGATTATAAATTTTTGTTTTAAGAATTTGTTTCGTGTTCACTTGTCACGGCATGTATTGCAGACAAAATTACAGTTTACAAATCAACGCAAGTGGTTGTAAAAAATAATATTTTGTCAGTCAAGACCTTAGTTAAAAACGAAATCTCGAAGGCTTATTTAAAAAGTCAAATATTTAAATAGTTTAAACAAGAAAATTTAGCTACAATTCAAAATCCAGTAAAATAATAAAATTTAATTTTGAGTTACAAGCTTAGTTGTGCTATTAAATTTTAATTTAATTCTTTTAATCAAATCTGTAAACCGCAGCAAATTTGTAGTGCTTTTCAAAAACTAACACATTTTTTTTATTTGGGCTTAATGAGACAGTTTAAATCAAATCGAAACGATATGTTTATTTATTAGTTTAATTTGCAATAATTAAATGAAATAAATTTTATCATTTTTATAACACTTGGCCGCAAATAAATACAATGACAAAAACCTTTTAATTGTACCCATTTTGTGGTTAATAAATGGCTTCAATGAATAACAAATAATAAAAATTGTGCTTGAGTTGCGCTTGCGCTTTAATTAACGCTCAGTGTAAATATATAGCATACTATATATTGTAAGCGGCTTGAATTACGCGGCGTATGCGTGATATTAATTATGGCAAAACAATTCAAAAATTTTAATTGATTACATTTAAAGGAAATGACTATTATTACATATGATAAGCAGCAACTAAATAAATGTGATACGAATAAAACTCACCGTTGCAGACAATGCTCACGTCCAGCCAATGCTAATTTAACAATATCCGCAAACACCGGAATTACAACCCAATCATTAGGTTTTGTTGCAGTCACTGATGTGGATGTGGAGCTTTTTGCTTTGTTGCTAGTGATTGCTGCAATATTTGATCCTGCCGCTGCTGCTGCTATTCTTGTTGCTGTCGGTTGTTGTGTTGCCACTGTGCTTCCACTTCCTGTTGTTATATTCTCCATTGCATTTAAACCGGAAGTGGTCGCACACACATCCACACCGACAACAATTGTGCGGTGGTGTGTTGCCATCGTTGGTACTGGTGGTGGTGGTGGTGTTATGTCATTGCCAGGCGTTGTTGTTGATGCTGTATTGATGGTTGCCGTTGTTGTCATTGTCGATGATGAGGGTGTCGGTGATGATGCTGATGCTGATGCTATAGATGATGTTGTCGATAATAATACCATATCAGTCTTTAGATGTTGCTGTTGTTGTTGTTGTTGTAATTTTTGTTGTTGCTGTTCATTTTGTTGTTGCTGATGATGATTCTCATTTAAGACGATTGCCTGTTTCTGCCATAAGTCTCCATGTCCTTCAGCATGACGCTGCATACAATCCAATTGCTGACATGTTACTTGTAATTTGCTCCACTATTGAAATTAAGCAAAAACATTCTATTTAGTTTAAGTGTGTGTACATCATTTTATTTCAACATAAATGTTTACAGCAAATAAATAAATGAAAAAAAAAAAAAAAAAAACCTATGCTCTGTTTAGTTTGCCAATGATTTTTTATTACTTTGTTTTTCATTATTTCTGTACTATTTTATTACTACTCAACAAAATTCTTACGATTGCTTTTCTTTGTTCTTTCATAAAATTAAGCTAATTTTTTATTTTCTCAATTTGTGTTTAAATAACTATTTCACTCATCTTCGTTCTTTTATTTTCTTTTACTGTTTCACTTCTTCTCCTAAGTTCTGTTGATTTACTTAAAGCAGAAAATCATTCAACCATAAATAGCTTTTATACATTCACTCTCAGCTCTCAGCTCACAGCTACGTTTTCGTTTCGTTCGTTTCGTTTATACTGCTTAGTACGTTTTTGTTGACAATACCATTGAATCACATGATGATGTCCTGACTTGAATGCATGGATTCTATGCTAACATTTTTCATTCCCATTCTCTGTCTAAGTACATACTTGATTTTATACTTGATTTCAGAGCAGTAAAATGAAATGCATGCAAAAAGCATGAGAAACGGAGTAGAGCAAAAAAAAAAGATGTTCTTATGAGCGATGTAAATAAACTTGAAGAATTTGTGGTAGTAGAAGCAGTTGAGAATTTAATGTTTTAAATGTTTTAAGTTGTAAAAGTCTTATAAAAACAGATTTCATTTATTTATTTATTTTTAGTTTTTTTCATTTTTTTATTTGTCAATTTGTATTTCAATAATTAAATCTAGAGAAATAAAGAGAATTCTTTATAAAATTATTGTTGCAAGATATACATCTGTTCTGTGCTGTTCAGTTCGTACATTCTTTCATCTGTCCGCCCATTTGACAATCTACTTCTCTATTCATCAACTTTATAAACTGGCACACTGACATTACTTCATATTGTTTGCATACTTTTTCCATGGTAGTTGTTCATTTATATAACCATTTCGTTCTGCATAAGTTTAATTTGTTTGCTTATTCTTATACGTTGCAGCATCAGGTCATGCATCAATCGAAGTTACCAAATGCCAATCAATATTTTATGGCAAAACGTCAAATGGCGTACTTGATTGGACATCTCTCTATCTCTCTCACTCACTCACTTTCTCTATCCGTTTAAATTAAAATAGTACATCTATCTTAAAGATTGCATCTTAAATTGCATATAAGCTAGTAAATCTTGTATAAAAATTGAATAATAAATTTAATAAGCATTTTCAGTTTAAAGTAGCTAATATTTTGTAGCTGTTTTATAATTTTATTTTTCAATACCTAACATACGTGTACATAGTTTTTTAATACAAATATTTTGCATCTATTCCAATTAATATTCAATATTTGAATTTCATATTTTCCAATTTCAAACCAGTTGCATCTATATGAAATACTCAATTTCACCTATTCAAATTTTGTTAGAAAAAATATGTTTGCATACACTACATGCAAAAAATATTGGTACAAGGTTTAGAAAGGGTACGGTATATTAGAATACAAAACGAAGTGAATAAATACAAGAGTAGAGAATATAATTGATAAGATTTGAAGTTTATTTTTGTTTACTTTTAATCATGTACAAGAAAGAAAGAAAAATAACACAGCGCAGCATGGTTATTTTATTTTCGATATGAGTCTGACTGAACACGAATCCGGTGACAGAGAAAAAAATTGGTTAAAGCCCCCTAAAATATTGTTTTTTAGACTTCAACTTACCATCAAATGAAAGCTTGAGTCTTACAACAGTCATAACTACATAAACCATAATAAAAAGAGATACAAATGTTAATTTTAAATGGAGTAAGCCCTTTATGGTCCAGAGTTTTCGATTGAATTGTAAACACATGCCTAGAAAATTCATATATAAATATAACTATTTTCGAATTGAGACTGGTTTCTGGGGCCCAAAAGTGGCCATCTCGTCATGATTTTGAAAAAAGTGGTTCACAACACTTAAAAACATCATTTTTGGGGTTCCAGAATTGTGTTCAGCGCATAAAAATACATCGGAATCAAGTCTCATATTAAAAAAAAAAATATATATATATAAAATTTTCATGCCTATTCGTTTCAATTCAATATAAAACACAGGACTGTTAGGGTTAACTCCGTTTTATTCAACATTGTTCACTTTTATTTTAATTTTTCTATGTGGTTATTGTAGTGTAAGGTTCAAGCTTTAATTAAAGAGTAAGTTGAAGTCTCTAGCACTTTCGGTTCTCGAGAAAAGTGGGTTAAAAAATATTTAAAAAAAACAAGAAAAACGTTAACTTCGGTGGAACCGAAGCTTAAATACCCGTCACACGAATCTTTGAATAGTTTATGTGTTATCATCAGTGGATTAAATATATTTATAAATATATATTCGAAAATAATTACTTTTTCATACATTTGTTCGAAAATAATCAATAAGTTTGTATGGGGACTATGGCTAAAAATGGGCGTGGCACCTTGGTTTTGTTATTGGATGTCATTAGAAGTATTTTTAAGCAACTTGTAGTGACTACATTCATAATTAATAGCTATTTTTATATAAAATTCGAAATTGGGCGGTAAGTTTGTTTGGGGGCTATAGCTAAAAATGGGCGTGGCAGCTTGGATTTGACATTAGATGACATTAGAAGTATTTTTTCCTAACTTGGTGTGACTACATTCATAAATAATTGCTATTTTCATACAAAAAATCCGAAAAAAACGGTAAATTTGTATGGGGGCTACACCTTAAAATGGGCGTGGCACTTTGATTTTAACACTTGAGCTGCTTAGGACTGAGAAAAGCTTAGGTTCCGAGTTCCAGGTCAATATCTTTAAAACTGAGCGAATGAAACGCATACATACAGACAGACGGACAGACGGACAAACGGACAGACAGACAGACGGACATGGCTAGATCGACTCGTCTCGTCGAGCTGATCAAGAATACATATACTTTATAGGGTCTAAGATGTCTCCTTTAATGCGTTACAAACTTTCTGACAAAATGATAATACCCTCCACACTGTGTGTGACGGGTATAAAAAACACGATTTTTGGGGTTTTAAACCAATTTTTTTAAAACCAGGCGTGATGGGCACTTTGTAGGCTTGTGTAGTGTTATGTAGGGTATAAAACAATCAGCAACTTGCTTTTATATTTATTGTTTTTAATATACTTGTGTGCAATTCTGTAGCACAAATATAAACTAGACTATGCAAATGTAAGCGATTCAACATTTGCATTTTAACATTTTTCATTTATTGTATACATTGTTAGCTTAATATTTTGTTTGTTATTGCAATGAGTACATAAGGTATAGTGCTCTTTTTTAGAAAATTTTGTTGAAATGGGGTACATAAATTCAAACTAAAAATTTGCTGTATTTGAAATATATAATTTTATGTTAGTAGCGATTTTGGGTGTGCATTCTAATAATTTAGTTTTTCGAATAGAATGGTGTATGTACATGAAAAACGCTCCACCATAAGTTTTTAAATAGATGCAATTTCACATTTTTTGTTGTCCTTATGTCTACCAATATTGTATGCCATTATTTTTCAAAGTTGGACCAAAAGCAATAAATATAGTAAGAGTGTAACATAACATACAAATGAATATAACAGAAAAATTTGGTGGTATTATCGAAATTACTGTATATTTTACAGTGTACAACCGTACGCTCTATCAATATTGTGAGAACTTGCTATTCTTATAGTAGTTTTTTGTGTGGCGTTACGCATCTTACACTTTCTATGGTTTTATTTTTGGCCTACATATTGAAATGATTAAGGTATCTACAGAACCTCTATATTAAATATGCATAAACAGACATGAATAGCCAAGTTAATAGAATTATGAAAAGTCGGGAATACGCAGATCAGCATTTTAACATTATCAGCAAAAATTTAATTAAATTTACTACAAAAGATACAATTTGTGATTTTGTAAAAAGAGTGTTAAAGCGCCGATATTATTTAACTATTTTAGAAATATTGCTTATATCTGTTTCTGCTTCTGCTGTTTCCATTTGTTTATTTGTTTTATTTTATTTCGTTTTGTTTTGTTTAACTAGTTTTATGAATGAATGAAATATTTTGTATGTCACAAATTGACAGCAAAAAATTTGTGGTAACTCTTTTTTGATGAGAAATGTTAGAACAATTTACTAAATATTTTTTTTAGAATCTATTTTGTTACAATTTCCAATTTTTCATTATGCAATTTAATACGAAAATAATCAAACTAATGAAAAGTGCAAGTATCTGCAAGTATTTGTCTTTATTTTTTTTTTTTCTTCAAAGAGAGTTGTAAAAAATTTTGTTTTTTTGCGCACAAGAACATCTTGAAACTTTGCAATGAAATAGATTACTCAAACGAAAGTTAAATGAAAATATCTGCTGCTTTCGATGTGAAAACCGCAAAACGCGTTAAACCACTTAATGGCGAGAAATCCATTTACTAATTACAAACTTTTAATTAAAGCTTCAAAAAAATTTTTGCTGAAATTAGTACAAATGCGGTAAGAGAAGTTGTTGCACTATACTGACTATACGAGGCGAGGTTTGTTTAAAAAAGAAAGTGATTGATACAAATAAAATAAAATTTATAAATTGAACTTAACATCAGAAAACGTTTGACTTGCATGCCCAATATTGTCTCCTTTTGTATAATTTCAACCAATTCGCTTCCCAGGGTCATATGCAGGATCTCAGGGTCTTTGTTACACATTAAGTCGAAACGATTATTTCGAAAATCTTCGATTGATTGCTCGATTACTGAAAAGGAACTTTACGATACAATTAAATCGTTAAACATAAAAAAATAAACGATGATTATTTCGATTCGATTACTCAAAAGGAACTTTACAATACAATTAGATCGTTAAACAAAAGATAATAATCGATGATTAATTGCTCGATTATTCAAAAGCAACTTTACAATACAATTAGATCGTTAAACAAAAGATAATAATCGATGATTAATTGCTCGACTATTCAAAAGCAACTTTACAATACAATTAGATCGTTAAACAAAAGATAATAATCGATGATTAATTGCTCGATTATTCAAAAGGAACTTTACAATACAATTAGATCGTTAAACAAAAGAAAATAATGGACGATTAATTGCTCGATTATTCAAAAGGAACTTTACGATACAACTATATCGTTAAACAGAAGAAAATAATCGACGATTAATCGTTTTTCGATTAATCATAGCCATCTCAATCGGTGTATTATTACTTTGTTAACAAACCCCGTATGCATACCCTCTTACTCTTAAATAATTTTCGTATAAACAGAAACTATCAGCAGCTTTTTCATTTGGACGTCGCCATTGTCACCGCCAATGCCAACGTTTCAGTAGCAGCAAAAATATTTGAAAAATAACAACGTATAGTTTCAAAAAGAGAAAAAAAAAAAAAAAAAAAAAACCAAACCTAAAATTATTTTTTTTTTTTTTTTTTTAAATTTTATGATTATTTACAATCTGTCTTTTTAAGACAATAAGAAAAATTTTTAACTAAATAATACATCACATGAGGGGAACATCACAGTTCATTTCATAAACGAAATGAATTTAAAAAAATTTTACAATTAATTTACAAAAATAAACAAGGACAATGGTTTCACCAGTTTAATTCCGGTCTGAAGGGTAGGTCCAGGGGGTGACTTCTCTTGAGCCTCCTTGTGTGTTGACTGTTGTCGAGTAAGTTTACTGCTAAGTGATTATCATGATACTCCAGTCTGGAGATGTAGCGTGTTCCGAATTTCCGAATTTCATTTCGCACAGACGGTACGTCTAGATCTCTGTGGATGACGGAGTTCCTGACGTAGGTTGGCGCACCTATGATCCTGCGGAGAAGCTTGCTCTGGAAACGCTGTAGGATTTCAATGTTGGATTCAGCTGCCGTCCCCCAGAGTTGGATACCATAGGTCCATATGGGCTTAAGCAGCGTTTTGTAGAGCAGTATTTTATTACGAGTGCTCAGCTCAGATCTCCTGCCGAGTAGCCAGTTCAATTTAGCTAACTTTAGATTTAGCTGCTTCCTTTTAGCCTCAAGGTGAGCCCGCCAGTTTAAACGCCTGTCTAGGATAAGGCCCAGATACCTTGCCTTGTCCACCACTGGGAGGAGAGAGCCATGAAGGCTGACTGGAGGGCAGTTGAGCCTGCGGGTCGCAAAAGTCATATGAAGAGACTTTTCCGTATTCACGGAGATGTTCCATCTCAGCAGCCAAGGTTGCAGCATGTCCAGCTGCCTTTGGACGATTTCAGACGCCTCCGAGCAGTCCGCTGCTGAGGCGATGAAGGCTGTGTCATCAGCATAGGAGGCAACAAGGAGCTGCTCATGTTGAAGTACAGGTAGATCCGCAGTGAAGAGGGTATATAGGATAGGCCCAAGCACGCTGCCTTGTGGAACGCCAGCCCTTACACGTTCTATCCTTGAGTTGGAGCTTTCACATCGGACATAGAAGCATCTGTCCAGAAGATATGATTTGAGTATAAGGTAATATGGAGCCGGAAGCAAGAGTTTGATTTTGTAAAGTAGACCAGCATGCCACACCCGATCGAAGGCCTGTTTCACATCCAAAAATACCGCGGAGGAGTACTTCTTATCCTCAATAGAGCAGAGGATCTTTTGAACAACGCGGTGGCATTGCTCAGGTGTACCGTGATGTCGCCGGAATCCAAATTGATGGTCTGGAATCAGATTGCCTTCTTCAAGTAACGGTAACATTCTAGCCAAAAGTATTCTCTCAAATAATTTGGAGAGTATCGACAGCAGACTGATTGGCCGGTAGGAGGCAACTTCATGTTCCGGTTTCCCAGGCTTAGGGATCATAATCACCTCAGCACACTTCCATTGAGATGGAAAGTGGCTTAGGTCAAGGATCCTATTGAAGATATTAGCCAGCAACTGGACTACTCTGGACGGGAGACACTTTATAGTGAAAGCATCAATTCCGTCATAGCCGGGACTTTTTGTAGTTTTTAGTGTGTCAATTTCATGTTGCACCTCTTCTGGCGTGACTCTGATGATTGGGAGGGCCATTTGGCATGGAGATTCCAGAAAAGCTTGGGTGGCATCAGCTTCTTCAGCGCTGCATGTACTGAAGGGGGTGAAAGTGTTTGCAAGATGCGACGTGAACTCCTCAGCCATTTCCACGCTTGATCTGCACCACGAGCCATTTGAGCTCCGAATGGGAACTTTCCTCGTGGTTGGCCTTTTGAGGTATTTGGTGGCTTTCCAGAGGCTGTGGTCCGGGTTATTGGGCTCCAGATTGTGCAGGAATGCGGCTGTAGCTTCGTTTCGGAGGTTGTAGAATAGGGCTTTCAACTCCTTAATTGCGCGGTTAAAGGCCCTTTTATCCATCGGGTTGCGAGTTCGTTGCCAAATATTACGCAATCGTCTCTTCTCTCTCAGCGCATTGGTGAGTTCATCTGACCAGACAAACATATCCCTCTGGTTTGCTGGGGGCAGAAAAGTCCGAGCAGGAGGTGAGCAGGCGGAGGCGGCTTCGCAAATGTCACGCGAGAGCTTCTCGATAGTTTGGTCTATATCCTCTCCACTGTTGAGGTAGGCATTTGGCTCAGTAATCTCATCAAGCAAGGTTTTAAAGGAGTCAATGTTGGAGAATTTACTGAGCAGCCTGGTAGAGCGCTTAATCATCTCAACAGGGATATCCACCCAGACCTTGACCGCACTGTGATCAGAGTGAAGGTCGAAGTCGGCTTCAGTGAAAATTCTGCTGTTGTTTATTCCTCTGGAGATTGCAATGTCCAGGACGTCAGGACTCTTCCGTGGATCAGTTGGCCAGTACGTTGGTTGGCCAGACGAGTGGATAGTCAGGTTAAGGATATTGATGCAAGGCATAAGGGCAAGACCCTTGGGGTTGTTCAACCTTGAGCCCCACCACGTATGCTTTGCGTTAAAGTCACCTCCGATAATAAATCTGGAGCCAAAGGTGTTTAGGATTTGCAGGAACATTTGAGTGTCGACAGTGTGTCTGGGAGGGACGTAGCAGGAGGCGATAGTTAAATTTCCCAGAGAGGTGGATATGCTCAGGGAAGATGCTTGCAGCCACGGCAGGAGAGTTGGCGTGTTTTCTGCATATATCAGCTTTGATTTAATGATAATGCCAGCTCCGCCTCTGGCATTACCGCTGGGATGATTTGCCTGAAGGATGTCGTATCCACTGATTTTGACGAAAGACCGGGTGGTGAGGTGCGTTTCAGAGACGAGCAGGATATCAATGTTGTTCCGCTTAAGAAACAATTCAAGCTCTGGCCTACTCTTGCATAGACCGTTTGCATTCCATATGACAATCTTGAGACCTACTTGCATAATGAAGCCAAAATCGTTTTCATCATAACAGACATTTGCTCCATTTGGGCTTGCAGTAATTTAATGATTTGCTCCAGATGAGCATAAGAAGTACCACTTTGCTGTGTGAGTAGGGGGACGTTGCAGTTGGTGTTAGGAGGAGAGTTGAATGTTGCAGAGTTTTTTGCGACTGCGGCATAAGTCATCCCTGGCTGAGTATAAGGGGGATTTTGCGAAAGAGTGTTGACGAACCTAGCGCCCGGTCGATTGCGCACAGTACCAGGGCGAGTTGGAGTTTTTCCTTGGTCTCTCAACTTTACTGTTTCCTTATAAACCCTGCACCCTTTATAAGAAGCAGTGTGGCATTCGTTACAGTTCACGCATATGGGGGGCAGTTCCTTGCCTGTCGGGCAATTTTTGGTCCCGTGGTTGCCTGAGCACTTTACACATCTCCAGGGTTTGTTGCAAAAGTTTTGGGTGTGATTGAATTCCTGACATCTATGGCATTGCACTAGCTCGTTTCTTTTTCTTGGCGGCTCGATAACAACGACGGCGTTACAAAGGCGTTTGATTGAGAAAACGTCTTTGTTGTTAACAGCAGGTTCAAGGTCGATAAAAAACATTGGCATTGGCGCTTTGGTTGCTCTGTTTTTGATGTTGGTTAGGTGGCGCACATTGTGACCTAACTTATTGAGTTCATCACAAATGAAGCTCAATGGAGTGCTGTGGTGCAGGTTTCTGATAACGGCTCTGTACGCTCTTTCCTGCTTCAGTTGGTAGCTGTGGAATACAACCTCACTTGCTTCTAGTGCTCTGATTAGCTTCTTGTAATCCTCAACGCTGGTGGTCATAACGCGCACCTGACCGTCTCTACCTGCTTTGTAGGAGAAGTTTTCGGTGCATATGGTTTCTTTAATGAACGAAAGCAAGTCAGATATGACGCTAACAGAGGAAATGAAAATTGGGGGAGTTTTGACTGAAGTAGTGGGCACTTCAACGGCAGTTGGAGCGTTTAGCTGGGTGGTGTCATCATTCTGGGCAAGTATGGCGAATTTGTTTGAGTTTGACATTGAACTCACGAACGACTCTATAGATAACGAGCGCCGTCTTTCGACAGAAAGCTTCTTGCGGCCCATATGGGGAGACACATGTTTTTCTTGTCTTGCTTTCCGGAGACAATTTGCCAAGAAACGGGTTCCGTAGCACTGCCGTTCGGTCCACCGCCGTTAATCATATTGGCTGCTTTTGAGGCACTAAGTCCATCGCCTACCGACTGAATCTTCCGCTTTACGTCAGGTGATATGTCGTTGGTTCGTTTTTTAGGTTTTGATTTCTTTTTCACTTTTGGCGAACCTAATACTACACCGTCATCATCATCGTCGCACATTTCCATGTTTTTTTTAAAATTTTACAGTTTTTTTTTTTGTTTGAGGGATCTTTCAAATTCCGTAAGCGCGAGGCAAAGTTTCACTTACCAAGAGTACAATCGCACCTCTTGCTGTTTTTTTTCCTTTGTATTGATATTAAAATTTATTTATTTTTTTTTTTTTTTTTTAATTTTTTATTTTTTAATTTATTTTAAATTTAAGAAAAACACCTTTTCTTGTCAGAAAAAAAAGGGGGGCCTCAACCAATTAGGGATTTGAAAAAAAAACCTTTTTTCTTTTAAGAAAAAAAAGAGTACTAAGTTGGAAAATAACCACGATGTGTTGTGCTATTTTTCGTTTATGTGACCCAAAAGTTGTTTTTTTGAGTTTCGAGTTAAAGGCTGCTGCTGCTGTTGTTATATATGCCACATACGTATGCTATGCTGAGCCGAGTTTACGCCCGCTCCACATATAAAATGTGATCTCTAAGTGAAACTTGTTTATCTTGTTGTTGTTGTTGTTGTTGTTTTTAATGCTGTTGTTGTGTTATTTTTGTCTGAAGCATGTGGCGCTATTTTGCACCACAGTTTTGGCAGACAGACACACACACACACACATCCGTAAACATACTACTTGACTTCTATATTTGGCCGACAAAACCAAAATTGTAAATCACAGTTTTCTTTTTTTTTTTTTTTTTTTTCATTTTTGAATAGTTTTGTAGTCGTTATGGTGAAAAAGTTCGATGGACAATGGTTGGTACTTTGCCCATTTGAGGGCGTGTTATAGAGTTATAGAAGGTTTCCTAGATATTGTTCTGGTTTCTGCTTCGCATTTTTCACAACTTTCTGCAAAATTTATCGCTTGAAGTTGCATGCAACAATAAATAAATCCTTTGCTTTTGCTTTGTTGTGATAAGTAATTTGTGCAAATTTGTTATTTGGTGAAAAATATTCAAAAGTTTTTCTTTTTAATCGATTGAAAAGCTTTAGAGTATACAATTTTTTTTTAGTATTAAATTTAAAAGCAAATTTTAGTATTATCTTTTTCATTTATTTATTTGACCAAAATGAGCATTTGCATAAATAAATAGAATTATTAACGAGTTTTCTATGAGCTCTAAAAGTGTATCACAAATAAAAATATAAGAATTTCCAATTAAAAGAACATCATAAAAATAATATTGATGAAATCGATTTATATGCTTTCTTTCTCTATGGACCTTTCCAAATAAGTAATGTATAAAGTAAACCACATTTAAATGCACACAACCAGAACGAACGGAAATTCGCATAAAATACAATGACTACTAACATTGAAACTTGTCAATGTGTTGGTGTTACAACAAAAAAAAAAAAAAATGAAAAGGACCATTAAAAATGAAGTAAAAAATCAACGATGAGAAACTCATTGAACTTTATGTTATTGGGTTAGTGAATGAAGGAAAATGCATTCCTTTTTTTTTTTTACTTTTTTTTTACTGTGCTAAATTTGAATATTTTTGTTGTTGTTTTCGTAAAATAACATTTATGCTTTTCTATTTTTTTTTTTTTTTTAAAAGTTTTCTAACGCAATCGAAACATGAAAAGTGAAAGAGTGCAAGTGAAGGCGACATCTTGTAAACAAGTAGAAAAATTGAAGGCAGTAAGTAATGCATGAATGGAAGCAAACTGTGGAAAATAGAGTTGACAGGTCGATGTAATATGCAAAGACTTTCAAACTTGTATTGATTGTGGTTTTTAAGAAAATATAAAGGGTCTTACAATTGGTATACAGAACTTTTATAGCTTAGTTTAGTTTAAGTTTTATTTAGCAAATCTAAAATATAAAATTCTCCTGTCACGATGTTCGTCTTTTATAGACTCAAACTTGAAAGATCCTACACATAATTTTTGAATAATAGTAATGGCTGCATGGCTGAATTTTAGCAGAAATTTATCATATTTTTCAAAATATTTAAATTCGAAAATGAACTTCGGTACACATGTTACTAAGACCGGAAAAGTGGGAAATATTAACAGTAGGCTCACCTCATAAGGCGATCCAAAAAGAAAATGATTATTTTTCCAAATAATTAATCAAGAAAAATTAAATTCGGTACACATGCTACATGGATAAAAAAAAGGAAAATTCGTTGGAAAATATGCGGTGTGCGTGGCAGTAGTGAAGTAAACGAATGAAATTTGGAATACATTTGTACATTATGCAAAGATCGGGAAAAATGGTCGGCGGGTTTTTTTGCAAGTATTTGATCTTCAGGATTGAAACTCTGTGTACATAACAATAGGAACGCGAGAAGTATGATCCATTGGAGAGATGGGCGAAAGGCGTTCTCCAAATATGCAATGCAATGGAAAAAAAAATAATTATAAACAGAAACTGGGTATTCAGGAGCAGAAAAAGAATGATCGATTGGAAAGGTAGGCGGTGGATAAAGTAAGTCGGTAACACAAAACTTTTTGAACACCCGTGCAAGGCTGGGTACTTCAGCTAGTCTCATATATAAAAATCTTGTGTCCCAGTGCTTGTAATAAAACACCTTCATAACAGCTCAACCGATTTATTTGAAATTTTGTGTTTATAGTAGGTCTAAGAATAGAGAACACTAATGTTCATATTCCTAAGTGGGGTGGTGGGGTGTCCTCATAGAATCGATCATAAATTATCGAATATTTCCGAAACACTCTAGCGATTTTAATGAAATTTTAAATGAAAATGAAATAATACTTCGGAATACATATTGTTAGGACCAGGAATGTGGAAGAAATGGGCGGTGGATATGGCAACATATAAACGAATCAAAAAAAATTAGTTATATTTGGTATATGTACTTGACCCGAGAAAGGCCGGGTAGTTCAGCTAGTATTACATATAATGAACTTAAAAATTGTTTAGTAAATTATATTATCCTGTTCTCATAAAACCCTCGTCCATTTGGGCAAAAAAACTGGGCCTGTCGATTTTTTATAGGTCCATTTTTCGTTCGCCTTGGTTCTGACCAACTTGGTGCACCGGTTTCTGAACCGGTGGGTCACTACCACCGCGGTGGTAGTCACTTGGTCCACATTGCTAGATACATGCATAGAAACTCCCCAACTAAGCTTCCTATGCAAGTGGCTTGTCACTATTGATGAGTATGTGGTGGCGTTGCTCTTATGGAAAACTATTTTTCTCCTATTGGCTTACTTAAAAGTTTTCATCTGATTAATACCTGCCAATGTCACACAACACACAATAAAATCTTTCTGGCCATCAATTTTGATTTGCAACCGTTTGCGCCGGTCCACGATAATTTTCGCTTCTCATCACCATTTATGTTGCAATTCATCAGCGACAAGCAGCTACAAATTCGGTCCATAATTTGATTTCAGCGGCCTATTTCATCAGCTGCGATTGATGCCTATTGCACATTGCTACTAACTTTTTCGAAATGTAGTGCTTACGCAATTATCGAAAGCGAAAGACAATCGCAAAACGTTCTGACAGCTTTAAGAAGTTTAGAAGCTTAAGCTTAGAAGTATTCGATGCTATTTTTGTAGACAAAACAAACTTACCAATTTCAGCACATTCGCAACTATTTTTTTTATAAATTGGTAAACCCTATAAATGACGCCAAATAAATTGCTTTTTCATTTCAGTTTAAGCGCATTGAATTATTTGAAAAGGACACTGCGGAAAACACGATTCAAAATATACTTTAAGAAAGTATTTTCCAAAGCTTGAACATTTTCTTTTGAATAGTTTATGAATGAGTAAAATTTCTCGCCTTGAAAAAGCAATATACCATTTCTTTTAACATTTTTGAACAATTTAGTGGGTTTAGTAAAATTTAATAGTGAATATTTACTATTTAAAGAGAAAAAAAACATATAGTATAATTCAATAAATCGCTTTCGAAATTTCCATTAACATTTCGAAATATTTCACGACCACAAGATGCAAGTGCACTGAAGCGCCAAAACCGAAAGCTACTCAGATGCAATAACTAGTAAATCTTAAGGTTCTATTACGCCAAATGCATTAGTACGTTTAATGTTAATGTGTGTGCACTTGTGTATGTGTGTGTGTGTAAACATGTAACGTTGTTATAAATTTTGGCTGCCATTAACATAACGCAATACATTAAGTGCAAAATAGCATATATGGCACCCCATTTGCCCCTTGAAGTATGCTATGAATTTTTGGCTGACTCAATAAAGTCTTGCCTGCTGCTGATGATACTTCGACCTACTCTGCCTGAATGCATTTTCTGCTGACTTTAAGTGTTGCTGCTGCATGTCTACTGCACATTTGCAGTTAAATGTTTCACACGATTCAGCGCGTTGTCGTCGTTGTCCTTACATCTTTTTTGGGCTATGTACACTTTCAGCTGCTACCAAAATTTTCGCCATTTGCTGAAATGCGCGAGCTACATACAAATAAGTTCTTGCCTTTTGAAATTTTATTATTTAAACTCGTTGTCATGTTTCTGTGAGATAACAAATTCGTTTACGATAACTTTTGGTATTTTCAAGACGCAAGCAGCTTTACTTTTTGGTTTTAGTTTCGTTTTGCAGTTATCCTTTTCGCTTAAATCATTTTTGCTGAGACAAGTGCATTTTTACCGAAACTTCATGTCATATATTCGTTAAAATTTTATTGAAAATTTTATGTTAGCTATTGAAATAGTTGATAGAATATAATATTTAGCTTGCTAGTCAATTTCTTGTATTCAGCTAAACGAAAAAAAAAAAGTTATATGAAACTAAAAATTTTTGTTAAATCGCGCTGACTTTAAAACTTTTCAAAAACTTTTTATGCTTTACTCTTGGATTTCATTGCTTAAACTAATTTCCGTTCAGTTATGCGCTACATTTCCGCCATCAGTGTTGTTGTTGTTGTTTTTTGTTGTTGTTGCTGTTAGCGCATTTATGCCTATGTAAACTTTGAAAATATTCTAATTCGTTTGCTTTACACGTATTTTACCAATAAAATTTCAGTCAATTTAATTTTAGCATTTATTTTTGCATATTTATGCCACAACATGTTTGGTTTTCATGCCCCTTCAATGGCGTCTATGATTTTGTTTAGTCTGTGCGTGTAATTACGTTAAAATTGTTGTTGTTGTTGTTGCTGTTTTTGTTTTTCTCGAAAATCGTCGCTTACCGTTATTTTTAGCCTTGCTATTGGTGGTGATTCTAAGGACTCAAGTATTGCTGTCGCACTATTATAATTGCCAACAAGCAGACAATATTGCGCCACTCCGCTCCAAAGTTCGACAGTTTTACTGCGATCACGTATACCGCTGCACTGTGAAAATAACAATGAAAATAAGCATATAAAGTGTTTATTAATATTTTTATACTCTTTGCAAATAGTAAGATTTTAAAATTTAGAAGCAGTTGACAAAGTTTACTATATGTATGTATATGTTAAAATTTAATTAGGAACTCAAATACTTATTCTAGGATGTACCCTATATGAATCAAAAAGTTGTGAATCACCATTAATGGTATACATTGTTAAAATTTGTTTAAAAGTTTTAACTTCGTTGACACTGAAGCTTCAATTTTGCTTTATAAATAATTATTTTTTTATCTAAGTTTGTGTGGGGTTTGTGACCAAACTCTTTTATCGATATTTATCTAAATTGTATTTGAATTCTAAAAAATGACTTACATCGAACCTTGCCATTTTTCTTATATAAAGAAACAGTGGAGAGAGCATAAAAATTGTACTCTGGATAAAAGGGTTGGCAAAAATCACATTCGGTGATTTTTTCACAGTGATTTAAAAATCGCAATGTCGCATTGCGACTTAAAGTTGTGATTTTTTCCTCAGGGAACATGTTTAGTTATCGGTGATTTTGTGCATCGCTCTTCGCGAACAGTTTAACTGTTCATTTATCAGTGATTGGTGCTTCTATCACTCTTTACGAATTATTCATATTCGCTTGCTTGTTGTGTTGGTGAAATGAGACAATTCAGTTAGCGATTTTGTGTATCAATCTTTGCAAACAGCGATTTTCATTCAAGTCGCAATTGCTAATCACACTGCCACTTAAAAATCACTCTTTTTGCTACGCTTTAAACAATCCACATCGAAAAGTCATCAATATAGTTTCGATGGATCGATAATTGACACTACATTAAAAATTAAAAAAAAACCGATAAGTCGATATTGAAAAAAAATATCGATATTATAACGATGTGCCGATATTTCATATAAATTACTCAGGAGAATTGTAATATTTAACATAAAATTTTTCCAGAGAATCTTTGTATCTCGTTCTTTTTAGTGAAAAAAGTTAAAAATGGAATCTGTAGAATGTTCTGTTTCTCATGGCTTAGATGAATGATTTTTATGTGTGACTTATAATGCGGGACGTATAAACAGGCATAGCTAAATCGATTCGGCTTTCGATGCTATATGTATACATATACCGTTATAGGTTACCCAAACCTCCCAACAAGAAGTCTCACAAATAAAATATACTCTTTTAACAATTGGATGCAGGGCTTAAAAATGTAGGTTAGCTTTTTTATGGGACCTACTGATAAGAAGATATTTATTCAAATTCATCTGGTTGACAAAACATACGTAGAACTAAATACCTCACTCTCACTATCCCCTTCTTTTTATTATCAAGCTCAAATGATTTTCGCAAGTTCTAAATAATAAAATCTGGTTAAATTATGGTATTTAAATTTTCAACGAATTATGCAGATTAATAGAATAAGTAATTAATTAATTGAGGCACAGCTTTACTTCTCTAACTAATTACCAATTTATGCAATGAATAAACTAGGCAACTGTCAACATAAACTTGTCTTTAGATCGTGTTAAAAAAATATCTGAAGATGTAATACAGTAAGATGTAGAATTGTAATATGGATTTAGTTTATGTTTTATTTATGCATAAAATCCAACTGACAGAACTAAGCCCTACTGAAACAGACATTGACAGCATAGAAGTACATATACTACGTGGATAACTAAACATATTAAACACACACATACACATACATGTGGGTACATTTAAGGCTACTCAACTTGAGCTGTTTGTCTACTTTGTCTACTTTGTCGATGCTTGGTAATATAAAGCATGGATTTATCCAATCCGCACAGCAAAAATAAAGCTAGAAAAGTACACGTTACACGAGTAAGCGTACAGGACAGGACATTTTAGCTGCAGAATATGTCGAATGATTTTCATGCACGATTGCAGTTACGAAACAGTGTGTATGTATTTCCTTTGACAACAACAAGAACAACAAGAACAACAACAACGAAATGACAACTTACTTGCAGTATCTCATTGCAAACGAAGAGACGTAAACGTGCCGACCAGTCCAGATACGTTTCCAAATTACATGTCTTTTTTGGATCTTGTGCTCCAGGTGGTCCGCCTGATGCTGATGGTTGGTCCCATTTTTTTCTGTAAAAATGTAAAGATAAATAGTAAGCACAAATATACAAAATACACATACATACTGCATGTGTATGAAATGTTCATTTCAATCCTATATGTATGCTATATATTTTTTTTTTAAAGTGCTTCATCAATGTGCTTTATGCTTGTGCCGCGAAATGAATTTATATTATGCGAGAGTGTACAAATGAAGTACAGCGTAGCACGAATTCAGTTGATAATTTATGCATATTATGTATGTGGATACATATGTATGTATATGTATGTATGTGTGAATGCAATATAAATAAATTTATGTAGAACTTTTTCAAAAAAAAAAAAAAAAAAAAAAAAAAAAAAAAGACTCACCTGTTTGTCCATGAGCACTTGGCTACTGCATTGCAGAAACTCCTCCGGTCCAATATGCTTGGCCAATTTCTTTTCGAGACGGCATAAAATTTGTGCGTATTGTGTTGCAGTTGGGCAGTCTAGAGCTTTGATTGAATCGAGCTGTATAATTTGCAATCAAGTGAGAAAATCAATGATTAGTAGTTGAGTTGAGTTGCAAGCAGTAATTGAAAGAATTGTACGTATTGATTTTACAAGCAACATCAGATTGCAATACCGGAAACTATACCTTAATTGATGTATATATATATCTTTCTATCTAACTAACTACCTATCTGTATACACAAAAACATATCGAAAGTCATACATACCTTATCGTTATTAGTCTGACAAGCACGTAAATCTGCTTCATGTCTCTCTAAATCAGTCAAACGTTTTAACAAGGCACTCAGTATTTCCGAAACTACTGCTTCTAAATGAGATTTGGAACATCTGTGTGTGTAAAATTGTAATGTGGAAAAAATAAAAATTAAAGATAGATAGTATATTAGTATATACTGTGGGAACAAGATATTTCAATTAAATAGAAATTCTAAAAAAGAAAACATTTTTTTTAAGTAATTATTGAGTAAACTAGCTCATTGATTTGTATCTTAAATTAAAAAAAATTTAAATACATTAATAAAATAGATGTGCCTGCCTAACTGTTACACTGTCCAAAATGATCTTATACAGGGGTGCCTGGGTGGTGGTGTACCAACCCTATTCAAACCAACCGAATAAAAAGAATGCCAACTTGAAGACATGGACATGTGCATTGGTGTAAATTGGTCTAAGTTGGCAGTAAAGCATAAAAAATATTTAGTGATGGGAAACTGATAATAAATTCAGCAATCGAAAGTCGATTACAGATTTTTGATGATATCGGTAAACTATAATAAGTCAATCTCTAAGAAAAAGAGTTTTGTGAAAATTGTATACAAATGCTTCAAATAGTTTTAAAAAACTATTATTTTTGTGTAAATTGTGGTAAAAATTGTAAACTTATATAATTTTCGCTAATCATCGATAATTTGCCCGCACTAGTATCTATGTGGGTATGTACAACAATGTACTTAACAGAGTTGTCATGTAACCTTATTTATTTAGCCGGGAAGTTATTTTAAATTTTTTTTAGTTTAATTTCAAAGTAAAATATAATAATTAAACTTTTATGTTTTGGTCCTAAAAATATAAATAAAATATGAAAATGAAAACTCTACAAAAGTCTACAAAAATATTCAGCTGTGATGGCAACTCCTTACATATTTTGGAAAAACTGTCTTCGAACAATGAAATCTGTTGAAGTTCTGTGACACCGAGATATTTTCTTTAGAGATTTACAAAGCTACCGACCGCAGATTTATTAGAGATTTCCCTGGCAAACCTGTTAAACAGAAGCTGACATGGCAAATTATCGAAACCATAGTTTCCATTTAAAATCTGCTTGCTGATGATTATTATTTTTTATACCCTGTACCTAAAGGGTAAAGGGTTATTGTTTGTGAATGTAGTAACAGACAGAAGAGTATATATTCTTGTTCAGCATTATTATGTCTGTCTGCCCGTTCGTCTGTCCGTCGTGCTGTCTGCCGTTTGAGAGAGATTATTTCGGAGACTATAAGAGATAGGGCTATCATATTTGAAACTAAGACTCTCCTGGACCGTCATTTTAAGGGGTATTCCCATACAAATCTACCCCAAAATTTTGGGTTTTTGCATAAAAACGACATTGTTTCTTATTCTACGAAGTCTAAGTTTAGTATAAATTATGTCTATGATAGTCCCAATAAAATATCCCAATATGGGTAAGGCCAACAAAATTTTAAGTATAGCCACCATACAAATATACCCCTTTTTTTATGTTTTTGTAAGAAAATTCAATACAATTAGGTATGGTATTGAGATACGACTTAACTTAAGGTACATAAAGATTGGGTATAGGGTATCTTGCAGTCGAGCATACTCGACTTCAACGTTCGTTGTTTGTTATTTAAATTCAAAATTTTATCTTGACCTAGAAAATGGAATTGAAATATCGGGACAGGTACAAAGGTGTATTTGAGCCAAAAAGAGAAATGGTCAATGTAAGGTCAGAGTATGTCTTCCAAAATAAATCAAGAAGTGATGAGGCGTCGGACAATTTGCTTGAGCGGATGCCAAGTTGTATTTTCTAACTCTTCTGGAAGCGTATGTAGCGCCCCAAGTATACAAATTCAGTTCTAGCAGACTTAGACGAATAGAACTTAAATTTAAAAAATTTTAATTTAAAATATATCGCCTTATTTTCGAATGAATCGTGAACCTAAAACATATTTTTTTGCAAAAAAGCTAAGTTTTCGCCGAATGCTAAGAACCGTGCAGCACTTCTATTTGGCAAATAGACTTATCATTACTTTTAGTTAAAATTTAAGCCTGCAATTATCAAAAAGCATAAAACAATTACTTACCTGGCAACGATATGTTTAACATGATTCATCATGCGTTCATCACGATAATCATATGGAAATTTATTCGTCCACTCGGCCAAGAGGGCAACTAATGATTCTAAGCATGCACTATCAGGTACCGCGGCTAACTAATAGTTTACCGAGCAGCTCATGGGGTCGCAAAAATAAACGTGACGATAATATAAACGAGAAAATAAATTCCTGCAAAAAAAAAAAAAACAGAAAGAATATGTATGCATAGAATAGATATTAGCTAAGCAGCTAAGTAATAATAAAAAAAAAACAAGTATATAATTCGTATAAGCTAGAACAATTTCAACCATAAAAGTAAATTGTAAATTGAGCTGGAAGAACAACAACAACAACAATAACAGCAATGAGTAACTTGGCAACTATGAAAGTACAGAACCACAGATACATATGTTTGTATAACAATTCCGAAAATTTGTACATTTGCAAAAGTGTTGCCTGTAGAAAGCACAGCAATTAGTTTTATGTACTCTATATGTATAGTATACTCGTAGAGTATAATACAAGTGCTTGAGGGCTACGAGTGTTTGCTCTTTCAACTTTGGCAAAGCTTTTGTCTGTATCTGAATGTATTTTATTTCTAGTTTGTATATATTGTATATATTTCTTTGAGACCGCTATCAAATTAGCGCTAATCTGGGGATTTGTTAGTTAGAAATTAATTATTTTCTCACTTGCTGTTTTGTTTTTTTTTTTTTGTTTGTGGTTGCTCTTTGGTGTCAAATAGAGCTAAAATATGTTGCATATCCCCAGGCGCTTTGCTTCACATTTCACTAGCATACATTGCCAAGAAAAAAATTTATTCTTTTTTTTGTTTTCTTCGTGTTTTTTTTTTTACTTCCTTTTGGATTCTATTTGGCATCATATCAAGAAATATTTTTTTTATGCTTTTTCAATTTATGGTTTTTAGTTTATATTTTATGCAGCATATCAGCATATTTTGAATTTACATAAATAATTAGATTCTGTTGCTAGATTTATATTTGCAGAAAAATACTAAAAAATTAGATTTGCTTTTTACTTGATTCTTTCTTCTTCTTTTTTATAGTGAAATATAAATTAATTATTGCATGGTAATCAAACTTTGTTTATTGTTAGATATTATTTTCCATTTAATTTTTTTTTTTATAAAAAATAAAAAATTTCATTTTGATTTCAAATTATTTGCAGTTGTGTAAATCTTTTTTTTTTTTTACACTTAAGGCCAGATACAATTCGATTAAAGCCAAAACAATGCCAGCAAAAATTGAAAAAAAATATTACTTTCCATTATTATTCCGCATAAAAATGGATTTCGCTGCTACAAAAATATTTTTATTGCATTAGTTTTTTTTGTGAAATTGAAATTTATTGCTTTGTAGTTAGTTTTAATTGTGCGCAGTTATACGCTGGGAAACAAATTTTTTAGGATAAATTTTATTATTTTTCGATGTTCTTTTTTTTATAGATTAAAATAAACAAAACTAAAAACTCATTTGCAAAACAGAACTTAAAAAAAAATTTTTCTTTTTATTTAAAAATATTTCATTTAAAAGTGAAAAGCAAATTCTCTCGATTATACGCGATTTGCTAAAGAATCTAAAATCACAAAAACCATTTTAAAGCGTTGTTCTTTCGCAAGATTTGATTGAAACGCTTTGACTTTCATTATCTGTTGGCATATTTTCAATACAGCATAAAACTATTACAAAAACGATTTTCGTAAAAAAAAAAAAAAAAAAATAAAAGGATTTCGTATGGTTTTTAGATTTATTTCAATTTCATTTTTAATAATAAAATATTTTTATTGCTGTTGCTCGTGACGGTTATGGCATAATAACAATTGCAATTTTTGCTGCTAGGCTAAAAAAAAAAAAAAAATAATTAAAAATAATATTCAAAATTTAATTTTTGTTTGCGAGTTTTTTTTTTTTTTATTCAATTTTATTTATTTTATTATTAATTTTATTCAACTGTAAAATAGTTCAACATTGAACTTTGTAATTTTGCTTACCTTATCTAAATCGATAATGTTTTTCGGCACCAATACTTCAATAAGCGATTCCAATGGTCCAGAAACTATTCTACCATTTATATACATAATACCACCGGAACCAAGCACTGAGCTCTGTAAAAGAAAATAGTTTTGTTTCATAAATGTTTTATTAAATAAATAAATTTTGTTT
This sequence comes from Leucophenga varia, assembly GCA_018903435.1. NCBI lineage: Eukaryota > Metazoa > Arthropoda > Insecta > Diptera > Drosophilidae > Leucophenga > Leucophenga varia. The sequence continues at coordinate 244,608 of JAEIFJ010000640.1, forward strand.
TAATAACACAGCCCTGTAAATTTCTATTCTTTTTCGGATGCGAATAAAATGGGACATTGTGTTTTCGAAGGGAGTTTTCGTGCTGAATCTGAGCTCAAAAATTTTTCATCACGTCAGGTTTTCGAAAAAAGGGGATTGAAAAACCTTAAAATAGCGTTTTTGGCCATTTTAAAAAATTGTAAAGTATATCCCTGACGTGCTACGATCTCCGTTATTGTCTGTAATTGAAGGTTGAACTTTGCTCTTTGAAATGAGCCCTATCCCAAATTTATTCTCATGCACCCTTGGAGTAGGGGGGCCCACTAATGTTTAGAGGGGGTTGGAAAAAAATGAACATAGTAACTAATCTACACCCAAAGTTAAGAAATACTAGAAGAAGCAGTGTTCCTATGGTTATTCAATGTCGCTTATTACAAATCTGCAGTCAGATTTCAAAAATTCAAAATGGCGGATCAATGGCGTCATCAAAAACCTACGAGTATCAACTTTCAAGTAAATCTAATCAATTTTTAACATTTTCGTTCGCCATATTGGATCCGCCATTTTGAATTTTTGAAATCTGACTGCAGAAGAAAAACAATCCTACTTATAATTTCTTTCGTCGTTCTAGTTTTTTGTCTTGACCAGTTCAAACATGATAAAATTTTGGTTATAACATCTTATAACAAAGGATATAGCCGGTTAAGAATGGTGGAACTGCCCACAGCGATATTTAATATTCTTAAATGAGGTTCGGCGATATTACTGACTATATAATTTCTTTTGGAATTATTTTTGCTGAAAAATTCAATAAAACTTTTTTTTTTTTTCGGGAATTAAAAATTTGTTTTTTGATCTTTTGGTTGTAGTTTATGCCATGAACATCGTCAGATTTGAAAATATTTGTAAGGCATTTAAAAAAGAAGAAAAACATTTTTTTACTCAATATACAAGAAAATGATTACATAGCGCAGTCGGCCATCTATTGCCGATAAGGCTGCCATCTTTCGGCCAAAATGGGAAACAAGAATTTTAAGATTTTGTTGCTACAGAATATAAAATCTTAAGAAAATGTTACCACGAAGTTGATTTTTTGACAGAAAAATATTCCAAACATCTCAAGAACTGACCATTTTTTTTGCATATATTTCAAAATAATGTAAACAAAAATGTTTGAATAGTTTTGAATAGTTTAAAATAATTCATTTCAGATTGTTTGCATATTAGCAGAATTAAATAAAACAAATTTTGAAATTTAAAAAAAAAAAAAAACAGATTTATGTGCGTTTGTGAATAATTATTTAATGCTAAAACTTACCTCAAAATTGACATCGCATAAACTGCGTTTAAATGTATTCTTTGGTATATCATATTGCACAACATCATCTCTATTAAATGCTAAAACACCTCCATCTGCTGCCATATTTGCATTACCAATACCGTATCCAGAAAATGTGGTTGATTTTGTTGATTTGGCAGTCGAAAGCTGTGAATGTGAATTTATTGGAAATGAAAGCAAATATTTTGATAAAATTATTTAAGCAATTTACTAATTATTTGCAAAATGCATTTTCAGTTTGTGTACAGTTGTTAGCTAATAAACAACAACAACAATAAAAAAAAATTGGATGATTATAATTATATTTTGTATATTTAAAATAACAAAATTCGTTTGTATATTTAGACTAGAATTTATGTTTAAAATTTGCACTAAATTATTTTATATTTGATTTTTGTTTTTTTTTTTCTGTGTTAATTCCGGTTTAAATTGGGAATTGTGTAGATTTTCATTTCCGGTGCAGGAAACAAGTTGAAGTGTGTGTGTGTGTGTGAAGTGTAGTATGCAACTTGTGTGGGATTTTATGTAGCGGCTTTACATTGAATATTTTTCTACTTGTTATCTATGTTACTAACTAGACTATCAATAACAACTCCATTGGGTATCTAAGTACATAAAGTCATAGTTTTTCTATGCAATTAAAATACTTCCAATCTGTGTTGTGGCTACAAGCCGGAAACGGCAGATAACTTTATATAGACAACTCGTTTGCTTAGTTTTCAAGGGAATATGCATTTAGAATTTTATTTTATTTTTTTTTTTCTATCAAATTGAAAATCTTTTAAAATGCTACAAACAGGCTTTACATACATTTTTTAAAGTTCAATGCAATTTAAACTTTATAAACTAATTTGTTTTGGTAAAATGTTCCAATGTGTTTTATTTAATTTATTCATTTACTTCATTATGCGTAACATTAATAAGTTTTTTTTTTTTTTATATTTTTGCCACCAACAAATTTGTATAACAACGCAATTTGTAATCAGCGCCATCAAAAATTTATTTATTAAACATTTTCAATGTAACAAAATTAAGTGCAAGTCAATAATTACATTTTGTGCCATTAAAAAGTCATTTTGAGTGCTTTATTGCATTTATAATGCTGCCTGCCGCTGTGCTGTGTCATCTCGATTTCCCCGATTCGCTATGTGCGGTTGGGGTTCTTGTTGGTTGGTGTTGTGTGGTGGTGTCGTTCGGACACATTAAATAAATTTACTGTGGCATGTACTCTTGTGGTGAAGTCTGTTTCAAGGTAATTTGAAAAAAAAAAAATTGTTTACTGTTGGTTTTTTTTTTTTTTTTTGTTTTTTTTAGAGAAGGTCATTTAATGCCTTTAAATATGAAAGGTCACACAGCACGTTTTGTATTTAGAATTGCCCACTTGAATAAAAATAAGCGTTTAAGTAGCTTTGAGACTGTGTTTAGATAAAGATCTGTGTATGTATTTATATTAGAGAATGTTGTTTAAATTTCATTACACAAGTTGATGTCATTTATTTTTTTTTTCAGATGAGCTTAAAATGTTGTATGTTGTCAAATATGTACAAAAAAAAGAAAAATGGAATGCTTGGTTTATTTATGAATTAAAATTGTTGTTTTATATTTAATCAAATTTTGCAAAATCATAAAAGTAAGATAGAGTGGGAGGCCTTATGCTAGAATCTCTTCGTTATGACGTTTATCCAAACAAGTATATCCGAACAATTTTTTTAAGATTCGAGGACTATATTTAATCCGCCATTTTTGATACAATCTTTGTTTTTTTGCTTTATTTTTGCCGTATTTATTGGACACTCGAATTTACTCAATCTTCTGGTGTCCTCGCCACTAGCTGCACCTCTCGTGGTGAGCACGGGATCATACCTTACATGTTGGTCACAAAGTACAAAAATTTTATCCCAAGCATAGAGCACAATTGGGAGACGCTACCCCCTTAGTGATGGAAACCAAGGACTCAAGGCAAGGAAGGGGGAGGAGGTATATTTTCCAGATATGACAGAGATTGGAGAATCATCTCAAATGTTCCCGATCCCTGCAGCGTATAATAATACCTAGATGATCGCTTTACAAGAACAGCCTAACGCATGCGCTATTCTAGATTGGCTCTACTCCAGTAGGTTGAGCCAAACGGACACATCTTCTTGGATGACGACTTAAGAGCACTTGACTCTAGAGAAGGAGACACATCTTAAATTATCTCCCAGTGCCACGCCCAGCTATCCTCGGGATGAATAAAGCTGAGCAATGAGGCCGTTTTACATGGATGTCGTCGGAGGTCACTCAAGATATATTTGGTACAGTAGCCGCCTTCATAAGCAGATCGAGTTGGTCCAGTAGGAAGAAACAAATGAGGGATCAATCGTTACGGTCCTCCTTGGCCAGGTGTCGTCGACTGAAATTCCCATCGGCCTCTCTGAAGCTGCACAGTGAAAAAGATTGATATACTCAGTCAAGATTGGTGCCGTAGTCGCCTTCAAATTGGAAAATGATCTAACTATGCTAACATAGGGGAAAAAAGAGAGGGATCATATGGGAACAACTAGCCATGTCAACGATATCACTTATTCCATAGAGTTAAACATTTAGGAAAATAAATGCACTACAATTTGTTTAACATTGTTATGCCTCAGAGCATAGCAAATAGGCGTTTTTGGGCGATTTAATAAATAAAATGTTTTGTTTCGATCAGTCCGCTTTATGGCAATCGATTTCAATTCGGTGCTGTTCGTTATATCCTATTATACAATTACTGTTGGCTACAAAGGCGTATTATGTTTGAGCCAACATGCAGAACGAAGCATATAGCAGTTTTAATCGCTTAATAATGACTCAATAAATATATTCTTGGTTAGCATCGAAAGTTGATAAGCTATGTCCGTCTGTCCGCTGTTTCGACTGTGCGTCTGTATGTCGTATGAAATACATTCAAATGAGCACATATGAGTTACCTTATTTACAAGACTACACCATCATAAACGAATCTATTGAAGCATAAAATATTTTTAGAAAACCTAACTAAAAATTTTATGACTTTGTCTTTTGAAGTCTTTTAGATCAACTCGGTTTTATGACAGAAAGCTAATCGATTGAAAGAAAATGATCTAAAAGACGAATCTACTAAAATTGAGGCTGCTCTTGAGTACAAGCACTACTTTTGCCTTTTATAAACTTTTACCCTAATTTAATATACTCATGAGCCACTAAAACTTCTTAAATAATTATTTTAAGGAAAGATTATTGTTTTATTTCATATTCATCACATTCTAAATTACTTTAATTTTCATTAAATAAACTAACTACATAAATGAGTAACTTAATTCGCATGACACGACCCTATAGTGACTTACAACTGCACATTAGCTACCAACTATGTTCGCATTTCCCCAAAAGAAAGTCATTTAAAATAATCAAAAAACTTCATTTGAAGAGAGAACTTACCTCGATTTGCTGAAACCCCAATTCGATGTCATAAGCATCCAACTGTTCACTATGACGTCGACGAAAACGTATGCCATCCGGCAGCGCAGTGTTGATAAAGCCATGGACGCCAATGATGTTTCCGTTGTGCAATTATGCGCATCAAGTGAAAAGATGCCACCATCACCCGGACAATCGCTCGAATCGTATGCATGACTGTGTTGTTGGTGCTGCTGCTGCTGCTCGTGGTGGTGCAGGTTTGAGTGTTCTTGATGATGTTGATTGTTGAATTTATCGCGATCACGTTGACCGCGAGATTTTTGCAATACGGTTTGCTTGCAACGTGTCCCGCAGGCGATAGCCGATATTTTACTAGCATAATAGTACATAGCCATGTGTCACGTTTTGCTTGAGTTACGTATGCGTGCAAAAGCGAACATTAGTTTTTTTTTTTGTTTTTCGTTCGTTCGGTTCTGTTGTAACGTTTGAAACGACAAGAATGTTAGGTGAAAATATTTTAGTTATATGCTTTTCAACCAAAGTTTTTGTGCATATTTTGTGTACGCGGTGCTTTTAAATTGGCTCAGACATATCTAATATTCACGTACAATCCAGCTTCAGTTGATGTGATTAGCGTTTATGCATCGTTTCCGTTTCCGACATCCGCTTCGCTTACGTATGCCGCAACAATGGTGGCGGCAGCGGGCGACACCGACAACGGCGACGACGACAAGGTTGTCGTTTCCGTTGCTGCTCTGCTGCTGCTGACATAGCAACGCGTAAATTGACAGCGTAAATTCACAAGCAATCGAATGTCAATTATACGCGAGCTTATATAACGACGTAGTATACGATTAGGGTTACAACGTTCTAGAGACTGACAGTATACAGACATAAATCTTTATGGATGTATTTGCTCGCACAGTTTTTTATGTTTGCCCTTTTTTTGTTTTTTTTTTTCGGTGCAATTCTTATTCAAAATCGCTTTGTCTTCGCATGACAGTTGCTTTTCTCGTTGCTTGCAATTGCATGTTATATAGATCCTAATACGCCTTTTGTATGTGTGTGTCTATATGTGTGCGGAGATATGCGCGTTTTACGTTATTCGCATTTTAAGTTGCAGTAGTATCTTTTTTTTTTTTTTTTTTTTTACATTGCTTACTGACAGTATTTCACATGAGATTTATTCATGGCATGTAAAGAGTAGATTGCGCATTATTTTGATAGCACTGCAAAAGAAAGAAAGAAAGAGAGTAGACACATTTATATAAAAATACTATAAAAAAGTATTTGCAAATTTGTGGCACTATTAAATTGCCAAAAAATTGCTATTAAATAGTAATTTTCAAAAACAACATAAACCTTCAATAGCTAAACGTATTAAAAAGTCAGCAAGTCAGCAATCAATATTACGTATACGCTTCATGGTTGATTCCCTCATGCAAAAATAAATCACAGACATTAGCAAGTTGTGCTTATTAGACCTTTGGGAGCATTTGGCGCTTATATGAGCTACTGATAGGCAGTTCGACTCTGACATTCATTCTAACTTATACATACATACCAACCGCCGCTGTCTTCTATGTATAACCCTTCACATTGTATTCTATGTTACAGCTGACACATGAAACGATTTGGCTATGCCTGCAGCATAAAAAAAAAAAAAAACATTCATAGGCGTGACTCATATTTGCTAGTTTATGTGCGCTGAATTTTATATTGTAGCCTGGCTATATAGTCGATGAAAATCATTAAATTGTTTTGGTGTGTTGAGATTTTCACATACAGCTGCGGTCGCCATTTGTGCTTGAAGTACTGCGATGGAAGAAGATTTTTTTTTTTTTTTTTTTTTTGGAAAATTGATTGTCTGCGTATATTTTATGTTGTAATTTTGTGTGTATAAATTTTATTATTTACATAAAATAGTAGCTGCTAATTTTATTCTTTTTTTTCTTTTCTTTGTACCTTTTAAAGCTTTGTGCTAAAGTTGATTTTTTATAAGTCTTTGTCCTTTCATATGTAAATCGATTTAAATATGTTGCAAAATAAAGTGAAAAAAATCTTTTAAAGCTTAAAGTTTTAAATATATTTTTAGTTTTATAGAATTTTGTGGCTTGAAACATTCAGATAGACAGAAAGGCAGACAGATTTTATAGGCTGAATGGAAGGCTACAAACTCAAATTATAATGTTAGACTAGGAACAATAAACTGATTTACATATTGAATTCTGATAGACATTTGTATAGGAGCAGACATTTTTGGACCAAGTAGAAAACACTCTGAATTTTAAAGTATATATTTCCATATTTAGCAAGCAGAAACCCATAAATGTGTTAAAATGTTCTCAGAAAAATTAAAACTAAGTCCACAGCTGCAAATTTCTAAGATAATTTATTAGATTTAAAAAATACATATGGCGCCCAATGCACGGAATAACAAATTTTATATGCTCTTCTACTAGTTTTAGTATTAAATTATATATCACATCAGCGTCTATATATTTATATTAAGGAAACAATTTATAAACCACTCTCTTTACTTTTCGCCTTAACTTGCCAGTTTTTTAAAATAAATAATTTAAAATTTCTTTTTTTTCTTCTTCTTGTTTAATTAAAGAATTTAAAATTTCTTTATTTATTTATTAGAGCATCAAAAATTACGCTTAAAGTAATATAAAATTTAATATAAAATATCGTTTCACTTTATAGTCAAAGAAAAATTCAAGTGCCCCAGAAAAGTATGCTACACAATTTAAAAATTCATAAAACACTAGCTTTGCAGAATTACCAAAAACAAAAAAAAAAAAAAAAAATTAATTAAAAAATCTACTTTATTATTTTGCAAAAGAAAAAAACGAAGTCGTACGACAATGAAAAACAGTCTTCTCTTTTTCAAATTAAATTTCATGTTCATTTAATTTGCTTGACACAAATGCAAGCATGAGTAGTGCAGTCACAATGCACACGTTTCGATCCTTTCAGTAAAAAAAAAAAAAAAAAAAATTGTAACATATTTTTCCGTGTTTGTATATGTTTGTGTGTGTAAATGATTGAGTGTGTGTGTATGTTTGTCTACGTGATTGCTATATAAATGTCATTGTACAAGAAAAAAATAAATAGACAAGAAAAATGATAGAAATAAAAAAATGTTAAAAAAGTGCAGCATAAAAATTGCAAACTGCATGAAGAGTGTTAAAAAATGAGCACAGCAAATGAAGGCTACAACAAGTATAACAATCAACAACATTTATAGTGTACATGTTGTATGTTATTTGTTTTTGTTGTTGTTGTTGTTTTTATTGTTAACATGATGAACTTACGGAAGAAAAAGTATTCATCCTTTAAAATAAACAATTCTCGAGCATTAGTTTCAGACGAAAAAAAAAAAAAAAAATGAAAAAAAAAATGTATTAAGTGGAACCACTGCCAATGCATATTTACTTAGACTGACCAAAATGTACATACTTCACATACATATAGTATATAATTAAATACAATACATACATATGTAGGTGCATATAAACACAAATGTACATACGCTGAACCAAAAGAATGAATTGTACAATTTTCTGTAAATATAAATAAACAATGAGCATAAAAAAACCTTATAAGACCACAAATTTAGAGGGTTAGCCAAGGCTGTACTCTTTCAAGATTCATGAGTCACCTTAAAAATATACAAAAAGTAAGAAAAAAGAGAAATGTTGTGTGAGTAGTAAAGATAAAAAAGAAATTTGCAGGTTTTGCGGCTTTTTAGTTCACTTCGAGGCAAACGGTTTTTCTCTAGACCCATTTTAAGGGGTACCCCATATAAATCTACCCCAAAATTTTGGGTTTTTGCATAAAAACGACATTGTTTTTTATTCTAGGAACTCTAAATTAAGTATAAATTATGTCTATGATAGTCCCAAAAAAATATCCCAATATGGGTAGGACCAACAAAATTTAAAGTATAGTCCCCATACAAATTTACCCTTTTATTCAAGTTTTTGTTTAAAAATACAATACAATAAGGAATATTACATAGATAGGACTTAACTTAGGAACATAAAGATGGGGTACAAGGATTTTGCAGTCGAGTATAGTCGACTTCAACGTTCTTTCTTGTTAGTCATAGCCCCATGCAAATTTTTTAGTTTTTTTTTTAATGAAAAATGTGTTTTTTAAAGCGACTTTTGTCACTTCTAACAACAACCCATGCTCAAAAATTGAACCATGGTTTAGGTGGGACCACTCTAATATATAGCTTCCACACAGTTCTTCCATCAGTTTTTAAGTTTTTATATGAAAATTGGGTTCTTTTTTTTTTTTTATTGGGTTACTTATCTATCGGGTTTTTTAAATCTCATGGTTGAGGTGGGACCATGAGTCAAAATACTTCTTGAGCAACCAATGCTCTCAGTTAGATACATGATTGAAGAAGGATATATCCTCCAGTAGCATGTAGCCCGCATTTTTTCCTAAATATTTTAGAGCTCCCCACCCCGTTAAAACATGCTCCATATGAACTCGAAATTCTATTATATTTTACTACAATATGATGTGTGGCTGATTGCAGACTTTAGTCTTGTACATAGAATGTTCAACTTTTTCCTTATTCTTCGTACTTTGTATCCTTGCTGTCCTTGTTGTGTTCATACTTTGTATACATACATATATTGTAGTATGTCATTCTGGTCGTCATACTTCTTCGAGTGCACTGTGCTGTGGTATTTGCCTTGGCCAAGTTGGTTAACTTGATGCATTTATAATTACTTTGTTTCCGGTTAGTTTGTATTTGGATTGCGTTTTGCTTCAGTAGTAACTACATTCTCCCAACTATACAACTACAGTTTATGTGTTTAAAACTAAATGCAAATATTTATTTTGAGCCAGACAATATTGCATTTACAACTTCATGGATACATTTAGTTGTGTGAATAGTTTTATTTGAATTAAAATTTAATTCATTTATATTGTCAAAAGTTATTTAAATTATAAATATTTTTTTTAAATTTTATATTGGCTGCAATGCTTATAAATATTTTATTATTTATTTAAAATAATATGTGTAAGTTTTTGGGCAAAGTTTTTTGAGTGAATTGTGGTCATAAAATAAAAGGTGGTTAAATATATATTTTTTTTTATAAAAATTATATTTTAATCTTTTTTACGAAATTTTTCCATTTTACTTTGCAATTTTCTTGGGGTCATTCTTTTGCAAAATAAATAAATTAATCAAATCGATATTTTTAAAATGAAATTTAAAAATAATCAACATTTTCAATAAAAATTTGCACTTAAAGATATTTTCAATGTTTTTGAGTATTAATAATTCAGTTTCACAATTCATGTTGCTTATACGCAGCACTTATCCTTGAATTTTTAATGCTACTTCAAAAGAAACCGGAAATGTTGTTGCCTCCATTAGAAAAATATGCGAAATACTGCCTATATTGTATATTTTTTATGCATAGAAAATGTATTTATGTGCGCTTTGGAAGTGTATGCATAAAGTACTTTCATGTAATTGTGTAGACAGCTTGAATACAAATACAATGCTACACACACACACATGCGTATTTGTCAATAGCTGTAAATATCTATTGATTGTCAGCTTACATACATATTTATTCGTACTTATTGTGTCTCGCTTTTATTTGTATTACTTTCCCATTTGTATCCGCTTATATTGTGAAAAATATTGTTGTCATGATTATTTTCTGCCTACCTTCCTCAGTTTTGCTTTTATGCTCCTTGACATTTATAAAATATTCGACACCTTCTTTCTATCCATCTTTTCCATTTTTTTCACAATAAAATCTTTGTTAAGTTAGGTTCACCTTAGCGTATGCAACGATTTTTTTAAATCAATTTTTTTATGCTTGTTTTGATCGTTGAAGCGCATTTATTGTCTGTTGGCTAGAATTACATATTTTTTAAAGTGTTTTTTTTGAACAGAGCAAATAATGAGAAAAAAAGCTCTTAACTGCTTTAATGAGAACATATAATTGCGCATTTTTTTTAGTGAACTAGGATAGGTCGCTGAAATAAATACTTTCATTACTTTTAAGCAATTAAAAAAGCAATTGAAATAATTTTAGTCATAACAAGGATAAACCGATTCTTAAATCAAGACTGCAAATTGTTTCAGATTTGTTTCAGTTTATCAGTGTAGGTTGCCATGGTTTTTTCATGATTAGGGTTGCCAAGGTACACTTGTTAATTATTAATTATTTTAAATAATTTTTTTTTTTATTGAAAACAGTTTGAAACTTTATTTAATCTGTACAAAACGAAGTTCTGTATAATGTTCTGAACAAATATTCTTGCTTAAATTATTGCTCTTTAAATTAAGCATATGAGCGTTTTATATCTACCTGGACACGAGTTATAAGTCAAAAACAAAAGGGTGGCCACAACTCGAACCTCATGCTCTGCAAGGTATAACAATTTAATCTTATATCATTTGCTGCAACATTAAACAAAATACTCAAATCGAAAATTGAAAGAAAAACTAGCATAATTTCTCAAAAATATGTACTATGTTCTGTGTAAAGGCAAAGCCAACAAATAGAAATAAAATCAAATGAAATAATTTCCCAATTGGACAGACATGTTTACGGTCTCTTGAGTTTGACATATAAAAAAAAAAGCGCCAATATATATTTATAAGCACATGTTCAAAAGCAGAAAATATCAAAAATCACGACAGCTAAAAAAAAAAAAAAATTATGTATAAAAATATCCTTGCATGGCCATCGATGCCAATAAATGTACGCTACAAACAAGTTGACAAACATTTAATTTAAGTGCTTCAAACAGTTGCGCTAGCAAAACATATTTTTTTCTTCTCACTTGTAGCGATTGTGTTATTAATATAGATACTAGTATATATATAGATACGCTTTTTTACGCTAGATATCACAGATACATTTTTTCTGTTGACATGCGTTTTGGGTATACGCAAAGTTTTTTTTTTTCCTCAACTACAACATTTTCTATAAATATTTATTTATGTAATACAGAAACTGAACTACTCGACTTGATTTAAGTAAAAATTTATGCATATTACTTTAATACAAACATAAATATGTAAATTGTATTTTGATTTTGTCAACTCAAGCGGCAACACATGTCACTTGTTATAGTTTTGTTGTCCTTGCGTTGGTATCCTTTCCTCAATATGTACACTTGTCGTTCAACAGCTTCCGGTTTTGAGTGTCAGAAATGTATAAAAAAAATCATTGAAACTTATTTCAAGTGATTATGATATTTAGATTAGTTTGTGCTACTTTAGTGAATTTTATTTGGCATTATTTGTTCCAGAGATTTTTTTTTATTCTGTGAAATGTTTTACATTTTTATTTTGTAGTTGTCCAACACTTATGTTCGTATACATACACATACATATGTTCCTTTTAGTAGCTAGTTTTATTTGTATATTTTTTTTTTCATTTGAATTTTTTTGTGCTGAAATCATGTTATGTCATTTTTATGCTTGTCATGTTGAAGATTATATTGAATTGTAAACGAATGAAGCAAGAAAATTCCGTATAAGCGTCAAAAATGATTTATTATGCATACGGAATTGTGTTATTTACAAAGCGAGTTGTCATAAAAGAAGAATATTGTAGATGAAATTTATATTAATTTAGTCAGAATTGTTGTTACGGATGTTATTTATGTTTAATAGAAAAGATATTGAATTTAATTAAAATTTATTAGATTTTTGACTTAAACTTTTTAAATATAATTAATCGAAAGAACTTGATAAGAGATTGAACAATTGTATGGAATAGCATTAAAACAATATTTTACGGTTTTTAGCACTTTTTTTATGTTCGAGGATTGAAACAATTGTATTGAATAATCTATCTCAATAAGACCAATATTTTCAAGAGGTTTCAAAATATCGTTTTTTACCCATACATAGCATTATTTTTCAATCATCTATCATTCTTATCATGGTGCCATTCCGTATGGAAAACGTTTGTCTCGGAGAGATAGAGCTACCATATTTGAATATTATACTCTCCTTAGCCGTCCAGTGCTCACTTGCAAATGGTTTTTCTAGCCCCATTTTAAGTTATTGTTCCTTATACTAGGAAGTATAAATTTAGCATGATAGTTCCAATAAAATATCCCAATACGAGAAGGACCAATTGTACCTATTGCATATTTACCCCACTTTTTTAAGTTTTTGTATGAAAATCCAATATAATAAAGTGTGGTACTAAGATAGGACTTTTACTTAAGGTATATGATTGGTTACAGGGTGTCTTGCATTTGAAAAATTTTTTTTTTGAACATCGCTTAAAATCATGGTGGTTTATTTTTAGTGATCTGCTCGACTACGAGATACATTATTAATTTACATCCTCAAAGTTTCAAGTTTAAATAGTCTTCTAAATAGTCTGTTGTTGTATATGGCGAACCAGACAGACATCGAGGAAGGACTAATGGATGGACAAGCATGTAAGAACGACAAAGTTTTTCTGGGACTGTCAGATCTTCTTCTGTCTGCTGCTTACAGCTTCCAAAGCTTTAATACAATTTTTGGCCAATCAAAAAATATGTTTAAGGCTTAAAATTTTCCTAAAATTTTAACAATTTAACAGAAATTTTTGCGGAAAACATCAGTTTTCAGAAGCTCTTTGCCGAACCTTATATACCATTTTACTTCCAGATATATGGTATACAAGAGTTGACTTAATGTTTTTTTTTGAAAATTTTTAATTTAAAAAATAATATTAAGATAACTTAGGTTATGTTTCCACTGGTATTAGCGTTGGCGTTAACATCAAACTGTTTAGCAGCGCCTACTAATGACAAATACTTTTTATTTACAAGTTCTTGGGAAGTAATAAGTATAGGCAGTTTTTATGTAGAAGGCGTTGCTTTCGATAGCAATAGTTAAACATTAACGCGAACGCTTAATGCCAGTGGAAACATAACATTCTTTCAAGCAGCAGTGGTTTTAACATTAGGTTCCAAATCATATTTGGTGTAAAAGAGGTGTCTGCTGCGCAAACCTTGAAAAAAGGTAACACAAATTTTTTGTTATGAAAGAAAAAATAAATAAATAAATAAGAAGATTTAAATCTTTATACAAAATTCATAAGCAAAAATATTGTAATTTATGCACAAAAACAAAGCAAAGCATATAGCAAGAGAAGTGCTAAAAATTTAAATGTTTGTCTGTCATCCGTCTACCCGTCTGTCTGTCTGTCTGTCTGTTTGTCTTATTGTCAAAAAGATGCAAATGAGCATAAAACTTAAATCTGCCACAATGCGCGTATTTTATTTTATAAATATAGCAAAAGTTAAGCTACTATCTCACGCCCATTCACCTAAAACAAAATCTCAGGCGAAGATGTGTCGAAATCTATTAGCATTCGAGAGTGGCTGATAATAAAACAAAGTTATATACACTAAATCGCTGATGTTGTTGCCAAAAGCGTTGGCAAGAAGAAAAAAAAAATAAAAAAAAAAAAAATAAAATAAAATATGCGGTGGTAGCTTTGCTGTTGACAGCGATTTGTTCTGTGTTGTTAAATCGCACAAATGTTTATTTTACATTAGATATTTTCGTGCTTCTGCTTTTTGCTCGTGCTGCTGATGATTTTGTTGATGTCCTGTGACATAAAATTTTTTTGTTTCTGTTTTACTTGGCGACTTCCTACTTTGGTTCTATTCTTTTTATATACACACATACATACTCGAATACATATGTATAAAAATCAACAACATTCTGCTCAGCACAAGCTCGTCGAAATGACACTTTGCTGTCAAAGATTATCAGCTTTCATTTAACTTATTATCATTTCAGACAAAACATCTACTTTTCTCTTGCTTAGCGCATTTTAACACAACCTCTAGTGTTGTCATTGTCCTTGTGGCTGTTGTTCTTGTTGCTGCTTTTTGTTGTTGTTGTTTCTGTTGTTGTAGTCATCGTCTTTGTCGTAAGTTCAAGTAGCAAATTGGCAAGCATTTTCAGCCCGCAAAATTACCGGAAATCCTTAAAGCGGACATGCTATGCGGCAAGGAAATCAAAATAAAAGAGGAAACAAAAAGGCAGAATGAATAAAAAAAAAAAAAAAATTAATAGTAAAAAAGCAAAAGTACAAGTTATATGTAAACAAAAAAATATTGGTGTTGCTCGGAGGAGTGTTAGAATAGAAAAGAAGAAGAAGAAAAAGAAAATGCCAGAATCATGATACAGTTGAAGCCAATTTACTTCGCTTGCGACACGAAACAGCTGCGGATATCAATTTTGTGCCGCACTTTGTACTCTTTGCTTTAAAGGCAATTTGTTTTAGTGTTTTGTTTTTTTTTTTTTTGGTTTTTATCTGGAATACGCTACGTAATGGCGTATAATTTGTGTATATTGATAAAAATAGTAAGATTGTCTCTATTTGAAAGAGGATGAAACTAGCGTTTGGCAGTCTTTGCTTGATTAAAAGGCATATAGTTCTGATTTAAATAGTCTCAGATTTGGGCAAAAATACAACTACTATTTTTCCTAGTTGCTTTTTGAATGGCTTTCTTTAGCCAAGGTGGTTCATGGAATATTTTTAATATGGTTGATATCGGGAAATGTTATACTTAGAAACATTTCTCATGTCAAGGGCTATTGAAAATTATTTAAAGATATTTAATATCACTGGACGCATCTCCTTTATTCTTATTCAGCTATTTCCTTTTAATAATAAAAGTCAAGGCAACCCTGGTTATGCCTCACTTTTAAAGAGGCAACCTAACATTGTTGGGCAGGGAATAAAAAAAGTATCCATTTGATGCAAAAATTAATTAAATAACAGATGAGGTATGATGAGTTGAGTTGGCCCCATGAGAACCTATGTTTTTGGCAGTTTCTTGTAAATATTCTATAATGAGGAACATTTATCGAAAAAGATTGCATAATCAGTTAATTAATAAACGGTACTGGCCACCTATTTTACTAAGCAACCCATGTTCAAATTATCAAAGATTTTGTGATTTACGATTTCGTTAATTGGTTTGATTTAAAATAATTCGTGATCCGGCAATTGCAAAAGTTATGTTTCATTTCCAAAATGTTTCAATGCATTGTACATGACAAAAACTGATATCGGTTATAAATAAATAAATTATCGCCGATAACTTATCGGTCTAAGCAAATCACAATTGGTTGTTGCTTTGACTACTATTTTAGATATTTTGTTCAGTTTTCGTTGATTTGTGTTAGGGAATGAATATACATAGACTATGCGAGTTAGATTTGGGTATTTCTACTTTTTAAAATATGTCAATAATTTCGATACATTTTAAATAATCGATATACACTTACATCGATTAAGGCTCAGATGCAATAGTAGAAATGGTTCGGAATAATAAATATATTCAATATGCCGACAAATTATAAGAACAAACAAAATTTTCGTATTAAAATTTCAATTGTAGCGTATTTAAAATTCGTTTGCATATAATAATTAAGCAAAAAATTGAAAAGAACATTTTTTGCTGTCACTATTTGTTGTCGAGTTTATCATCGTCTTTGCTTGTCGTTCATTTTATGTGACTTTATGGTCATTTTATGTTTAAGTTTGTTGTTGCTTTTGTTTTTTCTTTTTTTTTTTTTGCGCGCGTTCATCTCATGGCTTTGTTTTTTATGTTGTTTGTTCGTTTTCTTTTTTTTTTCATTTTTTACAGCCATGTTTATTATTTTATTTTTATATCCTTTTTCTGTGATTATTTCAATGATATTTTTTTTTTCACTGTTTTACACTGAAACCAATTTTTTGCTTTTATTGTATTGTATTGATTTCAAACCCAGTACTTTCTCATTCGTTCTTTCTCTTTTTCGCATTCGTATAGTGTATTCTTGGTCGTTGATTTTATCTGCCGTTGTTGGCATTGGTGACGGCTGTTTCCGCTTCCGGTGCAACTTGTTTGCGTTTGGTTTTTATTCTTACTGTGCCTGATTTTTCACATTTTCTCAATTTTTTTAATGGGGTTTCCGCGATTTCGTTTCGTTTTTTTTCTTTTTTTAAGCTTTTGTGCAATGGATTTAAAATCAATTATTTTTTTAATAGTGAATTATTATGGTGCGCTTGTTGGTTTTATTGATATATCAATTTGGTTTTTTATCTTTATATTTTTTTAATAGTTTTACGAGCATAATATATGTTTGTAGTTGCACTATATGGTACAATAATTTATGTTTAACTACATGCGTGCGTGTGTGCTTTTGTAAATTTATTCATTTAATGTAATAAAGTTCTTATTCATGTGTAATGTTAAAAATTTTAGTACAACTCAAAATGTAGTTTTTATTTAAGCAAAACATTTTGCATGCATATAATTTTCTATTGAAATTTTATTTGAAAACTGCTAAAATGTAATTTTCAAATATTTATGTGCAATGAGTTTATTGTTTCAAGAACTTTTTTTTTGTATATTTTAGCACTATATTTTTTTTTATGGTGCCATATAAATGAATAAACAGAAGTTGTAAAAAAAAAAAAATTGTCTGACGAGCTAAAAGTTTTTACGAATTATTTATTCTTTTTTTTTTTTTGTAACCAAAACCAAACATTTTTGCAAGCGAAATAGTTTTGCCAAAACTTTTCAGTTGTGGAATTATAAAAGCAAAACTGTGTGAATTTGTGCAATGGAAAAACCAAATCAAATTAAGGCACATAATTAATGAGAGTTGCAATGAAATACACAAATACACCTAAAAAAAAAGTCGTAAATTATAGTTTGCTTAATAAACTGTAAAAAACAACATTTTGAGTAATTTGAATAGAAAATGTATTTGTTTACTAAAAGAGAGACTGATGTGTAAAACGAGATTTGTTATTTTAAAATTTAGCTAAGATACTTTCGAATAACGAATTTAGTTTTAATTTTCAGTGGGTCTGAAATGAGGATGTATTTTAGTAAAAAATGTATTAGGAAAAATTGAAGTGAACCTTAAAATTGTGCCTTTATTTAGGCTATATCAGATCTTTCAATATTAATGCTTAAACATATATTGAAGGAAATTTGAAAAAAATGTTCATGGTATTTGAATATACATATGTACATACATAGTATATACAGCCAGACTCAAATTTTACTTTTCAATGAAATTATAGTAATTTACTATTTCAAAATTAAATTCATATAATTTTATGAATTCTCAAATAGTTTAAGCATTACAATATAGAAGAACTCCATAAAAAATGTGGGTGTACCACACGAACCAGTTGTGGCCTTTCAACACAAGGTAGTTACTTGAAATGTTTGAGAATTATAAGACTTATTTTTGTTTTAGAATATTTTGTATATGCAGTAATTTTGAACCAACTAAATTCGAATTGACTTTTTGACGAAAAACCCCAGACAGAATGTGGATAATAGGTAACACAAGTGTTGCCATAATGATGAATTCAAATTTATTTTTTTAAGATTGAATTTTTTTTAGCGGTGACCGTAGTAAGATTAGATATATTTTAAAAAGATTCCAAAACCCTTTTGTAGAATTTTTACTATAGATTAGTCCATTAAATGTTAGATATCATACAGCTCACTATTTTTTTAAAATAAGTGACAGATTTACTACAACCTCCGAATTTGTTCACATATTGTATTTATCAATAATTCGATATTGGACACCTCAGACAGGTCTTCTTAAAAGTACTCTCCCAACACTTTGAATCAAGGTCTACATAAGGCTGGCCAGCTGCAAAGTAGACTTCTACAGATATCTAGTGTCAGTACCCCTAAACTCCTGGCATGGTGCTGCCAATAGGGCAATGACCTGCAGTCACTGCTAACAATAATGAGACACTCGTTTTTTCCATTTTCAAAATGTTCTCGGTTTTTTTACTATTGAGTCTTGACCTAGTCTTCTTAGAGACACTACAAGTATCGATACAGACCCAATACATGTTAGCAGTCCTAATGGTTTTTCTCTTAATGAGTTGTTTGCATTAGTGTTGGCAAAAAAATCACTTTCGGTGATTTTTTCACAGTGATTTAAAAATCGCAATTTGACACTGTTTCTGAAAGTAGTGATTTTTTGATTTTTTTGATCCTCAGTGAACATGTTTAGTTATTGGCTATTTTGTCTATCGCTCTTCGCGAACAGTGAACCTGTTCATTAAACGCTGATTGATTTTTTTTGCGAACTGTGATTTAATCACTGCAGTCGCTTGTCACACTACGACTCAAAAATCACTCTTTTGCCAATACTAGTTTGCATGTCGCGAGTAGCACTCCCTTAAACTCCTTTTCGGGATCTGCTTCAATTAGTTATAGTTTTAGAATTGATCAGACTGAAGTCAAGTGCCTTAAGGGTCGCTTATCTGTCCAAATAAATACAAACTGTGTTCACACCTATCGCGGCAGTTTCATTGAGCACCGCATGATATACGCTACAGTGAACGTCTAAAACACGCATCCTTAGTTCAGTATGAACACATCCCATACTTTATTATTCAATTTAGAAAAATCTTAACTTAAAACTAACCAACCCTGCCAACCTTGCCGAGAGGGTTTAATTACTTCGATCCTCTTGCTAATTTGTGCACCGAATAATTGTGTTACATGCTATTTTGATTTGGTTCCCAATGTAATTTATCATTCCTGTTGCGAATATTTTTGAACGTTTTTGAGTTTCAAATAAGTGCTTAAAAATTGAATCGAAACTATATGTTATATTTTTCCAAAAACATTTTTAAGTCATTAAAAATTTCATAACTAATAATTCGATGTACTACTACACAATACTGGCGAAGTTTGAAAACTATACAACTTAACTTTACCAAGCAGCAGCATTTCATTAAAATTGCAACAAATCCCAATGTCCCAAGGCCTTAATTAAATGCAGTAGAAACTTTACAACCCTTTAAACAAAGACTTAACTTGGCACACACTATTGACTATGCACTATGAGTGAGCATACTAACGAAGATATTCTTACAGATGATACACACAGTAACAGTCACAGGATAAATTGTGCGTATGTAAGTATTATACCATTGAGAGCAAACGATTCAAGAGTGCTACTTAACATTTCCGACTTTGTTTTTGCTGTTGCTCCTCGTGCTGCAATAACCAAACGAAGAAAAATTGCAGCAATGTTCGCACAAGAATTTACGAATACAACGGACAGCTAGCTTGTCTATGTCATGACTGCCTGACTACTGACTACTGCCGCTCTACTACGGCTCAATAGCAGCTATTTTAGCGTAAATGTTACTACACAACAGCAGCGTTAGTATGCCCAGAAGCATACTTTCAAAATTGTTTTAGTGTTTAGCGAAATGGTATGGAGGTAAAAAAAGAGTGTTTTTGTTTTTTTCTCTTTCTTAAAAAGGATATTATCTGTTGACAGCGGTGTGTACTCGTACGTATGCAGTTGTTGAATAAGAATTGCTTTAGGCATTTGTTGATTATAGTTGTGCTTGTTGTACCCTGCACATAAGACTTCCTCTTTATTTGTTTTATGATATATTTTTGAACTTTACAAAAATGAAGAATATTTTTTTTTGTTTGTTAATAGGCATGTAAATGTGAATATGGCACAGAAGCAATTGATTTTATGAAAATGCAAAGGGTGGCCAAATAGCTTTAAATATTAAAAGCAGATAAGTAAGAAGGCAATACAATAAATTATTATAATATCTTCAGTGTATCACTTAGGGTTAAATAGTTAAAAATACAATAACGATTTGATCCATTCAAGCCACATCAGTTAATGAAAAAATACTCAA
This sequence comes from Leucophenga varia, assembly GCA_018903435.1. NCBI lineage: Eukaryota > Metazoa > Arthropoda > Insecta > Diptera > Drosophilidae > Leucophenga > Leucophenga varia. Next base: position 265,068 of record JAEIFJ010000640.1, read on the forward strand.
TGTACCAAACAAAGAAAAAAACACAAAAAAAAACTAAAAAAAAAATAAAACATTTTAAACATGTGGCAAAATACAATATCACTTTATTAGATGAATCTATAAACTTATTGTGAATTATAATTTTCACTTTTTTATCCACATGAAAGAGTAATCGAAGGTATACAGGGTCTGTATTACAGGGGTGTCACACTCTTTTGGTTGGTTTCTCTTCTAAAATTCAATGAAATAATGCATATAATTCACAATTAGTTTAAATTACATATTTAGTATTAAAATAACAAAAATAAGGTGTTTAAACCAACCAAAAATTTTATTGTCGGACACCACTGATAATATCAGTTCCTCGGAAATTTTGTAACGTGATAAACAAATTTCAGTACATTCTCATTAATATTGGGAATCACTTTATAGTAAACTGAACACCTACAAATAAATGTGACAAAATTTTGACGACTGGACGTTATGGGAGACATAAGATGTGTCACAAAATATATGATCGTGTACACCAGGCATAAGGGAGACAACATAGAACCCAAAATATATGCACTGACGAGCAAAAACACAATTTCAATATTCTCACTTCAACGGTTTATATTTTCCTTTCTACTTGTTGTATTCTTAAGAACGTAGTCTTGTTTTTGGTAGTGCAATATTTGGCTCTATTATCGAAAAATTTTGAAGTCATTTGATAAGCTGGAAGAGAAATGTAATGGCAAAGAGTAAGTAGAGTCAAATGTTACAGTTATGCACTGTGGTTATTTTTAAGCAGATATTTTTATTGAAAATTTTTTAATAATGGGTTTGAATATTTTTTTTTACTTTGGTTGTAGCGTCGCTCAGGAAGAATCGACGACCTTGGTCCTCTTCCACAGCTCCATCAATCTACTAGGCGGGACCACATATTTACAACAAGAAGCCTGACCCATATTTTCGATGACCTCTTCTTCTCCACGACTCCGTTCCGTTATGTTAAACTCCAAATTTTTTTTTTGTAATATCTTTGTATCTATTTAAGGTACAAGATCCGATTTGTTATATTAGGTAATGCATTAAGAAGAAGTACGAATTCATGGAAAAGTTTGGCAGTCAAAATAAAAGCTACAAAATAAAAATAATGTTGCATACTCTTGGGCAGCTCTCACATTTGGTGTGTATTTGAGTTACAGAAAAAAATTCGAGTACATGTTGTTGGGTTCGAGAAAGCTATGATCTATTGGAATCAGTGCCGTAGTTTAAGCGTTTTTATATATAAAGGTACAAGAGATAATTATGAAGCATATAGTAAGATTTGGGGCCAATAGCGTTCAGGTAGAACATTTATATGTTTAGGATCCGCTTTGAAGTCCAGCTTAGATCATTTATTAAGATAATATTTTTAAAATATGCCATACAAGTATATGTGTATTTGTATTGTAAACTTTTCATAAAAGTTTATATATCTCCATTTACAAAATCTACAGGATGTGTCGTAGTCGAGCTAACTGGATTGCAGTGTTTTTATTTTCTTTTTTAGTTTAGTAAGAGTTTGAACCTTGAACTAAATGTGTAATCATATAAAAATGCAATATAAGATTTAAATGTGTATGTGTGTGTATGTGTCATTGCTAAAGTAGACAGTAAAATGTAAATGTTTCTTTTTAACTGTGTGATTTTGAGCAGCTTGTGTACACATAAAAACAAAAAATGGCGTAGAAAATTTTTATATTGCTGCCATTTTTATTTGCATGATGATGAAAATATCTACATAGCTGCTGCAAATTGTTGCAAATTATAGCTGGAATATTATAACGTTTGAAGGACATTGCAGTAATTTTTTATTTTTTTAAATTTTTATATAAAAACTAATTTTAAATTTGTATCTTTTGTTGCGCTTGTTACAGGTAGTTAGATACATTTATAAAAAAATATATATCAACAAGTATTTCATTTCGATGTGATTTTTTCTTTTTTTTTTTTTTTTTAATATAATTTGTCTCCCTCCCAACTTTATGCCTGTAGCAGTTGGCTTTAATGAAGATTACTAAGCTTATAAAAGATAATATTGCTGCTCGTTATCAGAAAAAAAACAAAATGAAGCACGAAAAAGATATTTTGATTGTTGTAAAGTGGAATGTGAAAGTGAAATGGAAAAAGAAAAACTCGTACCCTAATACATATGCAAATAAATATAAAATCAAATTTTCATATATGAGCTTTTTTGAGTATGCGAAAAGTTTCGTACATGCGAGTACAGCTGTTATTTTTTTTTTTTTTTGGTAATTTTTTCCATTTTTTTTATATGCAAACTCATACATTTGCTCCCTAACAAAATTTGTGAAAGGAATTCATGACTGCTACTTGTGTTGCTCTTGTTTTAGCTAGTACGCCTCGAGCACTTCCGTTGCTCTTTTGATCTGTTTAACATTAATTTATTTTGACATGAGCTACCATGAGTTGAGGAAAATTTTAGCAAGTTTCACATTAAATTGATCGTTTTCACATGTGTTTGTGTGTGTGTGTTTGCGTTCAAAGGGAAACCTTTTTGTACGCCTGTCAATATTTCTTTTTGTCAATTTGGTTTTTTTTTTTTTTTTTTTTGCTTTTTGTCGAAGTTGCCAAACATTGCTGTTTGCTGTATTGTTTAGCGAAATATAATATAATGAAATAGCATGAATGCATGTTCTTATAAGATTTCATTGGAATTTTAAGTAGAACTGGTTATAATTTTATTATGCTTAAATTTTTTTTCTTAAACTTGTCTTAAGGCTTTATAATATATTGTATATCGAAAACGCTGTTTATTAAAGCGCACCTAAAATAGATTTAATTTTAAAAAAGATTACCTAATTTGATATTCAGATATTTAAATTGCTAACGTAAATTCATTTCCAATTCAGCTTCTAGGATACTATGAGGATGATGCTTTATTTTAGTAAGAAATTATTATATTCTTTTATCTGCTCATATGACCCAACAAGAAAGTCATCAATACTGCGTTAATGACTAGTCTCTTTTCCCGATAACATACCGATGACAGCCCCATACAAGTCGTTGACGACATTTTCATGCAAAGGACGCAGATGTCTTGGATTACATGTCTGCAAGATTTCTTGTATGACATGTCGTGCAAGATTTCTTGTATAATATGTCTTGCAAGATTTCTTGTATGACATGTCGTGCATGATTTCCGGAATGACATGTCGTGCATGGTTTCCTGTATGCAATGTCGTGCATGATTTCTTGAATGGCATAATGTGCAAGATTTCTTGTATGATATGTCTTGCAAGATTTCTTGTATGATATGTCTTGCAAGATTTCTTGTATGACAAGTCTTGCAAGATTTCTTGTATGACATGTCTCGCAAGATTTCTTGTATGACATGTCGTGCATGATTTCTTGTATGACATGTCGTGCATGATTTCTTGATTGACATGCAAGACGTCTTCGTGTGTTTGTTATGAGTAGGGCTCTATCGTTATTCTAACAAAAATAAATAGCCTAAACATATTGTGTATTAAAAGCTCGCCACTAGTAAATCAACCGATGACATGTCAACAATCAGTCATAAGTGACCAAGTCATCAAAGAAAAAATTTTTCCGCTGGGGATAATCATGAAAATTATTTATACACATAACTTGACACTTCTTCCAAATGGGACAAGTGTAGCTTAGTCCAGTTGAACGGGATCGAATGTCTGGTGTATCCAGTAGGATGGAAGAAGACATATTATTGTCATCATCAACTCCTTTTTTGTGTCTCTCGCCCATTCCAGTTAGTATGCATACATTTTACATTTATTACAAAATGTCTAAATTAAAATCATTGCGTGCGGTTACTCATTTTACATAAAATCTATTGTACAAAATTGAAAACAATTTATAAACCGCATTTTATCAAATATTAATCATTTTACTCGATCTAATTACACTTCATGAACTTCAAATTAAAATTTGGAAAATGCCACAAAAATTTATGACCATAAAAAAAAAAGACAATAGCACATCTTTGTAGGCTATTCATCGGTTTTGGTTTTGGATACTCGAGCTTTGTTATTAATCAAAGTGTAAAGCTAATTTCTCACAAAATTTTCAGTGGATAAACGCATTTATAATTATTTTGAGCGCTTTGGCGCTTCGTTGACTACATTTAAAGTCGTCAGTTGGAGATTTAATTAATGATGATGCCAAAATGTTAGTTACTCACGCAGCTGTAGCTAAAAAATTTTGAAGTAAATTAAAATTTCATTTGTGTGAGAGTCCTTGAAATTTTAGCTGTGTGTGTTGTGGCGTAAATGACAAGCGTCTCGTTTTTAGTCTGTTTTTTTTAAATTTGGAATTGCTTGTCACTTTTCATTAAATTTCTAAGCTGACATTATCAACGTTGCCGCTGAAATTTGAAGTGTTCTGGTTTCATCTTCGTAGAAGTTTTTTTTTTTAGGTACAAGCAGATTATGTCAGCTATCTTTGTATAGAAAGAAGTTTGAACAAAGCACAATTTAAAGACTTTGAGATATCCTAAAAAAATTTTATTTCTTGTATTATTTTTTGTTCTTTATTCTTTTATTTTGTTGCTTTAATTTCAAACAAATTAACTAGATAGCGAATTAAATGCACATTAACCTTTGCTTCTTAGCAACAGCAACATTGTCGTTGTCCTTTTCCTTTTTGTGATTTTCGGTTGATTGTTTTTTTTTTGCTTTTTTTTTTTTTTTTGTTTCCGTTTCATCTTGACTGCTACTGACTTTTGTCACAGGTTTAAACAAAAGGTAAAATCTTGATTTACATTAAATTTAATTAGCATTTTGTTAGCGTTTTTCATTGTGCTCTCTTTCTTTTATTTTGCCAACAAAGAATGCGTTTTTAAAGCTACTATTTAGTAGCAAAGATAAAATTTTTACTATTGAAGATATATGCTACTATGTAGCAATGATGATTACGAATTTCTTTAGTTTAAATCCGGATTTATTGAAAAGATTTGATTGTTATTTACATATTTTTTTTTGTAAATTTAAATCGCTTTTAAAACACCACTATTACAAAAAGAGAACTATTTTTCGAAATTTAAGAAAAAAAAAAAAAGAAGCCTTGGGCAGGAAATAGAATTTCGAAATTATGTTAAATTTTATCAGGAAATAATATTCAAAATAAGAAAATAAATAAAAAATAAGAAAAAAAGGGTAGTGTCCGATTTGAACCAATTTTAAACTGAAGATTTGGCAAGATATAAAAAGCATTTGAAGTCATTCGCTTTATAAATAAATGTTTATACCCGCCACACATAGTATGAAGGGTATTATTAGTTTGTCGCAAAGTTTGTAAAGGGGCAGGATCGGAGACCCTATAAAGTATATATATTATTGATCACATCGACGAGACGATTTAGCCATGTCCGTCTGTCTTGAACTGAAATTTTAAACTTAAGCTTTTTGTGTTCCTTGGCAGTTTGTATGTCAGAACCAATGTGCCACGCCCATTTTTAGATATAGGCCCCATACAAACTTACCATTTTTTGTCGATTTTTTGTATGAAAATAATTATTATTTATGAATGTATTTGCTACAGACTGGGTAAAAACACTTCTAATGGCATACAATATCTGAAGAAAGGTGCCACGTCCATTTTTAGATATAGGACCCATACAAACTTACCACTTTTCAATTTTTTGAATGAAAATAATTATTATTTATGAATGTAGATACTACAAATTGGGTAAAAACACTTCTAATGGCATACAATATCGAAGAAAGGCGCCACGACCATTTTTAGATATGGCCCCAATACAATTCAACCGGCAATTTTTCAGATTTTGTATGAAAATAGTTCTTATTTATGGATATATTCACTCCAACCTGTGTAAAATCACTTCTACTGTTATCGTATGAATATGCTACCGTTATGACAAGGATCGGGCCACTATAACATATAGACCCCATACAAACTCACCTTCCATTTTTTTTCTTTCAAGAAAATGATAAAAGTTTCGTGTGGCGGGAATTTGAGTTAACGTTTTTCTTGTTTTCTTATAAGAACTTGACAAAATGTTGTACTTTTGTATTGGAGCTATACCTAAAAGTGGGCGTGGCACATTGATTTTAACATAGAAAGTACACAGGACCTACAAAAGCTTAAGTTTAAAATTTCAGCCCAATTTCTTTAAAACTGAGCGAATAAATCGCGCAGCAACAAAGAGACAGACGGACAGACAGACAGATAGACAGACGGACATGGCCAAATCGATTCGTCTCGTCGAAGTGATCAAGAATATATATACTTTATAGGGTCTACGATGCCTCCTTTAATGCGTTACAAACTTTCCGACAAACTGAATATACCTGTTTTACACTTTGTGTAACAGGTATAATAATTTGTTAAAAAGTTTTAAAAAAATTTAATTGACAAGTTTGTCCTAGAGTGAGGTGTTGTATTGCTGATTTACATTACATGCTGTAGTAAATATTGCTTGCCTCTTTCTCTTTTTTTTTGCTTGTTACATACTTTTGCACAAAGCTAACCCGTAAAGTAAGGGTAAAGGTAATGAATATAAAATTAATTTGGATCGTTGCAATTGGGATTAATATAATTTAATCTATTTGCATTACAAACATTTTTACGCTGAGCTGTGTACGTTTTTACTTAGACTTAAGCTGCGGTCGACTTATGCTTTTTTACATAAATAAATATAAAAGAAAGATGTTTATTCATGCAGAAATAAGCTTTTGGGTTTAGAATTTCAAAATATTATTATTATTTTGATACGTTTTTAATTTAATTTTTTTTTTCTTAATGCCACAAACAAAATACATTGGAAGTTTTTAGAGTTGTTAAAATCCTATAAACATAGGGACTTCAATTTTGAGTTGCATTTAAAGCTTTCAGCGATTAGTTCAATTAGTGGATTAAGTTATGGCCTTTAGAATTCGTATCGGAGGAATGTTGAATGTATCGGCTATATCTCCCAAATCTCTAGTGAAAATATTAGTGATTTGAAACCGACACAAAAAGATTTTGTGTGACATCTCTGATTATTTACATGATGCAGCTTATATGTATGGTTTTCTTTAATATTTGCTACAATAATGAGCGGGGTATAATTCAGTGGGGCATAACATTTATTTGTTTTATTTTATGCGTATTGTGTTGAAAAAGTATTTATATTTTTTCGATTGATTTTATACAAAATTAAAACGTTTATTGCATTTCAAATTGAACAATTATTTGCATTACATATTTTTTTATTTTTGCTTTCATTTTATGAGTAATAAATTTTCAAATAAAAATACAACAAACAAAGAATTTTGTTGGTTTTTGCGAAAAATTTGATTAAAATATACAAAAATTTAGAATGAGATGAGAACGCAGAATAAAAATAAAATAAAATCTGCTCTCGATAAAACAATGAAAAACCCGCAGCACGAAATATTTTTTAACAGCCGCATCAGCAAGTTTATGGCACAACAAATAGATTTAACGACTTTGAAATTGTTTTATCACATAATTTATTACAATGATGAAAAAAGAAAGCAGTGCACACAAAATCCCAAAATCAAACCGAACCAAACCAAACCAAACCAGACTGGGAATCACAAAAGATAAACGATGCCGCAAAATGTAAATTCAACAGAAATTTATTTAAAATAAAAAACAAAATTCTAAAAAAAATATAAATCAGCAAATAGTAGAAAATTTGAAAAAATTTACAACTGAAACAAAAACCAGACTAGAACCATTATCAACGCCGCCATAATCAATCTTCAACGAATGCCGTGCGGCATAACGACAACAAAAAAACAATAGATCGACTGAACGACCGAAAGACCAACCCAAAATGACATTCAATTGTGGAAAAAGAAGTTGAGACTTAGGGTTTTTCGCTATAATTTCGGGGCGTTGGTGGTTTAAATGCGGTTTAACGCCTAAACCACGCCAGGATCATTACGCCGAATAGATATCAACTCGCATGTGAGAGTGGCAACAAAAATAATAATGCAAAATTGCCTCATTTGAATATTTATATGCGGCCGACAGGCAGCCAGTTTGACAGTATTCAGTCTTTGTTTTTTTATTTTTTTTTTTTGTATACGTGTATATTAGGTGTCTACTTTATATTCGAGCCAAAATTCGCTTTCTTAAATACACTCGTACACAAATTCATCTTGGGAAAACCGATTATTCCTTTTAGCTATTTTTGTCTACGTTTATGATTTATATGGTTTGGCCGTTTCTAGATGTTGCGTTGATTTTATATGAGTTCGTCGTATGCTTTTATTATTAAGTTGTTTTGGTTTTTGTCTGCGGTTTTGTTTTTGTTGTTTTTATTCATATAAGTTTGTTTTTGAAGAAGTGCGTAGAATCCATTGAAAACGAATTTCTGCCTTTTTATGTTTGGGTTTTTTTTTGTGGTTTAAAGCCTTGCTTTTGAGCTAATAGATTTGTACCAATTTTAAATATGTAAATATGAAATTTTAAAGAAGTAGAAAAAAAAATTCTTCAAAAAACTCAGCTCATATGCGCTGGCTTTGTATAGGAACTATATGATATGAAGTGATTTGATCTTAAACAAATTATATGTTACATGTTGCTTGATATGGAAAGGCTTTAGTAGAAGTAAATAGCTTTATAAATATCTTTTCACATAAAAACTTAAAAATGGGCGGAAAAGCTGTTTGGGGTCCAAGCCAACCAGTGGGTGGGGCACACTGATTTTAAAATACAAACTACATAAGTCCAAAAAATGTTTTAGTTTGGATTTTAAGCTCAATATCTTTGTTATGAAAATCAAACGTGTAGCCACAGTCAGACAGACAAACAAGAGACAGACGGACAAATTCAATTTTCTTGAAATGGAACAAAAGGAGCAAAAAATGGCTAGTCACTAATTAATGTACAAATTTTGGTTATTCAATTCTCATTTATAACATTTTTCTTGACTATGCCATACTAAAGTGATCCAAGAAAGTCAAATCCTTAACAAGGTCGTTCTAAAAACACACATAGACGAAATACTATTTTAAGTTTAAGACTACAGCTCCATATCTTATAAACTGATCGAATAAAGCGTATTGTAACAGATCTTATTTGACTAGCTGATTGAGAACAATCGATTTCTTGAATCTACGACAAATACAAATTTGAAGACCTCATTCGCAAAGCTTTTTAATTCTCGCAAATATGATATCAAACTTTTTCAAGTTATTATCTGGGGTATCACATAAAATATCTTTATAAATCTGTCCTGCCATACATTATAATAATGAATTTGAACTGCTTGTGAATTATACTCCTTATTTTATTAAATTTCAGAAGATATTTGAAACCAACCACAAGTTTAAAAAAAGTTAATTTGTTCCATAACAGTTCTACTTGAAGTGAATAAAATGCAACTAATTTCTCATATTTATGATGATCATATATATTGATTGTATACTTTAAAACTTTTGACCTACCATTATAATATTCCATAAAATCTGTCGCATTACAGTTCATTAAAATTTTTGACTGCACCGTAAATAAAGGCCAATAAAAGAGTTATGGCACTTGGCAGCTATGTAAACGAGCTGTGAATAAGCATTGCAGACACTTTAAAATCACTTAACAAACACACACACACAGACACAAACAAAAATAATGACACACACACTTAAAAATAGGACGACGACGACGATTACGCGAAAGTATTATAAACGAAATGCAGCAAACATGCTGGTCAATATTGACTGCAAAATTGTATCATTAACGAAAATCGTGAATTAATATTTATTTCACATCGTATAAATGCTTTTTTTTTTTAATATTTATTTTATTTGTATTTTTAATTCGCTTAAAGCGTTACTGATCCACATTTTGCATTTAAATACTTTATAAATATTCTTTTCATTAACATGCAAACATTTTCCACACGAATTGAATTAAAATAAATGCTAAATCTGTATGCGTCATACAGTGCGTATGAGCAACGTTGCGTATTAGTATTAAATGCAGCAAAGAAATGTTTTTAAATGCGTTTACCTGATAAAATGGTAAAAAAAAATAGGTGAACACTTTCTTTTATTTAATTTTTTTTTTATAAAAACAAATTTTTAATGCGTTTCTTTGGAAAGAAAATCATTGATTTAGACCCTTTTCAAGTTCAAATGTCATAGATGACAGCAACTGTTTTTGATGCCGCCGTTATTATCCTTTAAGGGTTGTGTACACTTTGCTTGAATGTTGTTGTTTACAAGGACACCATTTTAATTTATTTTTATTTATTTATTTATTTTTTTTTTAATTCCTTTCAATAGAATTCTTTTAGAAAACTTTTTTTTTTTATAAACACTTCGCGTTTCTTTTTTAAATATTTTTTCTCATTATTTTTTCATTGCGTCCGCGTTTTTAACAATTGAACCGTACGCTTGCAGCAGTCGAAAAGAACTGATTTTTATTCAATGCTGTCAGTTCATTGATGTGATGATGCTGCTGCTGCTAGTGCTGCTTGCCATACGAAAACGACGAAACAACCAAATAATCGGCGACGACGAGGACATATTTAGTTCTTGGTGGGGAAATTTCTTTTTTTTTTATGTTGTTGTTTTTATTTAAGCAACAGTTGTTGTTTCTGCGAAACATGTTGCAGGAGAAATATGTTGCCCCAAAATATCCTTTTTGTTATAAGACGCTGTTGTCGTTTCATTTTTGTCTGTGGAACTTGTTATAGTTCCACATTTGAATTAGATGTTTTAGTAGCCAAGCACTTATTCAATGATAAAGAATTTGTGGTAATGTTTTAAGATAAATTGAATTTCATTATTTATTTAATTTTACTTGTTTTTTGTTTTGTTTTAAAATATGAATGGCATATTTGTTATGGAATGCAATTTGTTAGTTGAGCTTGAAGTTTCAAAATGAAAATGAAAAATATTTAAATATTATTTTCGATTGAGTGAAGGCATCAAATTTTACTATTTTTTTTATATATTGTACTAGCGTATACACGGTATGGGTTACTACGTTGCACAGTCTTATTGCTTCATACATTATCCTGCAAAAAAATTGAATGAATGCTCCTAAGATATTGAATTTTTGCACAGTTTTTGAGTTTCAAATAGTTAACGAAAGTTTCAAAGACGGTTTGTATTGGTCAGTCCTTAGATCCGTCCAATAGATCAATAATTTTTTCAAAATTTTGTATAGGAGATACATACAAATGCTTGTTTATCTTATTGAAACTTAGAATCTTATTTTAAAGACGTTTGCTGAAAATGGACCAAAGCCCCTAGGGGTATCTCCCATAGATGTGTATTAATTTTTTGTACCGAAACTCAATTAAAAAATTTGTTTACAATAAATAGTTGTTATAATTGTTATAAAATAGTTATTGAAATTTATATCATAAAAAAAAAAGGGTTACGCCAAAAAGTATGCACGATTTTTTTTATTTTAAAATGCTTTTCAATCTTTCAGTGAATTTACTTAATTAATTCAACGACAAAATATTATATTTCAAGGAAACAAATTATGAATTCTTTTTAATGAAACAATTCTCTATTGAATCATTTGATTTTTGAAATTCAATGGTTGAAAAAGTGCTTTTTTGCCGGGAAAATACCACGGTGCGTTGTACGGGCGTTTTGGATGCTCTTATGGATCTTTTCCCTACTGCATCTGCTGTTTTTGTGCAATTGCAGTTCTTTTCAGTGAAAATTTTGTACTTTTTTTTTTTTTTTCATTGCAGCGCAACCAAAATATGTTGGAGTTTGTATGAAAACATACAAAAAGCACTAAAAAATACATGTTTCTATTTTTTGGGGGCTAGTATAAAAACATTCATAAAAGCAAATTCATAGTTTTCTATAATTATACTGGCATTATTGTCTTTCAAATAAAACCGGTATGGGACTCAACGGTTGAATGTTTTCAAAGTCCATAGCGGACATAGAAACATTTTTATTTTTTTCTGTATACATGTTCGCTCATTCTTATTTATGCAAAAAGCTGGTTTGCACAAACTACAAATTCGCTGCTCAATATAGAACACCATTGAAAGCATTTGTATTTGTATTTAAAATCATAAAAATTAAAAATTTAAACAAGATTTGCAATCAAGTGTACGGAATTAAGTTGTCAAATCAAACTTTTTATTACATAAAAATAAATCAAAACAAAAAAAAAAAAACAAAATAAAACATAAAATAAACAAAATAAAGTAAATTAAAAAAAAAAACAAAAAATATATATTTTACTTAAAAAGAAAAAAAAGAGAACACATTAAAAATGATTATCGATACTGAAGACTATAAGCTATTAGGTGTACATTCCTATTTAGACTATTTACGCTTGTATGTGACCACAGCTGATAGACGTTATCTGCAACAGGACACTGTGCAACGAGCAATTGTAAAATTGGGATATTCAAAAAAACGCATTTACGATGAGGAAGAGTTTTGGAAACGACGTAATTTGATTAAAAATTCATTGAAACCGAGAGTGCAAACCGCAACACTCTTTCCGCAAACACTTAAGACAGACGATAAAGTAATAATGGCATTCAAGGAGCGTGAATTGCCCAATTTACGCAAAGATATATCGGTATGTTACGATCAGGTTCAAATTAAAAACTAATTTTTTAACGTTCTGCATATATAGACAATTGTATTTTTGATACATCGTGATCGTAATAATTTTGAAAGATCAGGTTATATTGATCTTGAACAAAGCTGGTCTAATGCACGTCAGCATAAATCATTTTCATTGAATTGGCGCGCTATATATGAGGGCACTGCTATGCTATATCCAAGAGGTAATGATTTAAGTTTGAATGATGTCTACAGAAAGATTGTTAAATATAGGAATAGCACAAACTATAAGGTGATACATGATAAAAAATATGGCGTCATGTTTATGCATCGCGGCGATCATAAAATGATTCCCGTTGATCCGGAAACAACAATTTATCAGGAAAATGTTGAACGTACCATGTATGAATCAAAAAAGTATGGATATGTTGTCTTCTATGATCATGTTGTGCGCAAAAAAGATTTAGAGCTAAGTCTTTAGAGGCACTTGAAGGCGATAATGATTAACATATCAAGAAATTTTTGACAAAGAGCAGAATTTATTTTTATATTATTTTAACGCATTTTTCAGTTTTTTTTAATAAAATTCGTAGTATCTAGTTTGTCGAACGACTTTACTTATCTTGTTAAATATATTTTCAAGATACAATTGTATCTATTCCCGAATATGAACAAATTATTTGACATTGGAAACGGGTCAGGGCGTATATTATCTATAATTATTTTTAAGTATGAAGAATAACAAGACTGAATAATAAATTTGCAAATTTAGAAGAATTAAATCTGAAATTTTTATAGGATTTTTTTATTTTATTAAACTAAAATTGTGAGACGCAATAAAAATATGCTTTATATTCAAGTCAAGGACATCAACGTAAACAAGACGCATAATTAACACAATTAAACAAAGACGCAATAAGTATGTACAAAGGAAAAAAAAAACAACTTGAAAGCATATTTATGCGAAAACAAGTGACTATTTTTTCCCATTTGCCATTTAGAATGCTAGCGACACCTGCCAAGATATTGTCCACTCAGACTTTGTCATGATGTCCTAAACAAGCTAACAACTGCGGGGAAATGTTGAGAAGATCATAAAAAAAACATATGTAAACAAAAAGATATCGTTTTGCAAAGAGAAAAAAAATAGGTATGAAGACTTATAGCAAAACGAATAAACAAAACATGATATTAGAGTCAGACAGACAAAAGGTATAAACTCAAAGACAAGGACACAGATTGAAATCGGACAAAGTATTTTAAAGGTACAGCGTACAAAAAAAAGGCTCAAGTTAATGTGTTTACTTGAGAGGAGAGAGGCAGCTGGATCAGACTGAACATTCAGCGAACAACTATACACATTTTTATACACTACACAATTAATGAATTTGTGCCGAAAGGACTTAACACAAAAACAATCTTCATTTGCTTGCTTTTTTATCTTCCTATGAAGCGTATTAAAAATTTGCTCCAACTTAAGTAGTTTGTACACTTGCTAACATTTCTACTTTCCTTTGTCGCTTTTGTTTGTTAGCTTACTAAACTCATAACTACGGCTGTATAACAGCTTGTTGGCGAGTCCTTTTTTGAACACGAATATATATATATAGATGTGTGAACCTTGTGCTTCGTTATTAAAACTAAAGACTTCAGCTGTGTATTATTATTATTATTATTTGTACCTGTCGTCTCGCCTAACTGGCTCTCATCTGCTGGCTCCATTTATAATGTTAATGAGCCAGAAAATGTGATATACGTGTATGTTGTGAATTAAAATTTGAGCTGATTCAGGCACAAGTGCGAAACTGTACGCACGCATAAAAGGATATAATTATTTTTTTTGTTTTTTTTTTTGTTTGTGTCATTTGTTGGCTCGTTAACTTGTATTAAAAATTAGCAAAAAGGACTTTGATGAAACAGCTGTGTTTTTTGTGTTGTTAAATAGTAAAATTTTCGACAAAATTTTTAAGAGAACTACAGACTTAGGGTTAAATTTGAACAGAACATTTAAACTTGAAATTCAATAATGGTAAGAAGTTACCAGCTAACGTTTAGTTTGTGTACAGCGTATCTCATAGTTTTGCTTTTTGTTTATTATTCACGTTATGCATAGTGTAAATGGGTATATTCAGTTTGTCGGAGAGTTTGTAAAGGCAACGGAGTCCACATCTCTCAACACAAAAATATACTGTGAATACAGCCGAATAGTATAATGAGTACCGTGAGTACATCTGAATACAAATGAGTACTACTGTAATTACAACCTACTTGTATTGTGAATTCAACTGAGTACTAATCAGTATTACAGTGAATACAACTTAGTACAAATGAGTACTACTGTGAATATCACAGATTAACTGTGAATACAACCGAGTAGTACTTTGAATTCAACTGAGTACTAATGAGTACCGTGAGTACATCTGTGAATACAACTGAGTAGTACTGTGCATTCCACTGAGAACTACTTCTATTGTATACTACTTCGAATACAAATAAGTGTTTCTGTGAATTCAACTCAGTACAAAAGAGTACTAGTGTGAATACAATTGTGAATAAAATTAAGTATCAATGAATACAACTGAAAACTATTGTAACTTCAACTATACTATTGTGAATACAAATGAGTACTACTGTGACTACAACCGAGAAGTACTGTAAATTCAACTGAATACTAATGAGTATTACTGTGATTTCAACTTAGTGCAAATGAGTACTACTGTGAATACAACTGAATACAAATGAGAACTACTCTGAATACAACTGAGTATCTGTGAGTACAACTGAGTACTTCTAACAATACAAATGAGTACTACTGTGATTATACCGGTTATTTTCGAATTGTTGTATGAAAATAGTGATAATTTATGAATTTTGAATAAAACACCTCTAATATCCTATGTACAAACCTCCGATATGATTCGGATCGGGCCATACAAAAAACTTACCTCTCATTGTTTGATATTTTCAAGAAAATTGATATATTTGTATTTTTATGCTTAAAATTTGAGTACCAATATTGTGTATAAACTTGAGTTATGTCAGACCATTGATTCTCACCCATCCCATCTCGAAGTTCTATCTAAGCCACTCTTTTAAGATTCGTGTGAAGGGTATTTTAGCTTCGGTTCCACCGAAGTTAACGAAGTTAGCACCTTGTTTTAATACAGATATCTATCTTGCTAATTTAATGAATAATATCAAATATTGAAATTTTGCATTACATAGTTCTGGATCTGACGAATAAATATACAACATCTGATATGAATTCATCTGAGCTGTTTACATTACTTGAACTTTCATTATCATTCTCTTCTGTATTATCATTTAAAAATATGTCTTCCTTCTCCAAAAACTCGCGGGGTTGGATAATAGTATCTTGCTTTTCTGTTTTTGACTTTAATAAATGTTTTTCAATAATAAATGCCATCCCAGTTTCATGCTGCTCCTTTTGATTTTGTTGAATTGGTGAATGTATTTTTTCTCAGACTTATTTACTGATGCCTTACTTTGCTTCCATTTATTAGGAGTGAACGTTCCACTCGACGTTTGCTTGGATGTAATTTTTAGTATTTTTATTGGAATATTATTTCGCATGATTTTTGCATTATAATACTTTTTATCTTCTTTATTTGCCATATAAAATGCATGTAACCATTGACAAAATTGAAAGTGTCCATGACCTTTTAAGAGTGCTTCAACATTCATGGGTTGCCAAATCATCAAACGATTAAATGCTTTATTTAGTAGTCTATAGTTTTCTGCGAATTCATAATTAAAACGTGCCACAAATTTTACACGGCGTATATTAATAATTTCAGGAAAGAGCATGTGAACTGTTTGGCAATAAGCAGCGCCACTTTTTAACTCATCAAGACGACAAATATTTGTATCGAGCAACTTATTAAGCCATTCAAGTGTTTTTGCTTGACACAGACAGTTGCCAGCTTTATGATATGAAACATTTATATTTACGGCCATTTTATGCGATTTGTTTGTTTTATATTCTTGTATAAAATATAATTTTTTTTTTATTTGTTTAATTTTTTGTTGTATTGTGTTGAAAGTTAAAATTATACTGATTAAATTTTTTTTAGAAACTATTAAAATAAAAATACTAAACTTTCATCGTTCTAAGTTTACTTCGATTAAAATTTAATGAAATAGTAAAATTTACGAAATGAACAGTTGAAGCTGTACAGCAATCGAAATTAACTTTAGACCACGCCCACTCTCACCGCCCATTCACCGCTCGCTTCTCTTGTACAAATCAATAAACATGCTGGATCAAGCCTTATGCGTATATAATCCAGATTCTAATCTGTTTGCCTAAATTTTAACCTACCGCTGAAAAGAAAATTCATTTACAAATTGATCTGCCACAAGTTCGGTATCAATATCGTCATCCTTATTATGATACATAACGATTTATCATCTCATATCTTGTGACCATGTTTATCAAGTAAAATATTGATCTAAAGAGTCCATTGCTCCACAAGATGAAATTTCCTAAACTTTTATTTCATATTTATAATATAAATAAATTTCATCAAGGGAAGAGCAGCATCGAATTCAGATATTGAGGCTAGAGATGGGCGACGAGCGAGAAAACCACGTGGTTTTTTTTCGCACAAATATTTCTCTTTCTTGACCGGAATACCTAAAAGCAAAAACAAAAAATGTGAAGAAAATTCGTGTGGGATTCGGGACCCGCGAGATAATTTTGAAAATATTCGGGATGGGCGGGATCAGGAGAGTCATTTGATTTTCTCGGGACGCGCGAGATCGGCACAAAAATTGTATCCCGTGCCCATCTATAATTGGAGGTGAATATAGTTCAGTTTTTATTTTGTTAAGATCCGCTTAAATATTTCGAACACCCAATCTGCAGGAGCATCTGTCTTGATTAAAACTTTCAAGCATTTTAGCATGGCTGAACTTTATGTTGCATGATAAAAGTGGAAATTTGATTGAAACGGTGCAAAAGCAGCAAACGTAGCTAGGACAATCCATAATAATCCAGAATATTTCTTTCATAAAACACAGAAATATTTAGATTAGACTTGCCTAGGGCATTATTTCCAAAAAACACATTAAAAAACAATAAAGTTTCAATCATTTTCAAACTCCGCTGGTGTACTATCTTTTATTTTTAAATCGTAAATAAGAAAGTCGAATTTCTGTTTTGGTTTGAAAAAAAAAGGTTACTTTTTTAATATTAATTTTTAAGCCCATATAAAATGTTTACCTAATTTTCTAAACTATTTAACTGTATACTCGTATACAAAACTTTAAATACTTCTATACCCTTTCGAAACCATTTTTCCATTAAATTTTTTATAAATTTTTAAACATATGCAAGCCAAAATGCTTTAAACGTACTGCAACTCAACCCTTCCTTGTTTTCAATATGTTGTGTATATAAAGTTCGACTAACAAATTAGCAAAATCAATTTAGGGGTTTCTATTCATTGTTGTGATGCCATCCATTATTGCTGTCGTGCCCTTTTTGGCCCTCGAGCAAAAACACTTTACAGCCTCGCTTTTGATTATCCTCAACGAGCTGCGACCATAGCACGCCTCACATTTGGTAAGTATTGTTGTATATAATGGAAAAATTAAATTTATTTTTTTTCTTTTTCGTTTGGGGAATGGGTTAAACTTTTCGAAAAGTTTTTTCGGCAAGCATTGTATGCGTTTAAAGTTTGAAAAGAGAGTAAAGCGATTGTATAAAATATTTTAAATTATTTAAAATTTAAAATTTTCTTTTTGAATTTTACAATAATTCGATTTTATTATTTTCTTGTTACATTTCAGACTACCTACTGTGACAGTCTGATTTAAAAATTTATATACAATGCATTCCAATGTATGTATATTCGAAATATATACTCGAATATTTGTATATAAAATAAAAATATTTATATTGATTTTTAGCTTAATATTTGAAAGTAGGTAATAAATATTTTTTATTTAAAAATATATTTTTTTTTCAGAATAATATTTTATTTTATGCATAACAGACGGCGCATAGTCCAATCAAGACAGTCTGACGTTTTTGATTGTTTGATATTTCAATCGATATTTTTCAATCAAATATATATTTTACAAAATGTTGCAGTTTTATTGTATTGTTGCCAATTTGATTTGATCTGTCTGTTAGTATTTTCGTTGTTGTTGGTTTATCTCAGTTGTCGATTTGCGTCAATTTGTGGCATGATTTATAGATTTTCCATATCTTTCTATTTGTCTGTCTGTCCGTCTGTCTGTATTGAATTTGATTGCAGTGTTGCTGTTGAAATGAAAGATTTTGTATATTGTATAATTGAAATACGATTTTGATGATGATTTTGATGATGATTTTCATGTCTAGCATTGAAAAAATTTGTACATTTATTTGTAAAATATTTAAAAATATTTTTATGCATTTTTTTTTACTTTTATGCAACTTTTTACCAAATTACTATTTTCCAATGGAATGTGCATTCCGTTTTGACTTCTGTTCAAATCTCATTGGAACTGAAGTAAAAATGGTGTGCATATTCATTGACCTCAAAAATTTTGTAGTTCTCGATTTTTTCTAGTTTTTTTTTCTAGAAATTATTTGAAGTTTACCTCACTCTAGCAAGTTTTTATACCCAACACCCATGTGTGGACCCATTGTGAGTTTATATATTTCTGATCAGCACGACAAGACGAACTGATCTAGCCATGATGGTCTGTCCGTCTGTCTATTGTGATTAGCGATTCATTCTCTCAGTTTTAAAGATATTGAGCTGAAACTCGAAACTTAAGTAGGTGGTTTGTATGTTTGAACTAGAATGCCACACTCACTGTAAGCAATAGTCTCCATATAAATCGATCGTCCATTTTCGAGGTTTTATATGAAAATATGTAAGCCCTATCTCTTATAGTCTCCGAGATAATTGGAGACTATAATCGGAGACTATAATCGGAGACTATAATCGGAGACTATAATCGGAGACTATAATCGGAGACTAAAATCGGAGACTATAATCGGAGACTATAATCGGAGACTATGATCGGAGACTATAATCGGAGACTATAATCGGAGACAAAATCGGAGTCTATAATCGGAAATTATAATCGGAGACTATAATCAGAGACTATAATCGGAGGCTAAATGCCTTAGGAAAGCTTAAAACATACAGCATGACTGGCGGACTGTCCAACAGACGGACATGGCTAAATCGACCTTCCTATCAATGCTAGAAAAAAGCTTCGGTTCCACCGAACTTAACGCATTTCCTTGTTCTTATTAAATTTTTCAGTTTTGATTTCGGTATGTAAACCTCACTTGTAGGGATATGACTAATTCTAATCGAGCAAACAGACAAACAAAGGCAAGGTATTGGCGTCTTATACGATTTGGAATAACATTTTAAGAATTTTTCTGAATTTAAACAACTTTGAGATTACAATATTGATTTTGATGAATGACTTGGAGTTCCTAGGTTCGCTTTACACCATTTAAGTTGGTCAAAACATAGTGTAATGTATTTTAAAACTTCTGTTCAACTGAAGTTAACGTATTTCTTTGTTTTAAACTGGTTTAAGGCTGAGACAGAAACAGATTTTTATATGATTCATTTATTTATGCTTGCAAAGCTTTGGTTCTACTGAAGTCAACTTACCTATCTGGAAGTGTAGCACTTTTAAGGTTTGAATCCAACCATGCTTCATACACGCTTAATGCAGTGCATTTCATAGCCGGGCTTACTAAACTACATTGTTTTTTCATAGTTTTTAACTATTTACGAGTTTGGCATATCTCGTTGTTTATAACTATCTTGTTTCTTGTTGTGAAGTTAATAAAGAATTTTTAAAGTTTTAAGCGAAATTGTGCATACGTCATGTTGCACACAGATACATACATGTGTACAGTGCATATGTATAAGATTTATTTATCACATTCGCAAAAACGAAGAAATATACAATATATTATCGTAATGTGTTATCCTTGAATATGTTTTCTGTGGTTTAAGTGGCAAACTTTAAATTCTAAAACTGTCGAGCAACGCAAATAAATACGAATATTTATGTGCTGCACTCGTTACTCATACGACATGTTGTGCGTAAATATTGTAAAAGTGTAAAAAAAAAAACAAAAAAGAAAAATCGACTGAACTGCAACAAAGCAGTGCAACGGAAATTGAAACTACTTTAAACTCTGCTGGAACTAAACTGGAACAAACAAACAAACAAACAAGCAAACAAAAACTTGAGTATAATTTATCGAACACTTAAGGTGGCAAGCATACTTTTGCGTGTTGAAAGTACAATACATGGACGCAAGCTGTAGCCTTGGTGGTAAATAGTTAATAGTTTGAGTAAGAAATTCATTTTAAGTGAATAAGTTGTCGACAAATAAATGTAGAAGAATATGTTGCAAGCGATCGTTTTATTTGCGCATCAATTTAAGCAAAAATTTGAACACATTTAATTTTTCGTACAAAGCTTTGCCTCTGCCTTTGCTGCTCTGCTCCATAACAATTGAACAAGATTAAATCTATTTTCAATTGCTTAATACAGCTGTAAGTTGACCCTCATTTAAATGCTTAGCTAAATATGTATGCAGCAGTTGCTCAAAGTGATAGCTTTACTATTGTCATCAGTGAAGTGAATTGTCGTCTCTGATGAGTTCTGCTGCTGCCACAGATGTTGTGGGTATGCCATAACCTTCAACAATATTGTCCACTTCAGACACATTTGTACAATACATAAAACATTGCATAGCACCTACATACATGCATACATACGAATATAATGTATCTAGAATTTTTATACAATAGTTGCCCTTAGCAAACACAAAATACAAATAAAAAAAAACACACACAGAAATTACCCTTTTTTTTTTACGTTTAGGATTTTGTGTCCGTTTCACTTTGCTTATATTGTTTTTTTTTGGTTTTTTGTTTTTGTTTTGTGTGACAGATTTTATGACAAACAAAAGTTAAAATGTTACAAGTAGTCAGCATTGTACGTGTATTAAGGACACGTAAGGACTCGTTTTATAGTTTATTTAGTTGGTTACTTCATTCACTAGCTCGGTTATTCGCTTGGTTGCTTTGCTCTAGATATACTTGTACATACAAACATAGTTTTATGTTGACATTTTTTGTTGTTGGCAACTTTGTTTGGCCACTCGAAGCGTTGTATGTGAGTTTTGTGGTACTTTAATGCGTTCTATCGAAAGTAAATCTTTTGCTCTACAAGGTGTACAAGGTGTAGCATTTAACAATTGCAATGCGCTTAGTCACGTTTGTTGTTGCTTTAATGAGCAAAACATTTTCCTAGAGTAGATATTTGCGTTGCCTAGCAGTAACGTATTTAATAAGCTGAAAGAGGTCTAAGAGGTTGCGGCAAATTGAGTGATTAGTAAATATAAAAATTGTATTATGCATAAGTAAAAATTTCATTTAAATAGTTTCGGCAGCCTTTTGGTAATTTAAGTTTTTTTCATTATTTAAACTTAAACTGAATTTTTTTTAAATAATACAAATAACCCAACTCGGGCTTGGTCGCTGATTTAACAATTATTCATATTAAAAATGCCTCTACTTTATTAACTCGTTTTAAAAATGCAATTCCACGCTTGGATCTTACATTCAAAAAATAAAATTTAACGTTTTCGTTGATTTTTTGGGGGATTGCAGTTGTGTTTGTTTTTGTCTAAATTAGTCACACATTTACAAATGTTTAGATATAGAGAAATGACATATACACATGCTGCTAGGACGGGGAAGAACATGATCAACTAGAAAAAATGGACGGTGGACTTGAGCTATAGGAAGAAACTGTATGTACATGATAATAAGATGGGGATAAGATTGATCCTTCGGAGAGTTAGGCAGAGCGAGTCCCGTGCAAGGCAAATGTTTTGTTCTAATTGCATATAGACGTTTATTCCCATCACCAAAGAAGTTTGCCTTCTACCATCAGACTACAGTCACACGTTATCTTTGTTTAAAAAAAGATGTGATTTGTAAAAATTAACTGTCAAGGAAACGTATACTTCTACATCTAATAGATTATGATTCTTGCTTCATTTCTTAAATAAAAAAAAAAAATTTGACTGAATGTCCCAGACAGTCATGGTCCAAATTTTCAAAGGCCTTTTAGTACAAACAAATATCCACGTGAAAACACCAAAGAGTCATGGTCAAGTCTTTCTGCTACGGTTCCATAATCCCTCTTTGGTACTCTCTTTATATCATTTACCATATATGCTGGACATTTTTTTTATGTTTAAATTTTGAGCAATTTAGTCAGTCACTCAGGACTTCATGGTTAAATCCTTTATTGTATTTTTTTATAAACAGTACAGCATTTATACTGATAGCTTCCATATGGACTGCATTGCATTGAAATCAGTCAATACACTTTGATTTTTCAGTCAGTCACGGAGTCTATTTTCTTGCTTGATTACAGCAGCAGCTTGTATTGCATTGCATTTTATACATACAAAACGTATTGTATATAATATATTCACGCTTGTAGCTTATTGTTAAGTGCGCATTTTCATTTTCTTTCACATCAGCTGCATTGAAGGACAACTTTTCAATGCTATTACAGCTTGGTCCTTTGGTAAGTCCGAGACTCAGTCGCGCATTAATCAATTGTCTGTGTGTAATTAAAATGTTGCGTAAATTGCAGTAAAATACATTTTGGATGATTTTTTTCTTTTTTTTTTTTGACCCAAAAAAAAAAAAAAAAAAAAAAAAAAAAAATTGGCTTCAATTTTATTGCATTTTTCTCTGCCTTTTGTTTTTTTTTTTTGTTTTTTTTTTTCTTTCGACTTTTCCCATTATCAGTTTGATTGACTGACAATCGGTTACTGGAATCACATTTTTTTTTTGTATAAAGTACAGTTGCTGCTGTTTGCATTTAAAATAAGTTGAAAATAGGCAATAGGAAATTTGTACTTTTAAAGTTATAAAAAGTAGCTCGAGTTACTATGAATTAATTTTTTTTTTTAAAGTCTTCTTTACTCATTCTAATTCATCTTTACTTCTCTCTCTCAGTATCTCTTAATCGATGGCAATTCTCAGAAATCAATTTATTGAAGTTTAATATATAAAACAACGCCACTCGGTATGTGTTATTTCGATTTAGAAGTAATGCAAATTATTCTTATGGGTGCCCAAAATTTTTTTCTTTTATTTCTAAAATGAGAATATGAAACAACTCAAAATATAATATATGGATAATGTTGTATGGGGCTGTACCTAAAAATGGGCGTGGTACCTTGGTTATGACATACAAACTGCTTAGGGCTGAGAAATGCTTATATTTCGAATTTCAGGTCTACGTCAGACGGACAGGCAGACGGACATGACTAAATCGAAATGTCTCGTCGATCTGACCAATAATTTATATACTTTGTTGGGTCTGCGACGCCTTTCTTAATGCGTTTCTTTCCGACAAACTTATACAATAGTACCCTTCACACCGTGTGTGGAAAGTATATAAAAGAAAACTTTTACTTGGTAAAAACTCAAAAAAACCTTATGTTTGCATGGGTACTAAATATATAGTGACGGTGACACACAATGTCAGACGGACGGACTTGCAGACTGATATGGCTGATGGAAAATTTACAATATCTTATGATAAATGTATAACATTTTACTCAAAAAAAAGGACTAAGTTTTTCACCAATATGTTGTTGAATTACTTTATACCAGGGATGCAAACCATTAAAAAATAGTCAGTGGTTCGGCTCAGCGGTTCGCAATGCCTTTGAACCACTAGATTAGTTCATGAACCGGTTTTTGATTTGGTTCGAACTCGGTTCGGCTCGGTTCAAGTGGTTCAAGTAATATGTTTGTTCTCAGTTCGAGAAACTAAATTTATTTTTTAAAATTATTTTTTAATGAGCAGAGATGAACCAACGTTCGGAATTATAATATTTTTCAACCAGAGAACGGACCACTGTTCTTTATTTTTGACATTATAATGTCTACGATTTCTATTTATACTTTTAATATTTCGGCATATACTTCATCATAAGCACAAGCAATATCTTAGCTCAACTAAACATTTAATTTTTCAATATTTAATATAAAGTTCTTTTAAAGAAATCGTAAACCGGTTCAAGCCGAACCATTTTCGCCGCTTAAATGGTTTGGTTTCAAAATTATTTTCGATTAATGGTTCGTTGCAAAAGTGCTGTGGTTCGGTTCAAAAACTCGGTTCGTTTCAAAACCAGTTTGCAGCCCTGCTTTATATAACACAAATTTATTTTGTATATCCAATTTATTTCATTTTAAAATATTTGCGGCCAATTTTCCACTGGGACCAAAGCATGTAATTTACAAAAAAAAAGCACAAAAAAATTACATCGCGGTTTAATTAGTGCAACTGACAGCGAGTTTTCAATGACAGCGCATATAATTACGTGCGTATTATATGGTCGATTTAATTTTTTTCATTTTTATTTTTTTTTCCTTTTTAAATGTTAAAACGAAAAAAAATGCAAATTCTTTAAAAATGCACTTGAATTAAATTTGAGTGAAAAGTTTGTTGCGCTAAGTGATTGCTGCTGCAAAAAAAAAAAAAAATAATTCAACATAAATCGACCGCACATCAATTTAAACGAATTGCAAACACGTTTTCAATTAGTAAACAAATTGGAATGAGTGCGTTGGCATCAATTACTAAAATGAAATGTGAAACTGTTGTGTGTGTGTGCCTTTGTCTATAATCAGATAAAGACAAGAAACTTCAAGTCAACTTGAGTCAAGTCGCTGATAATGAGTTGACATGTTGCTGCCACAACACACATGTGTCTTGTGCCGAAAAAACAAAACAAAACAAAACAAAAATAAGCAAACAAAATGTCAGATATACGAGTATGATACATAAGCCTTAACAATTTACTCAATAGGCAGACAATTGTTCTAGGCGCATAAGTAATGTGCGTAGCATGTGTTTGATTTGTGTCTTTTTGCAGTCTGACGGTATCTAATGCCAAGTGGAATGCCTCAGCCATTTAAAGGTGTCACAAGTACACAAACACAGACGCATAGTTGCCGGCAACAATGATGAAGCGAATGGTTGTTGCTTTGTGCCATCATTGTAATTTATTTTGCGTCACGTTGCGGTTGCCGACTGACAAATGGGCTGTTGACGTGACAACAGACATAAAGACAGACGGACAGACAGGAAAGCAGACAGACAAAGTTTTAGATATTTTCGCCTTTTTAACATGTTCCACCCATTTCGCTGTTACCACTGTCAAGGACAATTCATGCAATAATTTGCCAGGCAATTCGCTTGTTCTTAAATTAATTTGTAATGCGTAGCAGTAGACGTCAGCGGCGTAAACATTTATTTTTTTTTGTTTTGTTTGTGAATAAGTCATAAACTGTGGCGGGTGTAAATAGGCGCAACGTGTCGTATGTGTAATATTTAAGACTGCGTATGAGTTATTTTTATTTAATGTACTGGCATGTCTTGATTTTTTTTTTTGGTTTGTTTTTTTGTTTCGTAGATTTGCGTATATTTACAGTTTGTTAAAAATTAAAAGTCAGCTGTTTAGTTACTGAAACTTTTAATTGTGTTCGGTTTTCTTTAAAAATTAGAAGACCCAGAAAATGGGGAAATAAAGTACATGGTATGTAGAATAAAAAGATTGTAAACAATACAGGTTTCATATGATTATGTGTTTTTGTGAAGTCATGCCTTAGCCAAGTCTATCTTAAATATTTTTCTGTTTCGTGTAAGAATAGTATACCGGATTGTTATGGATTGTCCTAACTACTAGCACAATATTTTTCCTCAATATGTGTATAATACGGCGATATTAATTATGTTTGCTCATTTTTGCTCCTTTTGAAAAAAAAAAAAAACGCTTTTATATAATTTTGCTGTGCTAAAATGCTTGAAATTTTTTAAGGCAGTTGCCCTTGGGTGTTCAAAATAATTAATGTGGATCTTGATTCAATAAAAACTGAACTGTATTCGCCTTAATATTTGGATTAGATGCTGTTGTTCTTAACGTTTATTTCTCGAATATGAAATAAACGTTAAGAAGTATCAAAAATTCCGCCAACAAAATATCCTTGGTATCCGATG
The DNA here is from genome assembly GCA_018903435.1 of Leucophenga varia. Lineage (NCBI taxonomy): Eukaryota > Metazoa > Arthropoda > Insecta > Diptera > Drosophilidae > Leucophenga > Leucophenga varia. The sequence goes on from JAEIFJ010000640.1 coordinate 291,695, forward strand.
TAATCGACAGTTCACAAAATTTTGTACATGGTGCCTAGATAATAGTCGTTTTTTTAAAGGATTTCAATGATGTCGATACCGAGCTTGATTTAGATCAATTTGATGAAATGAATTTTTATTTGAAAACCGATCAGCATCAGGATTATCAACAAGTAAGGCTTGACCCTTCAAATTTTTATGGTAACTGAACTGTATCAAAAGAGCGGATAACATAAGTGTTGAGAGTGGACATGGTCTAATTTTTTTTCGGTTGATATGTAAAAAAAATGTAAACAAGAATTTGCAAAAGATAAAATCACAATACAAATGTAAGCCATTTTTTTTTTTCTTAAAGAGATTTTATAATTCTTTGGTTAAGCTAAAAAACCAAACAAACATCAAATAGAACACACTCATACAAATGTGTATAGTATGTTTGCTCAGTCTATGCGTGCTTATTGGCTTGTTTCAACACGCTACTTGTAACATTTTACTTGCAGCTGTATTGTAAGTTGTACATATTTCCTGCATCCTGTGGCAAAAGCTGTGTGTGGCAACTACATATTTTCAGTTTGTTGTAGTACTTCATTTTACTTGGTTGTACTTTGTTTTTGTTGTTTTTTTTTTTTTTTTTTTTTTATTGTGCTGCATTGCTTGTGCTTATTTCTTTCTTGATTTTTTTCCCCATTGTATGCTCTGATTATTCTTTTACGATTGCATCAGTTGTTTTATAGCTCTCTATCTCTCTCTCTCACGCTCTATCTCTCTCTTTTGAGTTACATTGTTATTATTCTTTTTGTTGCCACAATAAAATAATTTGCCGTAATTCATTTTACAAAATGTAAGTTCATCAATCACAGCAAGCAACTTGGTTTACTGATAGATGGCAACGCTGCCAAATGACATTTGTTTAAATGTTGTTGTTGTTTATGATGCTCTACTTACAATATGAAAAGTATAAATATTGTTGTAGCATAATCGTATAATTGTGTGTGCATATATGCATATAATTTAGATTTACTTTGTTGCTTTGAAGCTGCAGTTGAATGCAATTAATGTACGCTCTCTTGTATAGTCTGCTGACTTAGCTCCTTACGTCTTATTTTGTGTCCAAATCTGAAAAAATGACTCTTCGGAAAGTGATTGGATTTAAAGATTTTTACTGAACTTTCTATTATGAAAACCATAAAAAAACACTTTAATTAGGAGGCGATTAAAAATTAAAATATAAAACGCTTATGTGTCAAGCTAAAAGTTTCTGACTTGCTAAATTTTCCTTGTACAAATAGCTGGAAATGTTGGGAAAGCAACCAGCTCTTCGCACCATCCAGTGTTCCAATCAATCATACTTTTTTACCGCTCTTAAATAAACAGTTTTTGAAAAATGTGGAGCCACGCCCTCTGACCATGTACATCAAGTTTCATTTCTGTTACTCAGATACTTGCAACCACGCCCTCCGCTCATTTTTCGAAAGGGTAATATTTTTTCCGGCCCAGGCATCACATATACCGAATTTCATTTCACGAGTTCAAATATTTCTAAAAATAAGATGAGCTTCTGTATCAGTTCTAATGGGGCCGCTTACCGCTCATTTTTCTAGAACGACAAAAATTATAATTTTTAAGTTAGATCAAAAATATATATCTACAAACTTTTAGAGAAATATATAAAAAAAAATGTAAAAATAATAAATTTATGGACTTTATAAAGTTTAAGCTATCATTTAAACAATATTACAGGTTGCCAATACATCATAATACATTGTTATAGTGGCTCATCCACTAAAGAGTCTTTACAATTTTGATCCCGATTTACGCAAAATTGAGAGGTATTAGAAAAATTTGGATTTCAGATTCATAAAATACGAAAAAAAAAAACGTTCAAGAATCAGGTGGACATTTCTTTTAAAAGTTGAAGATGTTCAATGTTATTTGGACTTAGTAAGTATCAGTATCTGGTGCAAAAGGAAAATATAATCAACTTTAGAAATTAAAAAGCCAGAAAAGCAAAATATTCAAGACAATTTACAGACAAACGAAATACTTTGAAATGTAAAAAAAATGTAAACAAAAAAAAAAAAAAATGAGCAACTAAATGAATGTTTTGTTTAGTTCTACTGTATACACACACACACACACACACACATATAACGTAGTAAATTGCGCATACGTCTAACCACATTGACTCAAAGATAACAAAATACAATTTTGGTATTCTCTGCAATAGTACAAGTGAATCAGCAAGATATGAAATAAGGAAAAAAAATGTATCTTTACAAAGAAAAGAAATGTGGTATTGAATAAATTTCATTTGTATGCAGAGTAACTAAGAAGAAATTGTAGCTGAAAAGCTGTAAAAAAAAAAAATGAAAAAGATACGATTCGCATACAACAGAAATGCGTCCAAGCAATCATGTAAATGAAAAACAAAAAACGAAAAAAATGATAATAACAAAAGCAAATTTGTATAACAGAAGAATGAAACGAAGAAATGGCAATTAAATGATATACGCATACCACATGCAAATGTGTGTGCCAAGATATATAGACAGATAGCAGAATAAATAGACACATGCATTGGAAATATGAACGTGTAAAGATTTTAAAGATTTTTTTTCGCTTTAATTTAAGTCAATATTATTTTTACTTTTGAAATCAATTATTAAAGAGTTAAGTAGCAGATTGGTTTGTTGTTAAAATGAATTAATAAGGGTATTCACACTGGGCTTGCACTGAAGAAACGGAGTAAAATGCAAAAAAAAAAAAATAAGTTGCGCAACAAACAAAAATTTCCATGAAAAAAATGTTAATTTACTTTGCACTACCCATGGGCCCTGACTAAAAAGTTCATTGCATGTAGTGTTAGGGCTGCCAAATAAATACGAAAGTAAAGCAAGTGGCAGACCGAATTTCAGCAATTTTTATATAACTTGGTTTGCAACGCGGCAATCGGTCAGCTGACTTCTACGATAAAAAAGAGTAAACAGGTTTTGTTTAAAAGTAGAAACAATAAGTCTTCGGCCACACATTGAGCGATGAGCAACTGAACGATGCTCTCTTGAGCGACGTTGATGAGCGATCGCTTTGAGTGAGGTGGCCACGCACTAAGCGGTATCGCTCGAGTTGGTTAGTTGTAAAAATGAACTTATTCTAGAGAAGTTCTACGGAATCTGTGTGAAAGCCGTTATAGCAAATATAGGCAATTAAAAAAATTACAAAGGCTTAGGTTTGGCGCTCATCCCATAAATTGTTTGAGAAATGAGTATGGCGAGTTTCATTAGATTACATTTATTTTAGCCGAAATTAAAACTTCTGCGCACATTTTTTGCATTGTTTGCAATTCGTCGCTCAGCGATGCACTTAAAATTAAAATCAATTGTAGCGATGAGCGACGTCGCTCTGATGCTTACGAAATTCGCTCGTCGCTCAGCGGCTGCGTGGCCACTCCAATTCTCTCTCAAAGATTTTAGTATTTTACGTCGCTCAAGAGAGCGTCGCTCAGTTGGTCATCGCTCAATGCGTGGCTAAAGCCTAAAGCTCACATGTCCTCAATAAATTATATTTCGCAAATAGTTTTTTATATCCTGTAACCAGAGGGTGAAAGGGTATATTAAGTTTGTGCGAATATATGTTACAGGTAGAAGGGAGCATGACAGACCCTATAAAGTATATATATATTCTTGATCAGCATTGAAAGGCGAGTCGATATAGCAATGTCTGTCTATCCTGAGAAAGATTATCTCGGAGACTATAAGATATAAGGCTACCATATTTGAAACTTAGACTCTCCTAAGCCGTCAAGTGTTCAGTTGCAAAGGGTTTTTCTCTAGCCTCATTTTTAGGAGTAGCCCCCATACAAATCTACCCCCAAAATTTTCCATTTGATTTTCCCATTCTTTGACTTTTTGTATCGTACTAAGATAAGACTAAACTTAAGGTACATCAAGATTGGGTACAGGATATCTCGTAGTCGAGCATATTAACTTCAGCGTTCTTTCTTGTTTTATTTTATAAATTTTTAATGTTTTCTTTATGCTTACTCGTGAACTATATTTTTAATGCAAATAAAGCAAAGTCGCGAACAGCTGATTGCAGAAAAATGCACAGAGTTGCAAACGGACGTTCACATTGCCTTCGAGTGCAAAATAATTTTTTAATTTTTTGCAAGACCATTCTGAATACCTTTAATGTAAATTTGTTTTTATTATAAATTTTTAAATGTTTTTCTTTTCATATAGTCACTTGCTGTGTGTATGCCAAGCAAAAACACTCAATCACTTATTCGTTTGCTCGTCTGCAAAATGGAAAACCGCAAATAATTTGTGAAAGCCGCATGCTGTACGTTGCTATTTTGACATCTGTCAAAGTTAATTGACACGTTGGTGAAAAAATTAAGTGATTTTTTTTTTTTTTTATTTTTTGTTTGCTCTCTGTTATTGTTAAAAGCGTGAAAGGATAAAACCGAATACCAATGGCATTGCAACATATGCATCTTATTGCTCATATTTGTATATTTTACTGACTTCAATTTGTTTGTAGCACTTTTGATATTGCTTTTGTCATTTTGCGGTGAACATGACGTATGAATAAATTAATATTTTTGCCCATTGCTGCCAACCTAGCATTCATATTTTATGCAAGTTGTTCTGATGTTAAAGTTATTGAATTAAATAATACCTTCTGCATGTAAAAAGAAAAAAGCAAAAATTTCTAAGAGACTCAATATTTATTTTTTCGTTTTTTTTTTCTTCGCAGTGCGTACATGTGAGCTATGTTTTTTTTTTTTTTTTTTGTCATCAGTGTTTATTAATTTCATTGTTGCGTATACGCCATGTGTTGCAATCGTAGAGCTTACCATTTCACTGCCTCTTTTCACATGTCCTGTTGGCAACATCACATGCTGTGCAATTTTCGGTTGGTCGGTCAATGTGTCAAAGACTGTGGGTGCTTGTCAGTTCAAAAAACAAAGCAACCGCCAATACAAAAGCCAGCAAGCCACTAGAAAATTGTTGCCACATTAGAGAGTATAGAGTATATGAAAAGTTTTACGTGGTCAGCTACGTGGTTAGGATTGTTGGTTGGCATAGCAATACTGCATCAATTCATTTTAAAAGAATCTCTGGTATATGCCATATGTACCTAGTTATATAAGGGTTTTTTTTTTTTGGGAACTATACCAATGTGCTTCAATGTTGTTGTTGTTGTTCATTTTCATTTTGCCTTAATGAAAAAATTCGCTAAATGAATGCAGTGTCATGTTGACACATTCGGACAGCTATTGTTGTTGCTGCTGTTATATTGTGTAAACATATAAATTTAAATATTATTCAATGGTTTTATTTATTTTTTTTTAAATTTTTTTTATTGCATTTATCTTGTATTATATAAATTTTGTTAAAAAAATTCGCTTAAGTTTAGCATTAACAGCACAGAATTTATTTTTATTATTGAACAATGAAGCATGCAGCGTACATTTTTTTAAAATTGAAAAAAAAATTCTTTAGAAATACTTTTGGAGCAATTACTTACCTTTAAGAATTTTTACATGAAATATAGCATAGTTTTCATACTTTTAAAGTGTTGTGCTTAGTTATAAAAAATTTAAGTTTTTGAGTTTGATAAGTATCGAAAATAGTTTATAAATAGTTTGTTAAATTTTGTCCATTTGTCCGTTTGTTTGTCCATTATAATATCCTTCCTTCTTCTTTGATTAAAGTAGATAGTGTTCCTCCCTTTACAGTGATACAAATTGTCATTCATAACGTCGATATTTGAAGTGTTTTTACCATATAAGCTTTATGGTTTCTATGTCGTCTCCTTTCATGCGTTACAAACTTCTGTCAAACTTAAATAATGCCTTCTACGTGTGTGAAGAAAAATCAAAATTTCTAAGAAACTCAATATTTATTTTAATGTTTTTTTTTTAATTTACTTTTTTTTTTTTTCTCTTTTGGTACACGGTGCTTACATGTGAGCTCTTTTTTTTTGTTGTCATCAGTGTTTATTACTTTCGTTGGCCAGTCAAAGTCATGTTTGTTACGTATACGCCACGTGTTGCAGCCTTGGAGCTTAACATTTCATTGACTCTTTCAATATTGTTGGCAACACCACACGCTGTGCAATTTTTGGTTGATCGGTCAATGTGTCAAAGATTGTGGGCGCTTGTCAAAAAAGTTTGACATGGTTGGAAACGCGGTTTGGATCGATTGTTACGTTATAGAACACGCGCTTCCAGTTTTTTTTTAAATTAATATATTATTAACCTGTTACACTAGTGTAAACAGGTATATTCAGTTGTCGGCAAGTTTGTAACGCATTAAAGGAGGCATCGTAGACCCTATAAAGTATATATATTCTTGATCACCTCGACGAGACGAATCGATTTAGCCATGTCCGTCTGTCTGTCCATCTGTCCGTCCGTCCGTCTGTCCGTCTGTCTGTGTGTTGCTGCGCGATTTATTCGCTCAGTTTTAAAGATATTGGGCTGAAATTTTAAACTTAAGCTTTTCTAGGTCCTGTGTAGTTTCTATGTTAAAATCAATGTGCCACGCCCACTTTTAGGTATAGCTCCCATACAAAAGTACAACATTTTTTCAAGTTCTTATATGAAAAAATTTATTTATAAAGCGAATGGCTTTAAATATGGTTAAAATGTTGCTTATACCATGCCATATCTTCAGTTTAAATTGGTCCAAATCGGACCGCGAATTTCTAAAATTTTATGAATATATTTAATTTGTTTAGAATTTTTAAAATAAAATTTAATACAAATGCTGCACAGAAGGTCTATCAACGTCAAATGATGTGTAACAGGTATGTAGTATAAACTTCGGTCCAACCGAAGTTAACTTTTTTCTTGTTATACCTGTTACACTAGTGTAACCAGGTATATTCAGTTCGTCGGAAAGTTTGTAACGCATTAAAGGAGGCATCGTAGACCCTATAAAGTATATATATTCTTGATCACCTCGACGAGACGAATCGATTTAGCCATGTCCGTCTGTCTGTCCGTCCGTCCGTCTGTCCGTCTGTCTGTGTGTTGCTGCGCGATTTATTCGCTCAGTTTTAAAGATATTGGGCTGAAATTTTAAACTTAGGCTTTTCTAGGTCCTGTGTAGTTTCTATGTTAAAATCAATGTGCCACGCCCACTTTTAGGTATAGCTCCTATACAAAAGTACAACATTTTTTCAAGTTCTTATATGAAATAAATGTATTTATGAAGCGAATGGCTTCAAATATGGTTAAAATGTTTCTTATACCATGCCAAAATCTTTAGTTTAAAATTGGTCCAAATCGGACCGCGAGTTCCTAAATTTTTAAGAGTATATTTAATTTGTTTAGTATTTTGAAATAAAATTTAATACAAATGCTGCACACGAAGGTCTATCAACGTCAAATGATGTGTAACAGGTATATAAACTTCGGTCCAACCGAAGTTAACTTTTTTTCTTGTTTTTTTATCTGTCTTTTCTTAATTTAAGTTATTATTTATTTTATTTTTATATGATTTGTTATTAAATTTATTCAAATTATTTATTCAAATTCTCCCATTAATAACTTCATTAGATCGGTTCTTCTCATCGATATAATAAAGAAATACTTTATGGGGTCTTCGACGGCTCTCTTAAACAAACTAAGAATTTTGATATCAGACACATAGTAAACACTTACTTACTTGTCGACTGTTTGTGTTCTTGTCTAGCTGACTGAATGATGATTGAAGTACTACAACAAGTTAAGCCGAAAAGTAGATAGACTACACATATACTGCAACATCATAAAACGTAAGAATAGTATTATGTATACATGAGTGGCAAGGGAATGTAACAAATAAAGAGAAAGCAATAAAAAAATACAGACAAAGAGTGAGAGAGAGAGAAAGAGGTAGATAATTTGAAAACATTGACGAGTCAAGTAAGCTGAACTTTCTTGCATTTGGCAAGCTACTATTTTTTCTCTTCAGTTTTTTTTTCTTTCAGAAATTACATAAAAAAAACTTGTGCCACAAAGTAGCGAAAGAACTAAGCCATGCATGAATGTTGCAAGTGAATATTTTTCTTCTATGTATAAAGTTCGCTTCTTGCTTTTCTGTGTTTTTTAGTTTATAGTCGCCATCATGCATGCAGCATGTAAGTCGTAAATGTTGCCACATGAAATATAAGCGTACACAATATAATTTGATGCAACACCTTTTTTACACTATATTATGATGAAATGCTAACAATGGAGTGCAACAAATTGTTGCTGTGCAAATGTAACAAAGTTAAAGTTGATTTAAAACAAATGCAAACGAATTTGTAAAACATTGCATTAGGAAAATTAGTTGTTGACTTGCTTGTAAAACGTTGAACAAAATTTTAAATTTATTTATGAATTAAAATAAACTCATGTTTATTTTGCATCTGAATAAAAATACAAACTTGTATTATGAGTATTACACTTGGCGACAGTAATTCGTCAGTGAAATATTAAAGGGTTTGACGCGCTAAAAATGTATATTATCCTTGCGGTCCGCTTACCTTTCGAGTTTTAGCTTAGTTCGTTTGCATGGGAAATATTTTTCACATATTTCGCTGAACCCAAGTACATGTATATCATATGTATGTATCTAGATGTAAATATGCTTATGTGGCTTTTTTTAATGTATGTATGTATCTGTAAGTATCTGAGTATGACGCATATATTCAAACGTAAACTTTAATTAAAAATTTCAAAAATATATTCTGTGACAAATTTCAGCTGTCATTTTGCGGTTGTTGTGTTGGGAAATTATACATTTTATTTCTGTCAAGTTAAACGGTAAGCTGCATTTAATTCATTTTTCATAAACCAAATTAAAGCTGCAAAAGGGTTTGTGTTGTTGTTGTTGTCTTGTTATCATGTCATTATGTGTATTAATTATTTTAAATGCGATTTAAAAAAAAACTTTTTAATAACAGAGAGCTTCGGTAAAATCGAAACATGAATTAAAAACAAGGAGAATGTAATTTTGGTAGAACCGAAACTTAAATACTCGACACACGACGTTTAAAATAGTTCATGTAGTATTATCAGTGAAGTAGGTAATATTCCGCAAAGGTGTGGGGTTGGGACAATGGTTGTGGTTTATATAAGAAGAACATATGTATCACATTTTTAATTAAAAATGCAGATACTAGATGGGTTGAAAAGTAAACTCCTTGACCGCCAGAATGCGCTGCTACTACAACTGAGTACGGACAATAACAGTTTTCGTTCTTTCATAAAACATTATTTTTGAGAGGCAAAGCGGAGAAGAAAGCAAAAGAAAAGTGGGATTAATATTATGGGGCTAATGCTCCGTTAGATTACACCGTCAAATATTGGTTTCGAGTGTTTTGTGGCGGCCGCAACTCCTCTACCGATAAAGTCCGCAGCGGCTGGCTCTCCTACAGAGGACAATGTCAAAAAAAAAACAAGGAAAAACGTTAACTTCGGTGGAACCGAAGCTTAAATACCCGTCACACGAATCTTTAAATAGTTTATGTGTGATCATAAGTGGCTTATATACATTTATAAATATATATTTGAAAATAATTACTTTTTTCATACAAATGTTCCAAAATAATCAATAAGTTTGTATGGGTGCCTTAGCTAAAAATAGGCGTGGCACCTTGGTTTTGATATTGAATGTCATTACAAGTGTTTTTACCCAAATTTGAGTGAATAGTTTCATAAATAATACCTATTTTAATACAAAAATTCGAGAATGGGCGGTAAGTTTGTATGGGGGCTATATCTAAAAATGGGCGTGGCAGCTTGGATTTGATATTGGATGACATAAGAAGTATTTCTTTCCAACTTCGAGTGACTACATTAATAAATTATAGCTATTTTCATGCAAAAAATTTGAAAAAAACGGTAAGTTTGTATGGGGGCTATACCTTAAAATGGGCGTGGCACTTTGATTTTAACACTTTAACTGCTTAGGACTGAGAAAAGCTTAAGTTCCGAGTTTCAGGTCAATATCTTTAAAACTGAGCGAATGAGTCGCATAAATACAGACAGACGGACGGACAGACGGATGGACAGACGGATGGATCGACTCGTCTCGTCGTGCTGATCAAGAATATATATACTTTATAGGGTCTACGACGTCTCCTTTAATGCGTTACAAACTTTCTGACAAAATGATAATACCCTCCTCACTATGTGTGGCGGGTATAAAAAAATTAAATAGTGTTTGCTGACCGGCAAGTGCAGGTGCGCGAGCAAGCAGATGCCACAAAGATTAGTACTGAGCGCACTCGCCATATTTTGGGAGAGATTCTGCATATGAGAAAGTTATCGTACCGCTGGGTACCGCGCTTACTCAATCCGGAGTAAAAACAAGAGCATCCCAACCAAGGAAGTTACTTTTCACCTCACCTAGTACATATAACAATAATATTCTTTAAAAAAAAAAAAAAAAAATTGGGTGTAGTGTTCGTAGGGGATTATATGTTATAGAGGGCCAATCCGTGTCATATCGATTGTGTATTCGTAGGATGACAGAAAAAGTGTTTTACCTAATTTTGAGTGAAAACATTCATAGATAATAATTTTTTTTATACAAAAAATCGATAGAGGTGGTAAATTTGTATGGGAGCTATGCTTAAAAATGGTCGTACCTTCGTTCGTGACATACAAACTATCTAGGACCAGAGAAAGCTTAAGTTTAAAATTTTAGGTGAATATCTTTAAAACGTTCGGAGTAAAACGCATTGTAACAGACGGGCAGATGGACATGGCTAAAGCGATTCGTCTCCTCGAGCTGATCAAGAATATATTTACTTAATGGGGTTCCCAATGCCTCCTTTAATGCGTTACAAACTTACCGACAAACTGATAACACGCTTTCTATACTATATGTGGCGGATGTGTTTAAATATATTACACAGCTAAATAATTTCTATTTTGTATGTCTAAAGTTTTTCAAAAACTTGCTTAGTTATTAAGAATTAATAAACTATTGAGCCGATTAAAGCATACAATTATCATAGATTGAAAATATAATTAGTTTTATTTTTTGTTTTTTAAGGAAAAAAATCTTACAACTTTTGCATTAATATGCAAATGATTATATCCGCTGTTGTCCTTTGTATACACCATAATTTATTTCTATTTTAATAGTTTTAATTTTATAATTTTTTTTTTTGCTATTGACATTAGCATTGCATTTTAATGGATTTTATTTAGTTTGCAATCCTTTTAGTAGCCGGAAACGCCAATAGCAAGCGGATGTTCTTGTCTTCATCGTTGAAGTTGTCGATGCCATAACATTTGCTGCTGCTGCTTTTGTCGACGCCAACATCAACGTAATTAATTTCCAATTTTCAATGATTTTACGCTTAAGGTGTCCGGTTGTAATACTCGTATTACCTACACATATACAATATAAATACATGTATAAGATGCAACATTTTAGCCTCCACATTGAATTGTTGCATAATACAGTACAGTCTGGAAAATCTATTAGATGCAATTATTGCTATTTTCTGTATACGAAATCGTCGAAGTGTGTGGTTAATGTATGGCTTTTAGTTATACATGTACGTGTGTGTGTGCTGTGTGGTTCTTGTATAGATAGTTCTATTGACATTGACGATAAGTATGCTTGTGTTTGTTATTTACCAATGCTGCTAATCGACTATTGTTTACATGAGCACAAGATGCAAATTGCATTTGTAATCTCAACTATGTCTGCACTTTAAGTGTTTAACTTTGATTGTACATAAGCATTTGAAGTAAATGCTCTTTAATTTACGCGTAGAAAGCAAATAAATTGCTGTGGGTACTTTAGGTAGAAATTTTAAATTTTTAAACAATTCAAGAAGTTTTTTTTTTACTATTAGGTTATCAGCGACCAATTTCAGTTTGAGTTTTTTTTTTATTTTTAATATTATAATAAGTTGTGGTGGCCCTAACACTTTAATGTACAACTTTTTAAATATTGTAAAATATTATTGTAAATAGAGCTAGGTTCATGATAGAGCGGTCACCAATGCATATAAATAATATAAAATAGATATTTTTTACACACCATTCTGTCTGTCTGCCTGACCGTGCGTCTGTCCGTCTGTTGCAATTTCTTTCAGAAGTTTATATCCTTAGTGTAGCAAATATTAAATTATCATGGATAGATGACTTTCATGACAGCATTAAGAATATATTTATTAATCTATTAGCTGTTGCCAGGCGTGTGCTACTACGTTTTAAGGGCGTTTTGGCTGCTTTTTGGCTCTTTTCCGTTTCACATTTGCTTTTTGGTGCAACTGCAGTTCTTTTCGATGGCATTTTTCACCATTTGTTATTTTTTTTATTGCAGCGCCACCGAAATATGTTGTGCTAACATAAAAACATACTAAAAAATACCAGTTTCTATTTGGTTGCAGCGTGCCCAAAAATATTTTGTAGAAGACAGCAATCAGCTGATTTTTGATTGTTTTTTGTTTTTGTTTTTTGATTGCGGTGAGTCTACAATATGTTGGGACTAGCATAAAAAAATCATATAAATTAACAAAACAATTTTTTATGCGAAAAATAGAAAAAGTAAGATTTAAATCTTGTGATCATCGCATGGAAACAAGGCTATTCTGAAACCGGTCTGGAACTATGGCAGTCAAGTCTGTTAAATGGCAAGTAATTCCAACATTGAAATCATTCAAAGATTTCAAAATAAAGTTCTAAGAATTATCTCTGATGCACATGACCTTATTGATAACATAATCATTTACAATGTTCTTGGAATATACTGGGTCAAGCATGAGATCGTTAGATAAAGTTCGCGATATTTGCAAAAGTTACCTGATCAATCAAACTACTTGGGTTTTAATTTGTTGGACAATAGTTTAAAAGTTCGTCTGCTTAAACGACGTCATCCTATGGATCTTCCATTCTGAGATTAATGTGGCCTTCCATCTTTTTATGAGTTCTAACTAAAAAAATGTTTTATTTGGTAAGAGAATATTTTGTTGGAAAAATTTAATGATTGTCCTTTTAGGACCTATTTTAAATGAAGAATATATTTATATTAAAAAAAAATATTTTAATAGGAACTATTAGCAAATTCTGTACAAAATAACTTTTTAAAGTAGATGAACCTGTTTTCCGTCCTTTTTTTTTTTGCATTAAATGCAATATTTTGGACATAGAAATACATTTTGCCAAGTCCAACTTTACAAATTTTCCAATAAAAATCAAAAACAGAATAATATGAAAAAATAATTGTAATTTTCAAATATTTTCTTGAGAGAAAATTATCTTTACTAAAATGAAAAAGCGCTTAAAATAAAAATTCAAGTAGATATGAGACAGCAAATTGCTTTGAAGTACTAAATTGCATTTTGGCACGCACTCAGACGTACGCTAAAACATAAACGAGTAAGATATTTGCCAACTCAGTTGCAACAGAGCGTCTAGACTACACGTGTAAGAGCATTTAATGTCACGCGATGTTTTGATGACAAACTTAAAGCAATTCTGGTATATAGTACACAATTTTCACCTATATTGCTGATATGGAATATAAAGTTTTAATCTTGCCCTATATGCGAGTTACAAAATAAAAATTTTCTTAAGAAATTTCTTATAGCTACATATGTATAGGTGCATACTAGTATATAGAAAGGCATAAGCCGACGCTCATAGCTAAGTTTGCGTTTGTTTTGCGTCTGTTTATTTTCTTAGTAGCGTGTTAAAAAGAAAATGAGCTAACACTTAAGATTAAATCTCGTAACATGTATGAGAAATCTTTGAGATACTTGCTATACTATAGGTCGTTTGCCTTGCAGACACTTACACTCTTTGTATAGGTGTCGCTGAAAAGTGCAGTTTTATGTTTTCTTAAGATTATCTTCTTAAGATATGTTTATTGCTATTAGTTTTACTTTCTACTATTTTGTACTAAAGTAGTAGCAAAACTATAGCTCGGGGAGCTAAATTGTTCAAACGATGCCAACTGAGCGGTTGTTAGCGCAAATACGCGTTTCTGCTTTTAATAGTTTTTTTTTTTGTTCATACTTTTCAGTAATTTCGTTATGTAATTTCACAAAATGTCTTTTTTTTGTGAGAACTTAATTAATTTGCTTTATTCATTCATTCAATTAGGCAAATGCCGTAAGGGAAATATAATTTGTTAACTATTTTTGTATAAAAACTTTTATTTTACTAAAATTACTTTAAGCCATTTAAATATTTTTATTTTTTTTCCCAACTTTCTCAGCGAATTTTTATAATACAAAATTAAAAGCGTCTTGAACAGAAACTATGAAACTATTTATCCGTAGTTAAAATCAATATATTAAATAGCTAAAGATATTTATGTAGCATGACAGCATATTATTACGTATACGTTTAAGAGTTATTACGCATACGCGCCATTGGCATAAGAATGTGAAATCGATTTATAATATTATTTTTTATACCCTGCATCCGTAGGGAAATGAGTATATTAAGTTTGTGAAATGTTTGTAAAAGGTTGAAGGAGGCATGATATATTCTTGATCAGCATTGAAAAACAAGTCGATATAGCTATGTCTGTCTGTCTTTCATGACTTTGTGTCGTATGAAAACGATTATCTTGAAGACTATAAGAAAAACCCATCATATAGATAACAACAACAATACAACAATCAACAACAAAAAAACATTTTTTTTAAACATATATTTTAATTTAAAAATAAATATTTTTTTTAAAAGCCCCTCTCTTCTGTCGTGGTGCAATCTTCTATATATAAAAAAAGAAGTGTACATTCTGATTGTCACTCCATAACTAGAGAACGGCTCGACCGATTGCCTGAAAATTGGGGGAAGGTGCAGGGAGGAGTGATGACCGAGGGCCTTGAATCCGGAAAAGCCATATCTTTGGATTGAATAGACGGTAGAGCAAGATGGTTAAAAAATATTTAAGACATGTTCAAGGGATTTTAGAAATTTTGACCTAGGACCCATAGGTGAACCCAAAATAGATTTTTTGACCAATTTTTTTTTTTTTTTTTGTTTAGGATTTTAGATAAGCACTAAGACGGGATTTTGGAAACTTTGACCCGGGCCTAACGTGAGCCTTGAAACTAAAAAAGCCATATCTTTGAATTGAATAGACGTAGAGAAACAGGGCTCATTTAAAAAGTTGGTTAACAAATATTTTAGGCGTGTTCAAGGGGATTTCCGAATTTTGGACATGGGACCCATAGATTGACCCAATATAGATTATTTAAAAAAAAAAACAAATTATTACAGGTGAGCACTAAGACGAGATTTTAGAAATTTTTGAGCCGGGGCCTAATGGAAGCATTGAAAAAAAGTCACATCTTTGGATTGAATAGACGTAGGGACTTGAAACTGAGCGCATTTGAATGAACCATCGTGTTTAGGGGAATTTCCAAAATTTGACGGACTTTTCCAATTAAACAGACTTTTTCCGATCCTTAATACACAGTTTCAGTATTAAAATACCCTGCACCCCTTGGTAAAAAGGGCATATTAAGTTAGTGCAAAAGTATGTAACAGACAGAAGGATGCATGATAGACCCCATAAAGTATATATATTCTTGATCAGCATTGAGAGGAGTGTCGATCTAGCCAATACAAAAAAAGTATGTTGCTCAAATAAAACTTAACTTACGGTAATTAAAGTTTCGGTAAAGTGTATCTTGCAGTCGAACATACTCGACTTCAGCGTTCTACCTTGTTGTCATTATTTCTACCATTTTAAATGTGGATTGTCTACAAAAATAATCGTTTTTATGCATTCATAAAAATAAAAATCTGTATGCGCAGTGAAAAAATAACAGTCGAAAAAAAAAAAACTGCCACACTTATTCATAATGTGCACCCACAAATAGCTCGAACGACGATGATTGTATGAATGAATAAGCACACAATAAAAGTGAGAAATCGAAACAATAACTTCATGGAAATAAAACAGTCAGAAGCGATATTTTTGTTAGCTTTTCTTTTTTAGAGCCATATTTTTTGTTGTCGTTGTTGTTGCTTTTTTTTAACATAAAGTCCATTGCAGCGCCTCCAACTATATTGTCAGAGTCATTCTTATTGCCATCGCCATCGTTGTATAGTCGCCATTGTCAATATTCATAAATCAGTGATGAGAAAATTGCAGTCGATAGCGTTTTTATGATGACGACAATGGCAGCTGTCAAGCTGCCGTGAAGGCAGTGAACTGAGTGAGTGAGTGAGTGAATGAATGAAGCGAGTGAACGAGTGACTGAGTAAAGTACCAAAGTATAAGTCTAGCTGAGATACATCACCATAATGATGTCATTGAAGTCGTTGTCGTTTTGCTTGTTGGTTCAAAGTTGGCGTTAGTAATAGCGTTGATATGCATTGGACTTGAGTCTCTTTTCGTTATTACTTCTATTCTGCTGCTGCTGCTGTCATTGGTTGCAATCTCAACTCGTCTCATCGTGTCAAAGTGCTGCGGAAATGTTAGCCCAACGGAATTGGGCGTAATGCGCTGCAGTCATGATGCGGATTCCTGTAGAATATGTATCTTTCGTTGTGTCGTGGTAGGACATAGTCGAGTCAAGTCAAGCGTTGTAATAAAAGCGCAAATATAAACGTTTATTTTTCACTTTTATTTTATATTACTGCAATTGTTGTTGTTGCTGTTATTGTTCATGTTATGAGGCGCTGTTATGCTTGTTTTTTAATGTTGGTTTTTTTTTTTTTTTTTTTTGTATTTTTTTTAAGTCTGCTACAGAAGACGTTAGCTGTCTCTTAGGTCTCAGGGCGTTTTGCTGTTTTGGTTTTTGTGTTTTATGCAGCGCATGTAGCATTAGCTGCAATAAAAAAAATGCTTAACGTTAAAATAAAAAATGTGGTGTTGCCTTAGCTTGTCAATTGCAGTTGAGGTTGCACATAGTAATTATGAAACTGTTAATCTGGCGGTTTTCTTAAGTTGATTGAAAGTTAATCATTAAAATATCTGTTGCAGTGTTAAATGGCATTATTGCAATTAACACTGTGCACAAATAAAAAAAAAAAAAAAAAAAAAAAAAAGTAATTCCAAGTTGTAGGTCTGGTCGAGCAAAAACTTAGAATTTTCGGGGGGCTCTCAAAGTCCGAAACTAGGGTAAAAAAACTGATTATTACCTAGAGCTATAACTCAGTATATAGTATTACAAACCGATTTTTATTTTTTAACATGTTTTAGAAAAAAACAGTATATATAATATTACGACATATCTGATCATCTCTCTGTGTGTATTTTCAAGACAAAACCAATTTTTTCCAAGTTTTTTCAACTTTAATGATGATTGGCTACACTATTTTGTTTAAATATCTGGTATATTTTTTTTAGATATCTAATCTGGGATTAATTCTGGGATTTTTTGGGGCGCATAAGATTTCTGAAATTTCTCAATTTTCTTTGCAATTTTATTAATTTTTCTTTTCGTACCAACCTTTTCAATGCATTACAACAATTTAAAAAAATTAATAGTTGAATGGATTGCGAAGTCATTCTCAAGTGATACCATGGCCATGCAAAAAGTGATTGCTTCTATTTGTTAATTGCTCACCTGTAATACAAAAAAAAAAAAAAAAATGGTCAAAAAATCTATACTGGGTGCACCTTATGGTCCCAGGTCCAAATTTCGGAAATCCCTTGAATACGCCTAAAATGTTTTTTAACAATCTGTTAAATGAGCTCTGCTTGTCCACGTCTATTCAATGCAAAGATAAACCTTTTTAGTTTTTGGGCTCACGTTAGGCCCCGGGTCAACATTTTCCGAAATTCCGTCTCAGTGCCTACCTTTAAGTCTCATCGTCTATTCAATCCAAAGATGGCTTTCCGGTTTCAAGGCCCCTAATAGACCCCTCCAAAACTTCAAAAATAACTAACCATCATCACTCCTCCCTGCACCTTCCACCGCAATTTTATGGCAATCGGTCGAGCCGTTCTCGAGTTATGGAGTGACAATAAAAATGTACTCTACTTTTATATATAGATATAGATGATTATAAAAATTGTTTCATATTTTTTATTGTATAAACTATACAACACCTTTTAATAGCGAAAACTACAAAAAAAAATTTGAATTCAATAAAAATATTAAGCTCAACTAAAATTCGTTGGAGTAAATAAAAAGTACATCCATAACTTACTTATTTTAGTCGTTCTCCTCGAACCTATAAATTAGCCCATTTATCAATTTTTATACCCGCCACACATATGTATATAAAGAATAAATATATATATCTAGATGAGTCGATGTAGTCTGTATGTCCATCCGACTGTCAGTATATATGCGTTCCATTCGCTTAATATTGAAGATATTAAACTGAAATTTAAAACATAAGTTTTTCTCAAATATTCTAATTGAGCCATATATTTTTATCAAATATTTTAATGAGCCTCACATCTGCTCTTCATACAATATGTATTATTTTGAGGATCGTACATGTTAAGTCATACTAAAGGTACTCACACTCGTCAGTACACTTTTTAGGTGCTTATATACATATTTTTTTAAATTACAACTACAAAAATTAACAATAAAAAAAGTGAACAAAAGTGTCAGACTACAAAAGTGCTCGACTTTTTGATATTATTTTTATTTTGTTATGGTAATATTTTTTTTTTTCATAAATTTTTATATTTGCGGATTATATAGTTAAATGAGGTGAATGTATCATAAATATAATTTGTAGTAAAATAATTTTCATGAATTTGTTGCATTTAAACTTTTTTTTTTTTTATAATGTTGAGCCCAAACATTTTATCATTCAAACACACACAAGCTTTAGTAAACAATAAACCATTTAATACACTGCGTATTTAGTTTCATTTCCGTAGAGCTTCCGTTTATCTTCATTGAACTTCCTGACTCATTTAAAACATTCGCAACAATTTTGAAAACGTACTAGACTAAAAATATCTCAATTTTCAACATTAATGCTAATTTAGCAGCGCTTAAAACTCGTCGCTATGGAAAATAGCGTACTAATTACACCATCATCATCATCATCGACAACAACAACAGCAGTAGCAACTAACCAACTAACTGAAGCTTTTCAAATGAACGACATATAGCGTTTAGATACGGTGCGCTTAATTTTAGCAACTAATCGGATAGAATGGTTACTGGACTTTATATACAGAAGTGTTGCACACACGGCTTGCACTCTGTGTTTTTAGTGTACACTAATCAATTTACGGCATAGCTCAAATATCGACAGTCAACGAAAATTGGATGCAAAAACTGTAACCAAAAATTGATGCTTTAAATTTCCAAAATGCAAATTGAAAATGTATGCAAAATAGCCGAAAACAAATTCATTACTCATACGCAACGTTGGCCAAAAAGTCAGAAACTTCTTGAAGCAGTTCGGCTAAAAGTTTTTCATGATAAAGTTTATGCAAAACATTTACAAGATGCCAACCAATTTCGAAAGTTATTGGCTATTGGTTGCCTTGCTAATTTTTGTCCCTTTCCCCCCTTTTTTTTTTTTTTTTTTTTTTGCACTAACTTTGCTGAAAGCAATTTATGCAACATTGAAGTTGCTTCAAGCTGCATAATGAAACAAAAATTCCTTTTACTGTTTTTTTTTTTTTTTTTTCACATCATCTGAATGGGTTTCTTCTGTACGTTGCTCCTCCATAACTAAACTAAAACTCAGTTCCGTTTTAGCAGTGCATGCAAGCAAAATTGCTGTAGTTGTCAGATGTTGCCAGATTTACGTGTTGTTATTTTTAGTCGTTTACAAATTATTCGCAACAACTCTTTGCAATGTTCTATATATGTACATATCCTTTTTCTCGCATTTTTGTTGTTGTTGTTGTTGTTGATTTCTATGCTTTATAAAACTACATTTCGAAGGCATATTGTTTCATAAACAATTTTACACCCATATCGTCGTCGTTAGACTTATATACTCGTACACTCCGTTTGCTGGAATATAAATTTACATGCACATTCATTTTTAGTCTGTTTTATGCTTGGCAGCTGATGAAAATTAGAATAGCAAAAAATATGACTTGTTCTATATTTATGTATTTATTTATTTTTTCTACTTTTTGTGTGTGTGTGTGTGTGTGTATTTGAGTTTACTATTTTCTATGTAATTTTACGCCAGTTGTTGCAGTTGTTATTCAGCACGAATTTATAATTTACACAAAATAATTTTTGTTTTGGTTTTATAATATATGTTAAAAATTTTATCTATGAGATACTTTGGTGTTAACGATTTTATGCTGTTTTAAAAAATAATTGTCAAATGTTTTAATATTTTTATAAAATGTTAATATGATTTTTAAATGCAATGGTTTTTATTATAAATGATAAAGGAAGACAGGCTGGCTTATACCATAAACAAATAAACATGTTTAATGTCAAAAAGTGAATTAGTTGGTGAATATGTTGTTTGAGGGACTGTTAGTTAGGACTGTGTGTTTAATCGATTAATCAATGAACAATCGATTATTTTGTATAATCAACTGATCAATTAGTTGAAGAAAATCAACTGATTACTCAAACAATAATCAAAGTAGTTATTTGAGGATAGAGAGGACAAGTTGATTAGAAGCAAAAAAAAAAGTAAATAAAAAGGTCTTCGCTTATATAAAAATATATTTTTTGATAATCATTATTAATCAGCAACAATCGATTTATTTTTACAATCATCAACAATCGATTTTTTCCAACAATAATACTGCCCAACTGTTAGTTTAATTTTATTTAAGGATTTGGAGCACTGGAACTCAAACAGTGTTGAAAAATGTGAATAATTCTCTAAGAATTAATTATTGGGACCTTTAATTTAAAATGACCGATTCAGATAAGAGGTCGCCACTTATAAGTGAAACAATGAATATTTTGAAATGGATTGTAGCTAAAACATATTGTGAATACGCATCTTTACCCACTGTGTCATTTAACTGAAACAACAATAACAACAAAAATTGGAATACGTCGATAAAGTGTTTTTTATGGAGTTGCTTTAATATGAAGAAAAGGAGTTGTTAGAATCAATAGAAGCGAGCGCCTAAAAGCCAAGGGATCGATTTAAAAGGAAGGTAACTGGGTGCCATACAAATTGAAGACAAGCGACGTGAAGACAGCTCCACGAACGCCAACAAAGAAAGGGACTCATTGATATAATCCCAAGCTCAAAAATTCATGGGTTTTGATCATCCACCCACCATCAACCTTCTCAAAGCCGAATAAAAGTCTGTAAAAAAAAAATAAATAAAACCGAAGATAACCCTGGGTTTCATTTTAACCCAGTGTTAAGAGCAGAATTGCATTGGGAAATAGCAGTGTTGAAAAGCATTTGGTTAACTATTCAGGTTAAGTCCATAAACATGGCATCAACCGGTCGATTTGTCATGGCCAAACCGAGCAACAGTTCACTTCTTATTCACTAAATATTCGAATGCTTATAAAATAAGAATTATAAATCAAAAATTGATATTTGTATATTATTTTGAATGATTTCGAATCGTTTTCAAATCATTTTCGATTCGACTTGATAATTAATCGGTTTGTTTAGAGTGTCTTTGATCTTTACAAGATCAAAACTATTACATAAAAAACTTAAGTTCGTATAAGTTTGTCATGTATGCATTTAACTATTTTTGTTAATTTAGCTGAACGTAAATTTTTTTGATTAAGTATAATTAATTGAATGCTTATCATAAAATTTACATCCATTCGCTCATTAAATTACGACTTACAAAATTAAATTCAGAAATAGAAAAAAAAAAAACAAAAAAAAAAACTTTGTAAACAAAAAGTCAGACGTAAATTCTAAAAGAGGATCATTAGGTATACGTAAACTTAAATTGTACTTTACTAACCTTACTATCTCTGGACTATAGAAATGCATGCTGTGACAAAATTTGACAAAGACTGAAGAAAGTTTTCTTACGTTATTCATAGCAGCTCATTTTATTTTCATGCTTCAAGATTTTAAACTTTCAACAAAGTTTTTGCACCTACTGCAACTACTACTGAAGGCATTTACTCATATTCAGCAGCATTCAACTTTACAGGAGGAGCGCAACAGCTGACGCAATTTTATCAAGTCGATGCATTAACGCAGACATTTTTTTTGGTACAATGTTGATGACAAATTTTCAACGCAGTTGTAAAGTAATTTAAGTGAACGTGAACTTAAAAATTCACAAGCAAGTTTTTATAACACCTAAAGGTATGCTATGCACAATTATACCAAATTAAATTCTATTAGACTTATTACATCATCTCTCATACTTTTTTTTTTTGCTCCTTTATATACCAGAGAAACGTGCGTGTTACAATTATTTTGCAAAAGATGCGCACGTGCTCTGGTTTAAATCAGCGTTAAAGATTGAAAACTATTTGGACGCTTTTCTTAAGTTTAAAGAAGCTCTCGCCAGCACAGTAAGCATTTATCTAATTTGGCAGCAAGCCATTGAAAACGAATATAAATAAAATAGCTGCAGTTTTTTTTTTTAAAAGGATATAAAAATTTCAAGCATAATTTTGCAATTACAATTCTTTATTCTATTTAAGTTAATACCTTATATGCTGCATTGATTAAGAAAGCCTCCGTGAAGCTTGGTTACTAAATGCAACAAAGCCATTGCATTTTTAGAAAAGATAGAAAGATAAGATACTATATAAAAGATACATATGTACTTTGTTTTAACAGTTTACTGGTTTTTCTTAAAAAAAAAAAAAAAAAAAACATTTTTAATATAACCGAAGCCATACAACGTGTCTTTAGCACGTGACTGTGTTGCCGTGTGAAACTAACAAAAACATTGAACATCGAAGAACATGACACGCCTGAGCGTCATTTAAGAAAAGTCAAGTCAACCTGAAGCGAAGCTAAAGCTGAAAAAGGTTATTGTAACAGCATTTAAAATGCTTGAATTACTTATGAACAGCATCTATACAAGACATTTACAGTGACTGAGGTGGCAGTACGATATCAGAATTCATAGACAAACGAGAGAAACGTAGAACGCAGCCACAAGTAAAATGTTTTAAAGCGACTGACATGTAAGTTGCACACATACACAGCTGAATAATGCGTCAATCAGTTACCTTTAACTTTATACAAACGTTGAATAGAAGATTTTTTTTTTTTTATTTATTTATCTACTAGTTAGTTTGATTGATATGGGTACGCTTGGGGTCAGCCTGAAGTTTGCCTGCGGTATTAAACAAACTAATCACATGAAAGTAGCGCACAACATAATCGGATTTAGTTGAGCTTAATCAATTGATGGGAATTGATTCAGTGTTTTTAAGTAATTAAGTAAGCTTGTGTAATTTTTTAAATGTTTATAAATAGTTGAAGTGTCACTTGAGTTGTATATAGGAATAACAAAGTAATTAAATTAATTAGTTAATTGAATTTAAAATATCGGTTTTTCTTTAAGTGCTAGTTACTTTTCCTTATATTAGTTTGCTGCAATATTTTTATTTAAGTATTCAGAATAAACTTGCAAAAAATTAAAAATTAAATTTGCACCCGAAAGACAAAGTAAAAGTAAATTTGTGCAACTCTGTGCAACTTTCTGCAATCAGCTGTTCGTGACATTGCTTTATTTGTTTAGAAAGCATAATGAAAACATTAATAAATTATAAAAAAAATAGAAACTATTTGCGTAATACAATTCATTGAGAGTATGTGAACTCTATTGATTCTAATGTTTTCAAACAAAACATGTCAACGCGTCAGTAGCGTTACCAACCAAGTTTAATGAAAATTGTTGAAATTCAGACTCTTGTGCTTATTTTCCAGCATTATACCGATGCAATGCAATTTTTTACTCAGGGGGCGTGGTTAGTGCAAAGCAGATTAACATTTTAGTACGGAAATTGTTGTTGGTTGTGCATTTGTTTTGCATTTTACTCCGTTACTAGAGTTGCAAGACCATTTTAAATACCCACAATACTACTGTGGGCAAAAAGTAAGGAGAATTCAAAATTTAAGCGGGCTTAACATTTCGGGCTAGTTCTTTTTTTTCTTGAGTTGGCAGGACTGTTAATAACATCTGGGTCAAATTTCATGTCAATGCGCTGGTGTTTACCAAACGACCAAGAGAGCATTTTTCGATTTTTACAATGTCTGATTTAATTGAGCAAAGAAGTGTCATCAAATTTTTTTTTTCTGAATGGAATAAATGTAATATAAATGTTGAAGAAGGCTTACGGAGAACGGGCTCTACCAAAATCAACAACATTTGATTGGTGTAAATTGTTCCAAGAAGGTTGAGAACATGTTGAAGACGAAGAACGTTCTGGTCGACCTCAACGGACGATGCTCACATCCAAAAAGTAAAAGAATTAGTGCTTGCACACCGTCGATTAACTATGAGAGACATTGCTGATGACATTGGCGTATAGAAAGGATCAATTTATACCATTTTGAAAGATGTTTTGGGCCTCAAACGTGTCAAGTCTCGATTGGTACTAAAAATGGTGAATTTTCTTGAAAAACAGCGTTAATTTCTCGTGACTTTTTCTCCAGAAATTCAACCCATATCGTTCCGCAACTACCGTATTTACCTGATTTGGCTCCGTGTGACTTCTGACTACTCCCAAAACTCAAGAGACCACTCCGGGAAATGCGTTTCGAGTCGATTAAGGAGATAAAAGCTGAATCGAAGAAGGCGCTAATGGCTATACCGGAAAGGGACTATTTGGCATATTTCGAGGATTGGAAAAAACGTTGGCATAAGTGTAATTTATCGGGTGGGGATTGCTTTGAAGAAGATGAAATTGATTTACAAGAATAAGTAAAGAATTTTCATTTCTTAAAAAAAAATTCACTTTGAAAAAGTGTGAAAGGGTATATTCAGTTTGTCGGAAACTTTCTGAAACGCACTAACGGAAACGTCGTAAATCCGAAATTCTTGATCAGCTCGATGAGAGGAGTCGATCTAGCCATGTTTGTCTAAAGTTTGATACTTAAGCTTTTCTTGGCAACGGCAAACAAACTTTATTTTTTTTTTTTCGAATTTTTGTATGAAAATCGCTTTTATTTATAAACGAATTCACTTTAAATTAATGTAAAAATACATATTATATTATCCTATGTACACATCACCGATATGATAAGAATCGAGCCAGCTATAACGTATAGCCCTATATAAAAAATTCCTCTCATTTTCAGACACTTTCAAAAACCTTTGTTATACATATCTGTTTTTTTTTTTTAAGATTAAAATTTGTTAACAATATTGTGAATAAATTTGTGTTGTATCAGACAATTGATTCTCACCCAACCCATTTCAAAGTTTCATCTAAGCCACTGACGATTACACATAAACCTTTTAATAATTTTATTTTCCTTGTTTTATTTTCCACTTGACTGCATTAAGCGGACGGATTAATTATTTTCAAAAAATATGTTTTTTTTTTTTTATTTCTTCGCTTTTTATGTTAAAATTCATACAGATAAAAATCCATAAAAAGAATGTCTACATAAAATACTGCAGACGACCTTAAATAAAATCGTTTATAATTGCACTAAAGTTGTCTTCACCCTTCTGAATAACTCACAAGGTTGTCTTTCAGTTTATTTATAAAGTTTTTTTTTTTAATGTCTGCCATAGCGAATAAAACATTTTATTAACGTCATTTAGATAATCTACTGCAATAATGGCAGCACAGGCGCGAAGGAAAACAAATATTAAAAACAAGAGACAAACAAAATGGCGTACAACTTTTATAAAAGTTGCTAACGACAATGATAACAACAACAACAAAAACAATAAGTTGAATATAATAATAATCTTATTGAGGGGGAGTCCAGAATAGAAGTGTTTTATTTTGCAAAGTTCTTTTTTTTTTTTTTGTTTTTCATTCACTCCTTTTCAATGCGGTTTGTTTTTATTTTGCTCATTATTATTAAGTGGCAGATTACGCAGCTATTTTTTTGCTTTTATTCTTTGAAAACGTTTTATTGGAATTATGTTTATAAATATAATATAAATACATATTTACTTCTTCGTAATATTCTCTTGGCAACAACGTTTGTTATTAAGTTTAAAAATTAAAAAAATGTACACCTCATTACCCTAAGAAAAAAATAGTTTAGTAAGCACTTAGCAAGCCGAATTGTGACATACTTTTAAGTTTATATTTAGATGAAACTTCGAAATGGATGGTCAATGGTCAGACAGACGGACATGGCTAGATCAACTCGTCTCTTCGAGCTTATCAAGAATTTCTGAGCTCACTGGAGCACTATCTTTGCAAAAAATTATTTGATAAATTCTATAGGAACTCCGCAACATTGATTTCCATGGTTGACAAATAGTTTCATCTTTAAAATTGTCTAAAAAATCTATTGAATTATATTGGATGATCGGAATATGAAAATGTGTGACTAACTATTGAGATATCAACATGAAAATGCAAAAAAATAGAAGACGATGGTTTCCGCAAGTGCTCAATTTTCTCAATTTCAAACTGAACAAGCTTTCGCACCATTTAGTTGCAAAGCAATATACTTCGCTGGATTCCTTTATGCGGGGGAAGTCCATTGCACAAAAAAAAGGAGGAAAAAAGGTCTGTCAACTAAAAAGGTCAAAGGATCACGATTTTTTGTTTATCTTAAAAGCTTAAAAGATCTCTGGAGAACATTATTTAAAGCCGTTTGCATAGTTCGTGATTGATCAAATTTGGTAAAGAGGAAAGATACCCTTCTATTGTGAAGCTAAATCAGTACAAGCGTGCACATTTGGGCCTGGTCAAATTTTCAAAATTCAAAATCCTTGGTATTTTTGGATTTTTTTTTTTAATATTTGGGATTATTTCAGGGATTTTTTAGGGCGTTACGTTTTACAAAGTATTTTAAAAACAATATATGAATAAAATCGGTGTCATTCTTCAGATATATGAACAGTTTATTTAATTTGAATAAAAAGAAAAAATTGTGACTAAATGGAAACTAAATCAAACCTCACATAGACATGTAATACGTGTGATTTTACTTAAACTTTATTATTTTACAATAAGCCAATTTTTTTATCATGCTTTTTTATTGCACAAAAAGGAGCATAAAATATTTATAAGAATAAAAAATTGTTGAAAAAATACAAAACAATGAATGTGAAAATAGCTTCTAGCAGTGTTAAGTTCTTTCAACAACAACAACAAAAAGCACACACAATGCAAATTAAATGAAAAAAAAAAAAAATGTTGAAAAAAAAACACAAAATGCTTTACGTTTTATTTGATTAATTTTTTTCATATTGTGCTGCATGCAATTTAAAAATATTTTTACCAGCATTTCAGAGCATTTTTTAACTCAACTAATGCGCTGAAATTACTAACACAGCAAAAACTAAAAAAAAATTACAATGCAAGTAAATAAGTAAAAATATGATTTTTTTTTTTTTTTGGTAAAACTTTTTATTTAATGAGAAAATAAATAAATAAAAATAATAAACATTTTTTTATATATAAAAAAGTAAATTATAATAATGCTTTAACTTTAAACTTAAGCTTTTTTTCGTTTGTTAACTAGTTTTGAAATTTAAGTATGTTTTAATGTACTTATTTTTGGTACACTGGCGCACGTACACTTTCGCATGCAAATATTTAACGGTGCGTATACGTAATCTCGAAAAAAAAAAATAAACTTGTACAAATGGTACCTCTGCAGTTAAAAGCTTCAAGCGATGCTTGAATTTTGTTGTGCATTACTTTATTTTGGAAAAAAATAAATAAAAATATATGTCGTACCAAAATAATAAGAAAGAATAGAAAAAAAAATAAAAAAAATGCATTTCTAGCCACCAGCAGCAAAATTGAAGAATAAATCTGTTATCAATATTCGAAGTTTGTATAATTCATCCTATGTGGCATGCTTCCTGCGCACCAATTGCAGATCATTTTTTGTCCTTTGATTTTTTCAAGTGCAACATATTGAAAAACTTGTGCAGGTAGATTGTATTTTTCAGTTTGTTTGTCTTTTTGCTGCATTCTTTTGTCTTGGAGAATGAGAATTGTAAGACAATCAGTCAAAATTTTTCACCTTGATTCGAGTTGTCCCTTTGACCCATATTGTGGCATAGATTTATTTACTTTTCTTATTAGAGAAATTTGTTGTATATTGATTTGCCTCTTAGTTAAAAATAAGTTCTAAATTGGGTTCGGGTTGTGCATGGTAGAAAATATTTTCTAATTTATGAAATACTAGCAGATACCCGGCGTGTGCTAATTCATTATACGGGCGTTTCGGATGCTCTTTCAGCTCTTTTCCGTTTCGCATCTGCTGTGTTTTGTGCAATTTCAGTTCTTTTTGATGGCATTTTGACCACTTTTTTTTTTGTTTGCAGCGCAGCAAAAATAGGCTGTGGCTAACTTTAAAACATACTAAAAAATACCACTTTTTTATATTACCCAAAATGTATTGGGGAAAGCTGTAATTAGCAGTTTTCTATTTGTTTTTTTCGTTTATGTTAAAAAAGCAAAACATTTTTTATGGGATAATTAGAAAATCAACTTCAAGCATTAGGCATTGTTTTAGTAGAATTTCAATTTACTTGAAATGTTTACTTTCAAATGTAACCGGTTTGGGGCTCATCGGTTGGACGGTTTCAACGTTAATAGCGGACATAGAAACTTTTTACTATTTTATATTTATAGATTTTGGGAAAAGATACAAGATAGTCTATGAATATTGCTATATTGAGCAGCATAATCAAAGTTTCCTTGAATTCATATATCCATTTTTAATGCGATAAGGTGTTTCTAGTGATACATGTTTTTCAGCTATGTTTTTCTTAGAATTTCAGACTGTTTTTAAGGAAGTCATCTACTAAATAAATCCTGCAAATTTCGTTGAAATCCGTTAAATAAATTTTTAGTTCGTGGTTTTTGACAGACAAATGAGTAAAAAAATTTTGCATGGTAACCTTCCACTGAATCATTTTTGAATCGGTTTGCAGCCTTGACTGAAATAAAGCAGCTTCCCTTTGACTTCGGACATTATATGTAATTTTTTTTATTTACAGATTTTAAAAAAGAAAATCGAAAAAACTATTTAAAGAATTTTTTTTTTTATTTTGATCATTTGTGCCTTTTTTATGATGACGATTATTTTTGAAATGCGAGAAAAGAAGATATTTAAAAAGGAAAAGATAAAAAATAAACGTTTACCCGAGGTCAAAAATCCATTTGTGTGGAATGTTTAACAATCAGATGGGTGCCTTATGATAAAAAAAAATTTTTTTTTATAAATAATACATCAAATAGTTTTAAAAATAGACAAGTTAAATTATAGTGAATTTCTTAGACACTTAACATATATCATTATATGTCAAAATGTCAAAAATGGCGGAAAATATTTAACAATAAGAAATAAAACGAACAAGAATATATACATACACAGATACAGATACACATATTGCCAGACTAGCAGACAGAAAGATACCAGCGACAAAAAAGAAGATTGAAGTAACAATTTAAAAAGCAAGACAGATTTTTATAGCATAATTTTCTAGATACATTCTCTGTTCTTTGTAGAAAATCTAAAGCGGAAATGAATGTCTCTGCTTTTGTCAGATTGTGTCTCCTCAACTGTCGGAAATGAAATTTGATACTTTTGTGCAAAAAATGAAAGAAAGAAAGAAAAAATAAAATAAAGCAAAATAATTTTTAAGGATTTATATTAAAGTATAGATATATATTAACTATTTTCAATTGCTTTAAAACATTATTTTATTGCAATTTAAGCAAAATTCTGTTTAAAAATAATTCTAAATTAAAACCCAAAAGCAACCTTTGAGATATTACAAAATAACAACATTTGCAATAATTACAAAGCTGTCTGCATTCGCAATTATTTCGTGTGACACAAACGCAATTTTGAAATGAAAATTCATATTTTGCCATGACATCATCAACAAATTTGTGCCAAAACACACACACACACACACACAGTGAGGATGTATTTTATTTATGTTTGAGTATTTCGTTAGCGCAAATCGATTTTGAAAATTGTAAAAGTAAATTAAAAGCTGCAGCAAATGCAAACCAAATACATAGTTGCTAAATTGTCACATCGTATTATTGCATTTGTGTGTGTGCAAATTTTTGTAAAATTCGTAAAATTTGAAAATAACACTTTTAAAACTTAATATTTTGTTGAAATAATCCTTTACCTTGGCAATTTCTGTGATCAATGTTGAAATTAAATGAAATTATTATTGCTGCAATTGACACAATTTTGAATAAGATATATTTATTCTAAATTATTAATTTCTGCTTTTGACATAATTTAAAGTAAGCATATATATAACTTGGATTTACAAGAGCTAAACAAATCATAAAAAAATTAACGAAGCCGTCATGATTTGAATCAAGCCAAAACGAAGTTAGAATGTCATTGAACTCGAAATGACAAAAGAAAATTTTTTTTAAAAAAATATGTACGTAATAGTAGAAAATTAATATTTATTCATGTGTATTAAAAAAATATTTATTTAATCTTTTTTAATTAAAAAAAAAATAAATATTGGTAATTAAGTGACTCAATTGGGTGTTTAGGTATTCATTTCAGTACTACTTCACAGTACACCTCAAATGGAGTCATTTTTGCATTATTGAGTCATATTTCATTAAAACAAAGTTACAATATCCTCCTAAAGCCAAAAAAAGTATTTCAATTTACTCAAAAAATATATTTTTAAGTTTTTATTCATTCTCTTTTGTTCATTGAGTTTAGTCAAATTTACTCTCTAATCAATTGCATTTTGTGCACATAATTTTGTTGTTGCAATGAGCACAAACTTAGAGCTTGCATTGATCTGCTTCTTTTTCTCTCACATTTCAATTAGTGTGATTTGTGCTGTGGCCGCGTCGCGTGTGTTTATTAAAAATTAATGAAATTTTTTGTCTTTGAAATGTGCAGTTTTCGCGTGAAAATAAATGACAAGTGTAATTTTTTTTGGTGTTAAATTCAAAAGTTAAATAAAATAAATCAAATTCTAATAAAATTACATAATTAATCAAATTGCTTTTGATTTGTGTGTGTGTTTGCCTTATTTTTCGCTGCAGCACTTGACGCAAAGTCAAACAGTTATTTTTTTTCGCAAATGCAAAGTCAAATTTTTTGTCTTTGAATGCAGTTTTCGTGTGAAAATAAGTGACAAACTTAATTTTTTTGGTGTTAAATTTAAAAGCTAAATAAAATCAATCAAATTGTAGTAAAATTATATAATTATGCAAATTTTTCTTGATTTGTGTGTGTGTGTTTGCTTTATTTTTCGCTGCATCATTTGTCGCAAAGTCATACCGTTATTTTTTTTTTATTTTTTTTTTTTTGCAAATGCAAAGGCAAAATCAATGTAAAAGCAATTTGTTGTTTCTCCGAAATTTAATTAAAAAGTAAATGAATGAAATTGTGCGCGTGTGTAAATGTGTTCTTTTTCTGCGCATCATCAAATATTGCAAAAGCAAAGTTTCAATATTTGGGGACGCTGCTGTCACAGCTATAGTCACCTGGAAAAATAACTCGCTCCGATCAATTTATTTTTTCATTGCACATTCAAAGACAATATTGTTGCTGTAAGTAATTTTTGTTTTTTTTTTTTTTTTAGTACTTTCTATTTTATTTACCTTACTTGCAATCTATTTGTATTATCGAAAGTGTGTCAAAAAAGTATTTGTACAATTTTAATTTAATACAAGCAATACTTAAACATCCGAAACACGAATCTTTGAAGAGTTTATGTGTGACTAAGTTTCAGTGGCTTAGATAAAATTTAGTGTTGGGATGGATGGCGGTCAATGGTCTAAAACTAGACCAGTTTATGCTCAAGATTGATATTAAATTTTAAGCTTAAATACAGATATAATAATAATTTTCTTGAAAATATTAGATAATTGGATGTTAGTTTGATTGCACATTATAGTGGTTCGATCCGTATCATTGTCGTGGTGTGTATATAGGATGATATTAGAAGTGTTTTTATCTAAAATCATTAAAAATTACTAATTTTATACAAAATTTCGAAAATATCCAAAACTGCCGCGCAATTAAAAGCTACGCACCCCGCTTTGCATTTTTTGAATTCTGAAATTTTAAAAACTTTTTTTTCTTGAAATAAACGGAGTTGATTGCTCGTCATAATTATAATATATATATTAACTTCAATCGTGTTTTTTTTAATATTGCTGGGGTACGGTCGAGTGAATTTTATTTACAGGTACAACTCAGCATTTTGGCTCCCAACTACATATATCTGCCGGCATTTTTTATTTAACATCTAATGTTAAACATAAGTTTGTATGGGGGCTATATATAAAAATGAACATGCCACATTGGCTTTGACATTAGACAACATAAGAAATATTTCAATATACAACAGAAACGTTGAAACATTTTCTGTGCACCTACCTCGCTCCCAGATCACATAGAATGCGATTAACTAGGGCAATGACAGTTCAACTGCTGCTAAACTGTCCAGTTCCTTAACTGAAGGTTGTTTTTGATAATTTATTTTTTTAAACTTTTACGATTTGCTGACATCAAAACTGCGCTTCACGTATGCTTAGTCTAAAAGACTCTTCTCTCTTTCCTTAACTGTCGTATGGGCTGGTTATGATTAGTCTATCAGTATGGTATACGGCATGCTTAATAACCAGTTCGGTCTATTTTAGCTAAAACAATGTTCAGTGGGCCAGGATTAACGATAGAAACGGAGTACCTGGCTGGCAATCATCGTAAAAAGCAGGTCTTTCCTCTATAAATGTACCCGTCATGTTCTCAATTTACCTTTTAGGCTAGAGGATAGATTCCGTGTACGCTCATAGAGCATACCTTCGCCTTAGCCGCTTTATTGTGGTGCAACCAAGTTCCAAACACTACAGCAGGACAATTTATACTCCAAATTCGTGCCATCGATTGAAATCTCTAAGATAATCATTTTCATAAGGCAGACAGATAGCAGGAATGATAAAGATATGCCGAACTTCCTAATATGAATATATGTACTTATATTCCATATTCGATCTTTCATTTAATTGACTTTTGTACTTTACTGAGAACTAATTAAAAACCTCAACGAGTGATTGTAATTATTTATTCAATTAATTCTTCAAAATAAATTTACCAATTAAAATATGCAGCAAAATGCTTAGAATATTTTTGTTTGATTTTATTTTATTTTTGAATAAAATTAATTTCCTGCTCTATTCATTTTCCATACGCATACATTTCCGTAATTTAATTTTTGTTTTTTTATATACATGCATTCTACAGAAAAGCGGAAGTTACAAGTTGACGCTATCGTTATTTCTTGCTATGTTATAATCTAGTACATAGCTTCTGGGGTTTCCTGTTGAATATTGAGTTACTCCCCGTTCACTTGTAACTAGAATAAAATTAACTTTGGTACGAGTATAACTAAATGAAAAATCATAGCTTTAAGCACAATTGTAAATCTGTATACATTGTACATAAAAAAAAAATTATACAAAATGTATTGAAATTAAATGCATTAAAGTTCTCACAAAGTTTATTAAAAATTTAAAATATGCTTTTTAGTAATATATAAAATTTATTTGATTTTTATATCAGACTCTGTATTGCATAATGACAAATACTATATTCTGCAACTTATAAAAAATTGGAATAGTTTTTTCATTTATATTCTTTAATACTCTTTGGAATGCCAAAAATGATTTATTTTACCACAGAGTTCTTTTACTTGAAATCAAACATTGCATACGATACTTTACCTTTGATGTACTAAATTAAACAAATTTTTGCAAGAAATTCGATGAATGCATGAAAACAAATAAGTGGGTAAATAAAAAAAAAAACTTTAAATAAGCTCAAATAGGTAAGTTGTAATATTTTATCTTTTACATCACTGATTTTATGTTGACTTTTGTTCTACTAAAACTATGCCATAAAAATAAAATTGAAATAAAAAATCAATAAGAAAAAAAAAACGAATGTTGTAGTCGAGTAAATTCGATTTGCTTTGTCTCTAATAGTCTACGAGATAATACGTTTAATTGGCGGACGGACGAACGGACGGACGAAAGACATATTCGTTCATGAATATGCATACTTTATGGGGTCCTTGGCGTCTCTTTTCGCCTCTTTATTTCAAAGTGGATTGATGGATCAAATTCAAACGATAAGCTCCCATTGGGAACCATATTCCTAGTGGGATAATACGAAATGAGAGGAAACGAACCAGACATGAACACTGGTTATTAAGACAAGGCAAGCCAAGCTACTAATAGAGGAATTCAACTCTAGGATCACCAAAACATTGTGAAAGATGAAAGATTGTGTTGTAGGTGACTGGCAAACGTCCTATGCATTTTGTACAGGTTCAAAGTTCAAACGAATATGAAAGTTCGCGATGAGTGATAAAAGCACCAATCACTGATATACGAACAGTTTCACTGTTCGCGAAGAGCAATACACAAAATTGCCTATGACTGAACATGTTCACTGTAGGAATTAGAAAATAGCAAATCACTACTTTCAGTCGCATTGCGACTATTCAATTTTTAAATCACTGTGAAAAAATCACCGAACATGACAAATACATTTTTCGCATATCTCATAAGATATTGGCTAGGCATTGTACATTTGCACAAATCTTATAAACTATACAATTCAATGTTCTCAGTGTACAATAAAAAATTTTACATTAAAGTATAAAAATCGTATTTCACATGTAGTAGCACATGAGACAGTCAAGAAACATCGATCATTATTTTCAAATAATTTTTACAGTAGATGTGAGATGAATCGATGAAAATGTGTACAGAACTGACCTTGAACAAAGAAAATCAAAAAGGCATTACAACCCACAATTGGTTCTAAAAAAAAAATACAAAAAAATGTCCTTGTTAATATTTTTTGTGCTGTTGTGTTTGCTGCCTGTGTGTGTGTGTGTGTGTGTCTATGTTTGGTTCAATACATTAACTGCCCAATTTAACCTTTTACACTTTTACTATTGATGAACTTCATAGTTGATGCTTGGCATGCTTTTAATGCTTTATATTTATTTCAAATATGTGTACGATGCCTGCCGGAAAAGCGTTCCCAAAAGGATAATAACGCAACTTTCTAATGTATTTGATTTATGTGTCTTGGTCGTGTATTCGTGTTTGTTTTAGTTTCTTTTTGGTTTAAGGTTATATTTACTTTATTATTTTTAGAGCATTTTCGTTGTTGTTTTTGGTTTGTTTTTCAGTATCAAAATTTATCAATACGAGTGTGGTTTAGGTTCAGCATTATTGAACTTTAACCAAAACATTATTTGCAAAAAAAAAAAAAAAAATTGAAATAAATAAAAAAATAAAAATAAAGAATAATATTTTAATGCTTTAAATTTATTTTAGTATTTAAAAAAAAATAATTTTGTTTATTTTTGCACATCAGTGCAATGTTTTATAGCGCATTATTTTGTAAATTTATCAATTTGTGTTCTGTTTTTTTTTTTTATATTGACACTTATTAAGCACATTAAAGATCTTAATTGACTTTTATTTTTTTTTATTTTTTTTTTCCATCATTATCATTTTTATTAATGACTAAAAAATGTAATTACAGCCGAGCACTTAATTATAATTTAATAGTATTTGCATACATGTTCAAAAGCGCACTCATAGTGGATACATTGCTCTTTCATTTTATCAGAACATTAAAATGTTTGCAACAATATTTAGTATAGTAAAAGCAAGAATATTTATTGATTAAATTAAAGCACAAAAAGTGCCAAAGTGCTTTAACATTATAGTAATTGGTATTGGTCAATGTAAAATCATTTAAATATATGTTAATATAATATAACAATTTTTATTTATTTAATAATTTAATTACAATATTGAATGAGATATATATTATATGCTAAATAAGTAGAAATATATAAATAAAAATTTACAGGAAAAAAGAACAAAAATAAATTTTTTATTATACCCTATAACCGAGGAGTAAAAGGGTATATTAAGTTTATGCAAATGTTTGTTACAGGTAGAAGCAGGCTTGAAAGACCCTATATAGTATATATACAGGGGTGACACAGAAAACACTTCCACTAGAGTGGAATGCATGAAATCACTTGAAGCATCGGTGGCAATGTCTGACTTGTCCATCCGTCCTGCCACCATATTCGAAACTTAAACTCTACTAAGCAGCCAAATGGTTCCTTATAAATTGTTTTTCTTAAGTCCATTTTAAAGGAGTACCCCCATACAAAACTATCTCAACACTTTGAGATTTAGCATAAAAACTCCTCTGTGTTATGTCTTCAATGTACTCTTAATTTAGTAATGAGTATGCCTATAATAGTCCAAACGAAATATTCCAACATTGGTATTCTTCTAAACAAATTTACTTAATTTTTTTTTTTTATAAGAATCTAGAACAATAAATTAAAGACTTTAACGTTGTTTCCTGTTATACCCGTCACACGTAGTGTGGAGTTTAGGTTTGAAATGCTACGCGTATTGAAAATTATTTGGTTATCGCTAACGCACTCACTTTGAACTGAAACTGAAAAAAGTATTTACTCTGCTCTGCTTGTAGTTGTCTCGCGTCATAAACTGTAGTAACAGCAACAACTAAAATATGAAACGATGTGCTCTGCGTAGCCGTAGCGAAGGAAAAAAATGTGAGCGAGATGAGAGCAGAGCAAATGAAATTTTTTCATTTAATACGGCTCTCGTGTTTTTTTGTTTTTGTTACAATTCTGTGATCGTTTTTTTTTTCATTGTTGCAAGTGATAAGCCTAAAATAACGGTGCTTTACGAGTCAACGATGAAAAAAAAAAAACGAACACAGAATTGTAGCAAAAATAAATACACACGTCCCATACGAAGTTCCTTATTTTATTTGTATGAAAATAGTTATTAATAATGATTGTCTGCTCTCCAAATTGGGTAAAAACACTTTTAATGTCATCCAATGTCAAAACTAAGATGCCTCGCCCATATTTAAACATGGCCCCCACACTCATCTACCGCCCATTTTAGAGTTTTTGTATGAAAATAATTATTATTTATGGATGGATTCACTCCAAATTGAATAAGCGCACTTCTAACATCAACAAATGTCTGCACAAGAGATTTGGTAAGGATCGGTTAACTATAGAATATAGCCCCCATACAAACCCAAAGCATATTTTATAAAACAAAAATTGTTATTTAATTGTTCAATTGCTTTAAATTTGGTAAAAACTTTGGTTATGGTATTTCATGTACAGTATAGATTTTGTAAGGATCAGGTAAATATACATACATATATTAATTGAATAAAAATAGGGTCGCGATATCATATACATAGTCCCTATACATAATTACCTCATATTACCGAGTTATGTCACGAAAAATTCGTGTGATGTGTATCAGAACTTTGGTTCTACCGAAAATAATGTGTTTCCTTGTTTTTAAATTGAAAAAAATATTTTTTATTTTTGCCATTTTTTTTTAAATAAAATAAATATACAATATAGCGAATTCAATATTGTTTTAAATAAGTTATAATAATTACAAATGTAAATATTATTAAAAAAAAAAAAAACAAATTGAAATCCTAGGTAATTATAAAATGTAACTTTAAACAAAAAAAAAAAAAATAAATAAATATTATACAATAACAAAGTGTCATGTGCACTTATACTGTGGGCTTAACTTTTTTTCTTGATTTTGTTTTACAATAAAATAATTTAATCATAAAAATCAAAAAAAGCACCTTACACAATTACATGGTTATTATTATAATTATGTGTTATAATGTGCGATAACGTTTCGATAACTCATAACAAATTGCAATGAGAAGAATCTGTAAAAAAATTAGTAATCAACAATTAAATAAAATAATAAATTTATTAACTTACTTGAAGAATAATATACAAAATGTTTATTACTTCAAAATACATTACAGTCTGAAAAATGCTCGTAACCAAAACGAAAGTGCTTAAGATGACAAACTGAAAAAATAGTTATTAGTAAAAATTTTAAGCATTTCATCACAACTATGAATTAAGTCTTACCACTTTCATAGCGCTGGAATTATTTTTTGCTATGACAAATATGCCAAACAAACTTACAAGTATGCTAATAATTAGCAGAAAAAATATTAAACTAAGTATAATCCAATCAATCTCATATATTTTTGTTACTCCCGCCAAATTTATGTAGAGTTTTAGTATTAAATGAATCTTGAAAATTAAATAATAAATCTAATATATAAAAGTCACAACAAATGGAAAGTTTGAGTCTTACCAAACTTAATCCATTGTAGATTTGAGCGAAGGCTTTTAATATACGCGTTGATAGATTTGACAATTTCTGCATTTTTTTTTAATGAAAATAAATATAAAATTTAAAGTTAATACACGACTTGATGCTGCGAAGATGTTTAAAAAAATGAAATTATTTTTCAAACCTTTTTGTTTTTTTTTCTGAAATATCACATTTATATAAGCGAGATATTTTTAGAATTCCTATACCCTTTCTTTTAAGCATATAAAGCAGTATTTTAAGCAGTATACACATTAAAAATTATTTCATTAAGAAATATTTTATCTGCTGTTTCTATTGTATTTGTTGAACAATCTGGTTATCGAAACTTTATTATTTCAGTAACAAACAGCACTAAGCTCGAGATGTAATTATCGTATATATTGCTGTATAGGGTATTATATAGTTGATGATTTCATTAAATTTCTTTTGGGTTTATTTTTATTTTTATCAAACACTAAGAAGAAAAAAATACGAATTTTTATATAATTTTTTGCTGTATTTCTTTTGAAGAAAACGATAATTTTTTTGCATATTTTTTTTT
Organism: Leucophenga varia; assembly: GCA_018903435.1. Taxonomy (NCBI): domain Eukaryota; kingdom Metazoa; phylum Arthropoda; class Insecta; order Diptera; family Drosophilidae; genus Leucophenga; species Leucophenga varia. Next base: position 330,459 of record JAEIFJ010000640.1, read on the forward strand.
TTTGTTTTGTACGAAGTCACTGTTTACTTTTCTTATCAGTTCGTTTCATTAAAAACACATGGCTTTTTTATTTGCTATGTGACCGGTTTCCTACACTGGACCATAAAGGGTTAATTCCATTGGTTGTTGTAGTGTAAGATTCAAGCTTTTATTTAACCGTAAGTGGAAGTCTCTAGCACTTTTGCTTTTCGAGAAAACACTAAAAAATACGATTTTTGGTGTCTTTTATTTATCATAAATAAAAACAGGGAAAAACGCTAACCAAGTTTAAACTTCAGGTTTGGCTTGATATAAAAAATATTTTTAAAATTGAGCGAATAAATTGCGCAGCAATTCGTAGACACTAAATATTTTATAGTGTCTACGAAGCCTCCTTTAATGTGTTACAAACTTTCCGATTAACTGAATATACCTATGTGTGACAGGTATAACTAGGAAAAACGTTAACTTCGGTTGAACCGAGTTCAGTAACATACAAACTGCCTAGGACCAAGAAAAGCTTAAGTTTCGTCTTTCACGTAAAAATTTTTAAAACTGAGCGAATAAAACACCTCACAACAGACAGACGAACATGGTTAGATCGACTTTTCTTAATGAATTGCTCAAAAATTTATATTCTTTATATATGTCTGACTGGTATTTAAATCCAATGTGTGTAAAACCCAAACATACAAGTATCATATGATTACACGTAAGATTTGGTATGATTTTTTTACGATGATAATTGTATGAAAGATTAATCAAAAAGCTTATGCAAATTTATTCCCAAACCCATAAGGTTAAGGTTTGTCGAAGTTTGACTGATTTTATCATTGGAAACGAGATAGCATGGACATAACATAACTGGGCATGTAATATGTAATATTAAGTTTTATCGTATTTCAGACAGACCGATTATAATTTCATATATAATAATGACCAAACTGATAATCTGTTGGTAAGCTCGATGTTTGTATGTCCGTCTGTCTGTCTGTCTGTCCGTCTGTTGCAATGCGTTTTACTCAGAATGTTTGCAAGATATTGTTTTTAGTTCTAGGCTGTTTGTATGTCAGAATCAAGGTGCCACGCCCATTTTTACGTTTAGCCCCCATACTAACCAACCGGCCATTTTCGAGTTTTTTTATGAAAACATTTAATATTTCTGAAACAAATTAATTAAAATTTGGTAAAAACAATTCCAATGTTCACCTAATTGAACACTGTCGATGTGATAAGGACCAGGCTGATAGACAATAAAGGCTCGATACAATTATGACCAATTCCATCGTGAAATTTTTAAGTGTTGTGTGACGGGTATTACAGCTTCGGTTCCACTGAAATGAACGTTTTTCCTTGTTTTTGTTTAAAAACTTCAGCTTCTTGTTTTGGAAACATCTTGAACATAATTACATTTCATTAAATGACATTAACTTATACGTTAACTACACAAACAGTTTGCATTAATTTGACCACAAATGAAATCTGGTCACAGCGATGATTGGCAATGTCTAATATATAAAGTAAATACGGGTATCTACAGGCTAAAACCGTTGTCAACGATGACAGCCGCAAATGTTAGCCACAAATTTATCGATTGTATAATAATGATGTTATGTTAATGATGATTAGATTTGGGCCGCGAGTGATTGTCACTTTGAGAGTTGGTAATGTGCTTGTAATGTGCTTTTGGAATGTTCACATGAATAATTCTGAGGCTTTGAGGCTTACAATTTGACGCATTGAGTAATTGGACAGTCAAACAATTGGTTGGTCAGTCATATAATCAGTCAGTCAGTCAATCAGTCAGATATTTTCTTGAGCAACATGAATTATCAAAGTTATTAAAACAAATGCTAAAAATAATCTATTTTATATTCATAACAAATCTGTCGGAAGTTGCTGATTTGACGTATTTGTTATCGATGAAGCGTGATATCTATCATTTTTATTTATTTATTTTGTTTTTTTTTTTTTTTTTTTTTTTCAATGCACACAACGCTCTTCATTTGTTGACGGAAATTTATGCTGTGTTCCAATTATTCGCTGTTATATGCTTGAATGTTAATCGAGCGTACGAATTGTAAGCACTTGTAGAACGTTATACTCGGATACAATGGAAATGGCAAAGGGACTATCGATTACATGTACCGTATGCGAGAATGAAACAAAAATAAACAAAATCAATATATGTATGTGTAGTGTATGTGTGTAAAGAAAATAAATATGAATACTGTGCGTAGCCCTGCTATGTAGCGCTGAAGTCCTTGCTGTTCTGCATATAAAAATTTGTACGCGACAAATATGAAGGGAAGCCTATCATCTGCACTGAATGCCAGTTCGAATTCAGTCAGTGACACCATTTTCGATTTCAACTTGAAAATCGACGTCGTGGAAGCTGGCTGTTGTTCTTCATGAGTGTCGAGCAGTTTATTTGCCATATTTGCTCACGTCTTTTGCTCGAAATAATATTTTTTTTTTTTTTTTTGCTTCTTTGGCATATTGACTGTCTGCGTGGTACAATGCGTTGCTTGCTGCATGACTGTCCTACGATTTTATTCTTAGCTTTTACTTTGTTCTTTTTCCTTCCTTACTGACATTCTGGGTTACTGGTATGTGTTTTATATTCATATTATATATTCCATATACTATATACTTATATTGTACCTATTTATTCCATTTCTTACACCAATAGATTTTCTGTTTTGCAAAATATTTATTCATGAATACAATCAAAATGTGTCAATATAAATTGCTACGTGTCGTATGTATTTTTGTAGAGCTTCAATGAATTTCCATTTGCTACAACTCCGCGATTTCTTCATTTCATTCTTTATAATGTTATTGGTTTTGATTGGTCTGCTATAAAGGAATATTTTCTGAGTTTGTAGAATCGTACTCACATACAATGTAAACTGTAATATGCTTTTCTTATGTGCTTTCGTATTGTTAGTCTTTAGTTGTTTTTCTTTTGTAAATTAATGTTAAACTTATTGTTTTTATGTGAATGATTTATATCGTATTTCTCATTGTTGTATAATAAAATTAGTTTCTTTTGTTCTTAAAGGTTATTGATCTTTGTGGACGAATAATAAAAGAAAGAAATTTTTATGGTATTATAATTGAGGTATTCACAAGGTCGTTACAACTCTGGAAAAAAATACATTTCTGCAACTCTGTACAATCTACTCGATTTTTTGGTTTGGATTGTTCCCGTCAAAAGATGCATATATTTCTTTTGATTTGGGTCGAGTAAATTTTTTCGAGCTCTCCGCCCATTTTTTAATTTTTGTGTGAAAATAGTAATCTCTTATGAATGTATGTATATACTAAAAAAGGGGTAAAAACGTTACTAATGTCATGCGATGTATACACTACTAATGAACATATACCCTAACATACTCACCACCCATTTTTTTAAAGAAAATATTTAGTATTCTGTCATTAGGTTAAATTTTGACCCCATTATTGTATCTAAAGTTTGGTTGTATCGGACTATTGACTCTCATGCCATCTCTTCTCCAAATTTTACTTAAGCCACTGAAACTTAACCAATTTGTTGCGGGTATCTTTGTTTCGGTTCCACCGAACTTTTTCTTTGTTTATTTTATTTTTTTTTTTTTTTTAATACTTTGTGAAAAGTTGTTTCGAAAAAAAAATTTATAAAATTGAGCAGAAAATTCAAAAATTGCAAGAAAACATCTGCGCCCTAAAATATCCCAGAAATAATCACAGATATAAAAAGTCAGTTCCAAAACAACAGATTTTAAAAAAACTGGTCATAAAATCCATTGAAAGGAAAATATAAGCCCAAAGACACATTTCAATTTTCAGTCAAATTTTGATTCAACTTCAAAATTTTTTGAAGTTAAATGAAAAGCAATACAAACAAGAGAGAATGCTGAAGTCGAGTAAGTTTGACTGCTGGACACCCTGAAACCAATCTTTATTTGCCATAAGTCAAGTCTTATCTGAGTACCATACTTGTTTGTATTGGATTTATATACAAAAACTAGAAAGAGGCATATTTCATTGGGACTGTCATAGGCATAATTAATACAATATTGAGAGTTTTTAGGGTAAAACCGTTTTTTAATGACTACTTAACGACTTATGAGAGTACAAGTTTCAAATATGTTGCCTCTATCTACTATAGTCTCCGATGTAATCAGTTTCATACGGCAGACAGCAAAGTTAGATCGACTTTCCTATCAAAGCTGATTAAATATAGATACAGAAAGGTACTCTTCAGAGTCTATCATGTCTTCTTCTTCTGTTACATACATTTATGGTACAGGATATTAAAATTATACAGAAACAGGGTATTAAGGAGCGGAAAAAGTATGATTGATTGGAAAAATGGGCGCTGCAAAAAGTTGTTTGGTGCCACAAGAATATTTCAAAATAGTATCTATATAAATTCATTGTTGATTGTCTAAGCTAATTATTTAAACTTTAATTTTTTAAATTTTTTTATCTGCATCTCTTACTTACTCTATCTACGTATAAAGAATATAAAAATATGACTAATTTAAAACCACAATGAATTCACAACCAAGCATTGATTTTAATAAGCAGCTTAACATTTTACTCAAACGAACTTAACTATCTAATATTATAATTAATTGTATGAGTTTCTTTGAGAGTTCTATAAATATATTAAACAAGCAAATGAGTTTGTCTATAATAATTAATCCTTTAACATGACTAAATAATGCAGCGAAGCACAACATGATGATTCTATACAGAATGCGGTGCAGATTAAATTGTACTGCACAGTAAGCATAATCCAATTAAATGACTAAAAGCAGACAGACTCATACTCATATACAAAGTTAGACTAAAATAAGTGTTTGCATAAAATTACAAAACAAAATTTGTACACAAATATTCATATTAAATAAATAAACTGAAAACTATTCAAAGTTATGGCTGAGAGAACACACACAACTTTATGTGGCTACGCCATTGATTCAAATACAAAACTGGCAACGAGTTTGCTTTAATATAAATTACATTCATTAACATGGCTAACAGTGAGATAGAAAATTAAATAGACGAAGCCACAAATGCATATCATGCATACACATATGTCAAAGAAACAAAAGCAACAAACTAATTAGAAACTAAGCAACTGTTTCAAAATTAGTGTTGCCGTCTGTCTGTCTGTCTGCAGTATGTCTGTCTGTCCGTCAGTCAGCATTGGTCAAACATTTGCAAATGGTTACAAACTTAAAGTTGTCCAAAAGCCAAATGCAAAGCTAAGCAATGAATTTGGCTGCGTTTAAACTAGAGTAGTGTCCTGGGGACAAGAAAAAAAAATAAAATTTTTTTTCAACTATGCTGGTTAAAACAAACAAACGGATATACTCGTATAGTATGTTGAGTATGTGTGCACTCATTTGCATTTACTTTAGCACATATTCAATTACATGTAAATGCAGGCGAACGAAAGGATATGCATGTGTGTGTGTGTGTGTATGTGTGATAAAGTGTATGCAATACATATATATGTGCACAAGTTAATTAACAAAACTCACATTTACAATGCAAATATTGATTTTAAGTTTATCTCATAGTGGTTTGGCTCTAGTAAATTTTGTTTTCTCCTTTTTTTTATACACACAGACACACACAATGATACATATATTTTAAACAAATGTGTGTAAGGAGCTGCAATACTTCTCTTTTTCTCGCTTACAACCACATATTCTGATGTCCTGTTTGATTGAATTTGGCTGACATTTAATTTTTTAAATTGCATGCACGTTTGCATTAAATTTTCAATGCAAAAAGAAATGTATACAACAGGATAATCAGGACAACCTACACTATAAAAAAAATGTCAAATATAAAAAGCGATTTTTGTAACAGTTTTTTTTTTTGTATTTTTTTAATGCAAATATTGATATCAGTTTAAAAAGGGCATAATATATCGTATTCAAGTCACTCAGTCTATATACACACACAAACACAAATACACTGAAACACTGGTTTGACACTCATAAACCGCACATGGCGCATATCCTGTGCTTCCTTCCGGAGTTTCCTGCAGCATTGGGTTACACCATAAATATATTTATACAAACAATGTTTGTGTTTCTGACTGTGGCTGCTTTTAAAATAAAAAAAAAAAAAAATGGTTATGATATGATATAAATAAATAAATTACATGTGTTCGGTGCTGTTTCATTTTGTTACTTTACGTTTTTTTACAGCATTTTGTACCTTCACTTTTAAATTCTTAAAAAAATGTTTAATATTTTCATAAAACTTGCAACACACACAAATGAATCTCTTTAAAATATAATATTTATTTACGTCTGCATGTGGCTAACTAGTGACAATAGTTGTAATGATCGTGCACAGTTTTGTAGCTTTTCAAATGCTTTATTTGTTTAATTTAAAGCAACTAAATGTTATCAAGTTTAATGCTATGAAGGGTATTTTATAGTCACATATTGCGGCCATAGCTTGTACTTAATTTTTAATAGGTTTTTTATTTGTTTAAATGTAAAAGTACGAGTATGTGTATACATTATATTTTTTTTTAACGCATCGCATTCGTTCGCGCAGAATATAATTTGTTAACCCTTTTCATCGTAGATGACATGCGATTTTATTGTCCAATGTCGTTATAAGTTTGAGTTTTTTATAGTAGATAGATTTAAGCTGAAATATTATTAAAGAATTTTTTTTGTTGCATTGTTTAAAATAATTAATTTTTTTTTTTTTTTTATTAAATAAAAATGGTACATCTGCTAAAAAAAAAAAGACAGAATAAAGATTATGCAGCTTTACAAATTTTCTGGATGAAACGCTAATCATATTTTTTAATTCCGTCACACATAGAGCAAAAAAATATTGTCGATTATTCGGAAAGTTTGTAACTCATTAAAGGATGCATCGTAGATAATATAAATAATATATATTCTTGATCAGCTTGATGAGATGAATCTTTTTAGCCAGTGACTGTTCTAGGATTCGTCTTCGGGGAAGAATAGTTTTGGAACCTCTCACTTCTCCAATTTGCCATTGCCATTGTCCAAAATTGTCTATATTTTTTTAAGCATTTTCACAAACATAAAATTTACACCAGTCTGTCTGCTTATTTCTACAAGTTTTATTTAGTCATTTATGATGATATTGAGCTGTATGTTAATATTAAAGATTTTTCTTGGCAACTGCCACTATGCAAATAATTATAATTATTAGTTATGAATATATTCATAAACTAGCTGTACCCTTCCACGCTTCACTGTGGCAAATTGTGGTTGCATGCATAAAAAAATGAACAAAAAAAGCATAAGTTACATATTTCTTTAATTTTGTAACATTTGTGGGTATACAATGTTTTTCGTTCTCGGCATAAATGTAGAGGCTATCTGGTTTACCTACACGGGAACACGCAACATACAGATTGTCCGTGTAAGAAGCAATTCGCATCTAAATCTAAGCCACATAATTCCAAAGATTGGCCCTGAGCTTTATTGATTGTTATTGCGAATGCCAATCGAATTGGAAACTGCAGTCTCTTATATTGAACAGGTGTATCGGTTGGAATTATGGAAACTCGAGGAATGAGGACCTTTTATACCTTTGAATAGCCCCGTCAATATTGTTGCTTCCACTACTTTGTTCATCAATTTCTTAATTGCGAGTCGCGTGCCGTTGCATAGTTTCGGTTGCCTGTCCGTCCGGGGGATCAAATAATGTTTGCTTATTCAAATTGCACTTTGACTTCAGATATTTTCTAAACCAGTTGAATGCTCATCTTAAAACTTTGGTGTACTAAAAAATTAAAACGTTGAGCTCCTTAATACCGGCATTTGTTGCCGAGGGTCTTTACCTCAATTTTTTCACTTTTACAAAAGTCAAAAGATTGAGGTATTTTGTATTACTATTTAAATATATCAAATAAATGATTTAAAGAGTAGTTAGAATTTTAGATGCATAAATAAATTCACATTTAAAAATATTTATAATATGTATCTGCAAAACTTCAATCTCAAAAATTATTTATTCAAATGTCATATAACCCTTTTTTCGAATTATAATCCCGAATGCACATTAAACATAATTTAAAATGTTCACCAAATTTCTCGACAAATTTTAGTTTTGTTTGTTTAATGTCCTTTTAGGCGTTAACACATGTGTGTACACAACTGTCATGTTGTCTGGCAAACCTTTTCTTACATGAAGCTTATTAACATTTTAGCAACAGAAGCTAAAAGTGAATTATTTTAAGGCAAAGCATCAAAGATACAATAACAAAATATGAATGTATGTATGCATGTATTTGCAAACATGATGAGTACAGCTGTTCAGGATAATGATGTTGATTATATGCATATATAAGCGACAAACATTAAAACGAGCAGAAAATGTACAGTTTGTGAAAGGCAGGCAAGCAGGCAGCAGGACATGCTGCAAGATGGCGTCTTAAGTGGCTCTTGGATAGACAAGATTCTACTTTAGGGCAGACAAATACATATATTTTGACCTCCATTTTGGTGTATGCGTGTGAGTATGGGTGTAAAAGGCTTAAGGCATTTTGCTGCTTGAAATCTATGCTGCAGAGATTTGTTTACATTTACAAGCGTGAATTAACAATTTAAGTAGTTAAAAGTATAAACATTTAAATTTATATGTATGCATGTAATGTACCTTATAGAGACTTATTTCTTTTTTTTTTTAATTAAAAAGTATTTAAGTTTTTTTTAAGACTCTTTTTTTTTTTGATATCATAAAAGTGTTGCTTTCTTTGTATTTTGCCGCTTCGCTTAGCGTATTAGTAAATTTTTTCAATTAAAAAACTGTTTAAGAAATTATAGAAGTTTGTTCTTTCTTTTAATTTTCCTTTCTTCGATTGAAAATTGTTTGCAAAAAGTTTCGCTCCTAAAGCTTTTTGATTTTTTTTGTACATTTCTGCGAAAATCGCTCATTGAAATGCGCAAAGTTTTGCCTTATCGTTGCTTAGGCAATTGAATTTTTCTTTTGCTGCTGCTTTTACTTTATTTTTTTTTTTTTCAAAGTCCGTTCATTATCCGGTCTGCGTTTATTCGATTGCTAAGTTTGCGTCTGTCGTATCCTGCTTAGCATTCATTTTTTTTGTTGACGTCTTAACCATTGTATTTAGGGCTCGTGGCCTATTATGCTGCAAGTAAATTGGTTTCTAATATCAACACATATACTCGTACAGAGATTGCCTTTCGTTTCTGTGAGTAGAGAGCGTACCATTTCCTATTGCAAATTTTATTGCGTATGTGTTTTCACTTTCACTTTGCTTTTCTGTAAAATGATGCTCTTCGCAAATTGAGAAAATGAGGTCTACTGAGTTTATTATAAGGTTTCTAATAGAAATTATTTGATTTAATTATATTATTTTACTGATATGTCACAATGTATTAAAAATATGTATATTCCTTTATTTTATCAAAGTCTTTCAAAGATTTGAACGTAAACTTTATACACAGATGGACATTTCCCCAATCTGATATTACAAACTTTTCGCTCATCTACTCCAAAAACATTTTGAATTCCTCAAGATTTTGAATTATAATGCTTGGTCTTGTTTTGTGCGCTGCTCATCGGGTACCATTGGATCCACGGAACCATGTTATCAAGCAGGTATAAGCGAGATCGGCAGGGAACTTCAAATTTGGTGGGCAAATTTTTTTTATTTTTATTTGGACTTCCTAAGATTAGCAAATGGAAAACTTGAAGTAAAATAAGTGGTTGATTTTATGCCGCTTGAGATATTTTCTGTAGATTATCATAGCTATATTTTAAGAACCCAGGAACCGTGGTGTGGTTCACTCTGAGTTCCATCCGAATGGTCAAACGGTTATTAAGGATTTATTACTGATCCGTTTTGGGGCACCTACGCGAGACCATATACAGAAAAGGCTGCAATTGTGGAAGGACAACGCGCCATCTCATCGAGACTTGATTTTACAGTAGTACACAGCCAAAAACTCAATGAATGCCATCAAGCAACCACCGAAATCACCAGATTTGGCTCTTTTGACTTTGCCCTGTTCCCAAAACTATAATTGCCTCTTCGGGGAAGAAGTTTTGAGTCGATCGTTATTATTAAATAAAATTCTCTAAAAGAGCTGAATGCCATACCTCCGCTACCATGGAAGATTGTTTAGGCCGCTGGCATTATTGTATCGGCTCAAATGGAGCCTATTTTGAAGGTAACGCAATAAATTTCGATTATTAAATTTAAAAAATGTTTTTTTTTTTAAATAATTTCCGGTTACGTACAGTTTTCATACAAATTAATTAGATAGGCTTATACTATATATATGTTTGCCCACCCTCCGGAGTGTTCTACAGTATCTAGATTTTAAGTTTGATTACTGTTATCTCTTATAGTTTCCGAGATATTCAATTACATACGGCAGACGGACTTAACTATTGCTGCTTAGCTTTCGAAGCTGATCAAAAATATGTATAATATATTTTAGACTTGCCACTTTCAGACTGAAGAGTATTTAAGTTTCTACTTTAATGAAGTTAAAGATTTTTCCTTACATCTCCAATTTTTTTTTTTTTTTTTACTTACAAAATAGTCGTCGTTGTGTTAGCTATTAATGTTATTAGCTTAGGCAATTTCTTAAAGTGTTTTTTTTACTTCATTGCATACTTTGCGGCGAAAAGGACTACAGTATGCTTACGCGGCGGGATTTTGCTTTGATTTTTTTGTACTTATTTTTTATACTTTTTTTTTTATTTCTTTCAAATAAAAGCCATTTCCACTTACTGATTTCTTTGTATTCACTTTGTTGAATTTAAGCCTTAAGTGTAATTTCAATTTATTTCTATTAGAGAGTTTTTCAAAATGTTCTAAAGTGAAAATTGTGACAAGATGCTCTTTGCTTATACTCAGCTGTCATTATAGCGCTTCTTTTGCTGTTATATAGCATGTGACATTAGCTCATTTTTCACGCTTAATTAAGAAATAAAAAAAGAACAAAAAGGGAACAAACTAAAAAGAAACTTCTACTTAGTGACATATAATTATGTGCTTTTAGCAGTCAACATCAGGCGCAACAGGAATATGTTGCGAGCGTAAAGAGTGCCTAAATACATACATACAAACATAAATTAGTGTATGTATAATTACAGATTCATACTCAGTCATTTTAGTCGTCGCTTAGTCTTATAGCATGTCTTCATTTTCTGCACACACATTTGACAAAGATTTATGGCAATGCCGTTGCCGTTGCCGTTGACGACCAACACAAACGCAAACTCCAACTCAAATGTAGTGTTAAATTCTTCATAGAATGTACTGCATACTTATGGGATGGATATATGCTGTGTATCTATGTACTAGAAAATGCAGCTGCACTATAGAGACAACAGCTTTGATAGAGTTGATTGTAATAGCTGCATTTAGTTGATTGATTGTATGATTGATTGTCATTTGATTCATTCTCTGCGTATGTGCGTATATGTATGTGTCATGCAATTAGAGTGCTCAATAGAAGACAAAGTATTTGTCGGTTGCACTTTAAGTAGTGGTTTTATAAGAAATTTCATAGACAATTAACTGATTGCATGAAGTAAATTTTACAAAAGTAACAAAATTGTAGCACATATCAATTGCTTTAATATCTCTTTACGTATATAGAATTTTAAGCTCCTTTGATCGCATTTGTAATATTTTACTATATTTGCCAACACAAAGCAGCAACCTTTGACATAAATCTGTCAAATAAATGCGGCGTTTGTTTTTTGTGAAGTCAGTGCTAGGCTCTTTTTAAGTCATATGACATACTTAACTCTTTTGTTTTGTTATTTCCTTAGTATGTATGTATGAATGTATTTGTATTTGTTTATTTTATGTGCCTGTCAAAGCGTTTATCTCTGCAGATTTTCCGCTGAATTACGTCAGTGAAAGTAGCATTGAGAACACCTGTGCACACCGTGCACACGAGACGCAGACAGGATTCATTTTTTACGTATGAACGTATCTATCTTCTCAGTAAAAAAGATATCACTACATATTTGTGTCATTTGTTTTTTTCTTTAGAGTTGGCAACAATTTATATTTGTTAACAAATACGTATACGTCACGTTGTTGTGTAGACATGCTGCATGTACATTTGCATGTAGGTTATTCTGTACTTAGTAAACTATGGACTTGGATTTCGAAGGTTTTACTCAAGAAACAGCGCTAAATATTAAATATACATAAATACTTATGTAATAAATACTAATATGACGTAGTAATGTGAAGTTTAAAACTTTTATTGGTTTTGGCTACGAAGACATTACTTTTTTATTGAATTTAGCGATCGACAATCGGTTACTTAGTTATAGTTTCTTTTTAGTGTTTTATTTTTGTATTAATCGCCTTTGTCAAATAGAGTGATAGGATATTTACTATTTGTCGGAATATATGTGATGCATTAAGAAAGCGATCGTAAACTCTATCAGCTCGATGAGACGAGTCGATCTAGCCATGACCGTTTGTCCGTCAGGTTGTCTTTTAGTCTGTCTGTAGTTATAGTGGATAGTGGACAAAATAATTTTGACAAGACAAAAAAAAAAAACATACTAGGTTGTATGAAAAGTAGCTTCCTTGATCGCCTGAATGCGCCGCTCTGCAATGAGCTAATATTTCGTCAGATAATACCGCCAAATATTGGTTTAGAGAGTTGCGTGGTGACCGCAACTCCCCTACCGATGAAGTCCGCAGCGGCAGGCCCACCGATTCGGTTACTGAGGACAATGTCAAAAAATACATAAAATGGTGTTGACTGGCCGGAAAGTGAAGGTGCGCGAGCTAGTAGATACTACAAAGATTAGTAGACGCCATATTTTAGACGATATACGGCATATGAAAATGTTATCCGGCCGCGCATGCTCACTCCGGACCAAAAAAACGCGAGAGCACTTTGAAAGAATGTTTGGACTTGCTGATGCTGAATCGGGCGGACTTTTGGCGTCGATTGGTAACTGTTGATGAAACCTGGGTCCACAATTACACACCAGAAAAAAGAATGAGTGCCCGGCAATGGACTGAAGCCGACACGAGTGCTCTGAAGCGGTCCAGGGAGACTCGATGAGTCGGAAAGGTTATGGCGTCGGTTTTCTGGGAGTTGGCATACTCTTCCTGGACTACCTCGAAAAGGAAAAACCATCAACAGTGAGTATTACTGTACATTATTAAAGGCCTAAATCACTGCGAAACGGCCTTACATGAAGCGAAAAAAACTTTATTTTTGCAAGACAATGCACCGGCGCACTAGAGCATCGCAACCACGGCTAAAATCAATGATTTAGGGATCCAATTGTTTTTGTGTTCTACATGAAATTTTACGTTAAAAATGAATATATATTACATATACTGGAAAATATCATGTATACAACTTTTTATTCATTCATTATAATTTCATATTTAATCTCAAAATTTTTCAAAACCATTCATTTGGTGATACACTTTCTAGCTTACAAAGTAAGAGTTTTATTGCAACCAATTTCAAACGCTGCAAGCCGGACTAAAGATATATCATATTATGTATACGAGTGTGTATGTATACAAATAAAAATCATAAAGAAAAAATAAAAAAAATTAAAAAATTTAAAAAACAAAATTTAAAAAGAACAAAAAAAATATTTAAAAAGTTTAAACCTTTTTAGAAAAAATTAAAAATAATTTTAAACCCTAACAAAAATTTTGAAGAGAATTTAAAAATACATCGAAAGAAAAAAAAAAAAAAAAATAGAAAAATAAAATATTTATATTAAGAATATTGTAATTATTTCCGTCTGTCCATTTGTTTGCAGTAGTCTAGATGTCCGTCTGTCTGTTGAAATGATTTTTATCAAATTTACCAAAATTGAAAAATAAATTTTTGTGTTCTGTTAGTTTGTATACCAGAACCAAGGGGCACCCTTTTTAAGTAAAACCCCCCAAACAATTTACCTTTTCCTTTAATTTTTTTATACCCGCCACACATAGTGTGAAGGGTATATTCAGTTTGTCTGAAAGTTTGTAACGCATTGAAGGAGACGTCGTAGACCCCATAAAGTATATATATTCTTGATCAGCCTGACGAGACGAACCGAACTAAAAAGTCCCTCCCTCTGTCCCCCCCTCTTTTCTTCTCTCCATCCTTTTCTTTTTGAATTTATAAATTTTTAACTCAATATTTATTTTAAAACTTTTTTCGGCAACCCCTTATAAAAGTTCGAGATTTTGTGCCACTTTCCTTTTTTTAGGAAAACCCCCCAAAAAAAAAAAACTTTTTTTTTCTTTTTTGTATAAAAATACTAATTATTTATGAATGTATTCGCTCTAAATTGGGTAAAAACACTTCTTATGTCATTCAATGTCAAATCCAAGATGCCACGCCCTCTTTTAGCCATAGCCCCCATATAAACTTTCCGTTTTTTCCGATTTTTTGTATGAAAATAATTATTATTTATGCATATATTCACTCCAATTTAGCTAAAAACATTCTAATGTTATCCAATGTCAAATCAGATGTGCCACGCCCATTTTTTGACATAGCCCCCATACAAAATTTCCGCCCATTTTCGAATTTTTGTATTAAAATGGTTATGATTTCTTCATGAATTTACTCCATATTAGGTAAAAACTCTTCCAATAACATGGTGCCACGCCCATTTTTAGGTGTTTCTTCCATACAAACTTACCGCCCATTTAAAGATATTTTCGAGAAATATATTGCTATATATATCTGCATTTTTAGCTCAAAATTTGAAACTAATACTGTGTGTAAACTTGGGTGACCACTGATGATTACTCATAAGCTCTTTAAAGATTCGTGTGGCGGGTATTAAAGCTTCGGTTCTACCGAAGTTAACGTTTTTTCTTGTTTTATTTCGTACTTAACAATTTCATTTTAATAAAATGCTTTCAGGAATTTTAACTAAGAATGAAGCTTTGAAATCAGCAAAGATTGTAGTTTTTTGATATCTTTGTAAAAGTGATGTTCTTTTTGTTTAAAGAAAACGTAATATTGTCCACAATAATTATTGCATAAAGATTCATTTTAAAATTATCCATCTTTCTACTTTACTCGTAGTGTTGCCACAGTAACTTTGACTTTGTTTTTACCTATCTTCATAAATTTTACTTCTGGTAACAGTTGAACAAATAATTTTATGTACTTCATAAATGTATCTCAACTCAACAATTTGAAGTGACAATTAGTAACTTGTCATTTGTTCGCAACTCATGCGTTGATTCATTTCATTTCATTCGTTCATTCATTCAATTTCAAGCTGCCATGCTAATAGCTACAACTTCAATGAAGTGTACATTCAAAGGTACTCATACATACAATTACAAAGAACTGCCAATCATATGCTCAATCTGAATTCTGAGTACAATTTCTGAGCGATGTCATGGCGGTTTTTGTTTGATGTTGAATGACACACAGCGAGTTGGCTGCTGTCATTGGTTTAATAGAAACTTTTTAAATATTTATGCAGACATCGCGATTATTAATTCAAAAGCATTTGTGCTGTGCGCTGCCGTGTTTTTAATTTATTTCAAAGCCGTAAAAATACATATTTTTTTAATTTTATATTTTATCTGTCTACTTATTATTTGACTTCTGCGCATTTTATATTAATTTAATATTTTGCAATTAAGAAGATTATTTACTTTACTTAATATAAAAGCGCTTATTTATTAATTTTGATTTTATCTTTTCGTGTATATCTGAAACAGTTAATTAAAAATTAATATCTTTGTACTTGCTACTTTAATTGCGTAACTTCCAATTTTGAATAATGTGCAACACTGTCTCTTTTTTTTTTTTTTTTTTTTGGCAACTTCGTTGAAACTTGACAACCACATTTTATACACAACATTTTATAAACTCAAAGAGCCAGAAGAGTTATCATAAAGTGTTCAGAGTTTTAAAATATTTAAGCGACCACTTTGCATAAGTTTTCTTCATGACGTGGCATGAGCAAATTACAAAATTTATGTAAAAGTAATTTGCAGCTGAAGCTTATAGAAAAAAAAATATGAAGAGGTGACAGCCAAAGTTTTAAACATACACAGCTGTTGGCACCCACCCATTCCACTTCAAATGCTAAGCAATTTGCAGCATCTGATCTCTCAACACTTTGTCTTCACAAACTAACGCTCGAGCAAATTGTGGTGCAGCTCATTGCACAAAGAAGAAAAAAAACACAAAGATTTCAACATTAAGCAAAAGGCAAGTTTTGGAATAAAAAAATGAAACTGACATCAAAGCTCAAGCCGTTTTTGTATCAAGCGGCATAAAGTTATAAAGTTTTCTTTGAAGATTTTATACGCTTCATATTATTTAATGCTATATGAGTATGATTAATATCAAAGGTATTTTGACATTTTTCTTTTAAAATATTTTATTGGGCTGCAAACACAAAAAAACAGCATACTTGGAATGTGGGGGACATCTCCAAAATCTGGATTATGGTTGAAAAAAATGATTTTACCATCATTATTTACTTATATTGCAATGACTCAGTCAAGTTAGAATCGACATTTACTTTAAAAAAAAAAAAAAAACGTTTTAGATCTTAAATGTGTCTATTTTCAAGGCAAATTAATTTTTTTATTATTATCCCGGCAAAATAATCAGGTAGTATTTAAATTGTTGCTGTTTTGGAAGCTTGAAATGTAATCGGATCAAGAACTATGCTTGTTTTTTTGACGACATTTTAATCAAACTTTGCTCAGTGGAAGAGGTTTTCTTTTTCTAAATCCATTATACATCAAAATTCAAATGCTGGAATAGCCAGTAGAAGTTTTTGAAATCACGATCTGTTTTTTCAACTAAGGCACTTTTTCGTTGATTAAGAGCAAAGAGAAGATATTGGTGAATATTTTCAATACCAAAATTATTAAATATACAAATTCTTTCAGTCGTAATGATAATTTTTTTAAAACTATTTAAGTAACAAGTTCATGATCCGGTTTTTGTTGTTTTAAGTGGTTCAAGTAATATTTATATACAAGATTTTACCCTCACATAAATTAATAAATTTTGTGCCTATTTGATATGATTACTTATTTTCCTAACCAATCGTAAATTTTTATTTGCATTTATTATCAAAATTGTTTTAATTTAAGCTCTGATAGAAGAAATTTTATCAGAAAGTTAAAAAAATATATATATATTGTACATCGTTTGGCACTCTTTATAGATCCGAACGAGACATTCAGATGGATTGCTTTTCCACTAAAGTTCGATTAGAAGAGTTGAACCTACGATCGGAATGAGTAAAACTTCCATCTACAGAACTAACCACTTTAAATTTATTGTCCACCACCTATACTTGTCCTAAACACAAGCATCTAAACACTACTAAATTTTATTATTTCACAATGTTTAATATAAAGTTCTTTTTAATAGAAATTGCCAACCCATTCTAACAGAACCACTTTTACCGCTTATATGGTTTGGTTTTTCATTTAAAACTATTTTCTTTCAGAAGAGCTGGTTCGGAGCAAGTATTCAAAAATGCTGTGGTTCACATTAAACACAAAATATTCGGTTTGATTGAGTAGGTTGTGAGTAGCAACAGTACAGCGAGTTGTTTTATGTCAAAAACTTTGATAGTATTTTTGCT
Source organism: Leucophenga varia (assembly GCA_018903435.1). NCBI lineage: Eukaryota > Metazoa > Arthropoda > Insecta > Diptera > Drosophilidae > Leucophenga > Leucophenga varia. The sequence continues at coordinate 348,051 of JAEIFJ010000640.1, forward strand.
ACCAAGTTTTTAATGTAAAAGAGTACGTGTATAAAAAATTTTGTCTGTTCAGACAAATTTTTTTTTATTTTTTTAAAAAATTTTTGCATGTCAATGTTTCTCAAATGATTTCCAATGTTCACATCTGTCAAAGTTAGTGACATTTTTGTTATGTTTTTTATTTTATTTTAAATTTTTATGGAATTTATAAATGTAAAAGCATTGCATAACTAAAATAAACATATAAATATATTTAATTAGCTTAAATGTTTAAATTTTAACTAAGGGGAAAACTCTAAACTGCTAAACAGCATCTAAATCTTGGCTCTTTCGACTTTAAGCATTTTATTCCCCCTGCTTGAACATGTCATCTTATATTTAAATTTTTCCAACAACTTAAACTTTTATAGTTGCACTTTAGTAAAAGTTATTACGCAAAGGTATTTAACACAAAAAGTTGAGTTTCATAAAAATAACTGCTTAGGAAGACTTTTTTTCTTTTTTGCACCTAAAATTTTTGTAACTTTTTTTTTTTTTTAAATAACTTTCCAACCATTTTTGATGTGGCGAGGTATTGTAAATTTTAAAAGTAAATCGTAACTCAGTTTCTTAATGTGAGAAAGAAATTAATACTAAGTATGCAGTTGCATATAAAACAATTTTGTTTTCTCATCAAATCATTTTTATGATTAAATTGAATGAATGCCAATAAATTATTGGCATTAATCAATATTTTTATATATTTAAATAAATTTAGAAAATTAAATTGCTTTTAAACTTTCAATACTTTAATGCACTCTAATTTCTTTAAAAAAACATAGAACTTTTTAAAACACTTAAATAAGTTTAAGAGCAACTCTTTATGTGACACACACATATATAAATTTATATACTATAGATACAAACAAAAGCCTAACCATGACTTACGTTGCAACTAAAGGTAAAATACTTCAAAATGAAAGCAAAAAGGAAAAAAAAGATAGTTTACAATTTCAATGGACTATTTATGCATGCCTTCATCAGATACACACACCCCTTTTCGACAACACAAAATGAAAGTAAAGAAGCATATCTCTAGTTCTCGAGTATTTGTATGCAACTGTGTGTGTGTGTGTATACATACATAGTAAAGTTTTCTAAGTATTTGTGTCTGCATCTTTGTATGTATTTCCTTAGTTATTTATTTATTTGTTTGTTTGAGCTGCTGTACTGCTGCTGCTTTTCATTCGTTTTGCGCCTTTGCGTTTGCATTTGAGAGAAATTGTATATCTAACTATTTTCTTTCTATCTGTACGCTATACTATATAGTATATTATATGTAGTACCTAACATATTCATACATTTATGCAGTTTGTATTCAGTTAGTTCACCTCGAAATTGCATACAGTTGTGCAGCGTAGTGAAAGTTGTAGATTAAAATGCATTCATACATTCAATTTGAAATGTTGCTTCTGACGCTATTGTAACTTACAGATTATGTAGTCTGGGAAAATGGCAAAAATTTGTGTGCCAAATAGAAATCTGCTAACTGCCATGAATTTAATGTTTCCTATATTATGCGATTAGCGCATGCATTGAATAGAATTAGTTTGTATGCATATAGAAAGATTATTCATATTCAAAGCTGGCAGTTTGTATTTAAAAAGAGGAAATAATGACTTTTATATTCCACATAACTTTGTTAAAATAAATTTTTGTTTAAGGTCGACCTATTTCTAAATAAAATGTTCACAATTAAATATTAAATAAGCGTCAATAAAATTTACAGCCAAAAGGTTCTGGGTTCTCATAGATCTATTTCCATGTATTTGGAGTTGTAGATTCGAAGAATTTTTGTAAAGAAATAACCTTAATAAAGAAAACAAAAAATATTTAACATTTTTACTACCAAAATAAAGGTACTAAAAACAAGGAAAAACGTTAACTTCAGTGGAACCGTCACGAAACGTATCTTTAAATTGTTAATGTGTTATCATCAGTGACTTAAATAGAACTTCGAAATGGGATGGGACGGGGTCAATGGTCTGATACAACTCACGTTGTGTGGTGCCTATGCCAAAAAATAACCATTACCAAAAATTAACCATTTTCTTAAAATAATTGGAAAATGAGCGGTAAGTTTGTATGGGGACTTTAGCTAAAAATGGGCGTGGCACTTTCATATTCAAACTTGACCTGTTCGTTCCCCAGAAAAGCTTAAGTTTCAAATTTCAGCTAAATACTTCCAGTAGTGTGTGAGACTGAAGGACGGATAGACAGACGGACATGGCTAGATAGACTCGTCTCATCGAGCTGATCAAGAATATATATACTTTATGGGGTCTACGACGTCTCCTTCAATGCGTTACAAACTTTCAGACAAACTTCTCCCTTCTCACTATGTGTGGCGGATATAATATACAATTTTTTAAAAAAGCATGAAAAATGCAATATTTTTCGTGTTTCAACGGTTGTTATACCAAAAGTATTCAATTGATATTCACAAATATTATATCGTCGCATAGAAGATCTAATTACCTTTCAAATAATGTATAGGTCAGCTATCCATTCTCTAGATATATAGTAATAACGAAAAAAAAAGGAGGAAGCAGGTTTTTCGTGGCCGTTTTTGGAATCTACTACCCAAAGTGCCTGGAAATAAATCCATGAGCACCCAGAAACTTTGACAAAATCAAAATGTATAAATTTATAGACATATCATATTGCATCATACCAGAAGCAATGATAGCTTTAACACATCGAGTCTTTTACCTTTTTGAATAAAAACATTTTAAATGTACTGGTTCCACAATATATACTGCTAATTTGGCACCCAATGGGATCTTTTTATATCCGACAATAAATAAAATACAAGGTTATCGATTTTGTCATTTATCGGTCTATCAGTTTAATTTTTATCGTAGTCATTCGCACTTACATGTATATCTGTCTCTCTTTCGCACGTACATGCTGTGCTGTAGCAATTTATTACTTAAATATTAAACATAAAAGGTATTGAAAATTATTTTTAATAGTTTCCACATATTTTGAAAATACTCAAATCGTTGAGTTTTCTTTATTAAAAATTAAAATATGATATATCAAAATTTTTCTAAAAATTTTTTTGATAGATTTGTCAAAACAAAAATTCAGAAAAAATGTACATTAGTCGCATAAAAAATTTAAACTTTTTTCAACAAAAAGAATTATTTCCAGACTCTCTTGTTGTTTTTTATGAACTCAACCGAAGCGTAATAATCAAAATTGCAGTTTAATAAGAACGATTATTGTAAAAATTTTATGTTTTTATTTAAAGTCACCAAAAATCAGTAAAATAATATTGTATTATTTTCAACAATTATTTGTCTCTTTACATAATCTCTTCGCTGTTTAAATCCTACTGTGTTTGCAGCTATTTAAATAATTGTATAACATTTTCGTACACTACCAGCATCATTGTTTGGCCACAAAACAAATACCAGTACAAGCAGCACAAATCGCATTAAGTTGACACCCACTTAATTATAGCATTTGTAACAATTTGTTAAATTCACACGCTACGTTCACAATACAACCTTTGCTTTTGAGAGATTCCCTTGCTCCATCTTGAAAGTATTCAAAGTTCAAATGTAATTTACATAAAATATTACGCACACAGATAGTGTTTAATACATAAATAAAAGCAAAGCAGCCGACATGCTTCAAATGCTTGAAAATATTTAGATTTTTGGTTGAAAAACAATGAAAACGTTGGCGCCATTATGCAAGAAAATCGACATTGAAACGACGATAATGATGACAACGGCAAATACTAAATTCCTTTTGTTGTTTGAATGAATAGAACAGTCAAAATATTTATAGCTTAAGGATTTTAATTAAAATTAAACGATTATACACAAATATAAAATGAACGCAATGTGAATGCGAACGAGTTGTTGTATTATGAAACGCATTGCATTCGAGCTCAATGGTGGCTGATAATAATACAACAGTGCGTATGTGTTATGCAGCATATTTGTATTGCGTATACGACACGTATGCAGCATACGACGATGTCGATGACACATTTAGTTAAAACAAATGCTTTGCCGATGCCGATGCCGCCGCCGCGTAAATTTCCAATGAAATGAATGTGGTTTCGAGTGCTAAACCGAACATTTGTTCTCTCGTTCGTTTGTTCGTTTGTTTACAGAGTTCAAAGTTCAGCGATTCGGTTTCATAGCGCTGCGCTGCGCGGCGTTCCGTTGCGATTTGATGTGAAGCGAAATTTAATGAAAGAGTTTTGAACGTGCTGCGCTACTGCCACTGCTACTGCTGTTGAATGGTGTAACATTGTGTTGGATTAGTTGCTGTTTAGTTTTGTTAGTTTTAAAAACAACAACAAAAACAGTAGCTATATACAGCACCAATAACAAAAATAACAACAAAATGAACTTTGACACTTATTTAGTTAGAGTGTGTTTTTCGGTTTCATTAGTGGTTTACGCACTCTTTACTGTGCATCCGGGTGTGTTAGTGCGTGTTTTATATATTTATCTACATACAATAGATGTGTATGTGTGCTACGAGGCTTAACTGAAAAATTATACGCTTTGAAAACGTTTTTTTTTTCAATAATTTATTTGCAAACAGAGCTATGCATACGCTTTGTCAAATAAATAATTCCAATTCTTCATCTGTTGTAAAAATCATTTCAAGCCTAAAAATATGCTTCAAAAAAATTATTCTCTTTAAGGTGCGTTCAGACAATCAATTAGTTTAAATCAAATTTCGTAAAAAAAACCAAAAAAGAATGTAACTCTTGTCTGAACATCAAATATATTAAATAATCTATCTTAAATTTCATTAAAAAGCAAAATATAAACTACCGATTACTAATGAAGGTCTGAACGCAACAAAATTCCAGTAGGAAACAAATTGCTCCGAAGAGCGTACGTATTACTACATCATTCCTTTTACACACTCGTTCCGAAATAAGGCAAGAATGGAATGTAACCTCGAAAGATCTATCGTTCGTGCCTGTATACCATTTCGTTAGGCTATTTAGTATCAGCCTTATACTTAAAATTACTTTACAAAACTAAGGCATAAACGCAGGACTATCTCATTTCAAAAAGATTTAGCAATAGGCGCTCTTCGGAGCACTTTTTGGCTTAACTACTCCTTTCTACCGTACCGTCGTACAGTTACCATTGACTTAACATGAAGATTTTTAATTGGGTGAACTTGAATATTTCCGAAATACTCGTACCTCGAACTTAATTTATTTTTAAAATTTTGTTTATTATAAATATTCAGTTTGTATTAATTATGTTTTTGTAATTTTTGAATTGAAGTATATATTTTTAAATTTTATTATTTTATTATTTAATTATACTAAGAAGTGCATATTGATTCCATTCCAATTTGATATAAATCATCCTGGGTCGAACTCGAAAGCCTCTGAGATTTTGCTTTTTACTCATCATTTTTACGGTCTATGCCAAACCATTAAATTCTTTAATTTTATACAAAAGTTCAAGTTATTTGTGTTTTTTAACGTACCCTAAGTCTACAAATTTATCAAACTTCTCTAGAATCTGTTGTGCGAGTTCGCAGTTTTTGCACTTGCAGCAAACATTTTATTTTTATTTTTTACTTAAAATTTTATTGAAAGCTTTCTTTATTTCTATTTTCATTACCGAATAATTTTTATTTTTTTTTTTTTTTGTAATTACTACATCTTTGCCTTTGTTACATTCCTTCTCGGTCAATGGTCTGGTATAAATACTGCCAATCAGTTTGATTGTTTTGCGCAAGTTTTATTTAATCTTTTTTCTTTACAATTCTTCGATTTTGCTGAAAATACAGGGTCGCTTAAAAAGAAAATTACAAATATTTTTAAATCTTGTTTATTTCATTCAAGTTTTTCGCACTCTGAGATAGAATAATTTCTAAGAAAAAAGAAAAAAATAAACAAAAGTTGGAAAATGAACGGAAGAATTAAATGTTTGCTATGCCTAAAAATGGGCGTGGAACCTTGGCTCCATTCAAAACACTTAGGGACAAAAACGCTTAAGTTTCGATTATTACGTATTAGCTTTTTAAGAGCCGTTCCGGTTTATAGTTTTTGCATCATTGTTATTAGGCGAAAGGATGAAAGACATTAGAGCTTCTCGTTACATAAAATTTTAAATGTTTCCTTGTTACTTTTATACAATATAAATATTTTTTTGTACTTTTTGAGGCCATTTCCTTTCATTGATTACTTCGACAATTGTTCATGTGCATTGGCGTTGACAAAGCTTTGTTTTCGTTTTAATTACAAAAGGATCTTGTGTAAATTATTTATCTTACTATCTCTGTTTCTACTTTCTCGTCTCTCTCTCTCTCTCTGTTCTCTATTTTATTGTGCTAGCTTGCTGTCAATTGGTGAAGTTCTAATTGTCTTTTGTGCAGTTAATGGCAGCAATTTGTGGAATTCATTTTCTTTCAGTTCATCATCTGCAATTTTTTGTTTTTTTGTTTGTTTTTCTTCTTTTTTTTTATTGTTGCTTTTATTACGTTTTATAGATTATGTTTTTCTTGCTTTTTGTAAATTGTTTTATTTAAAGGAAACATAATTTTTTTGTTGTTGTGCATTACTTTAACTCATAAATAAAGTTGTATATTAAATCAGAATATTGTTGTAGCTGAGAGTGATTATTTTTCAAATTTAATCAAAGCTGTATTGTTTGTTGTTGAAAAATAAAAAAAAAAAAATTAATTTTAATTTTAACGAAAATCTAGTAACATCTCTAGAAAAATTAATCTAAGATTATATCATCTTCATCAATTTATATAAAATAACAAAAATGTTTCTATGTCCGCTATGGATGCTAAAACCATTCAACAGATGAGTCCCAAACCACTTTCATTTGAAAGGCAAAAATGCAAGTTTTATTATAGACCATTATAACTATACATTAGGTACATTCGGTTCATTCATAAAGTTGATTGTCGAATTTTCCCATACTCAAATGTTTTGAGTTTTTATATTCGCCATAATAGACGGACTCTATCCATGATGGTTGGAGCTTTCACAGACACTGCTGGTGGGAAGACATGCACTCCGACTAGGGGTTGCATCAATTGACTTCTATAGGAGCTGAAGAAACGAGGAATAGGAGGGAGACAGTTGAACATTTTCTCTGCCACTGCCCAGCCCTTAGGATAATAAGGTTTATCGTACTTGGTGACGTCGATTGAGAATTCGACCTTATGTTTTTATTATACTAGCCCCAACTTATTGTGGACTCGCTGCAAAAAAAAAAAAAAAAAACTGGTATTTTTTAGTATGTTTTTAAGTTAGCCTCAAAATATTTTAATTGCGCTGCAATCAAAAAAAAAAAAAAAAGCAAATAGTGAAAAATACAACGTCAAGAACCATAATTGCACAAAAATGAGCAGATGCAAAACTGAAAAGAGCTGAAAGATCAATCGAAACGCTCGTACAATGTAGTAGCACACGCTGGATATACGCTGTAAACTGTGTGCAAAATTAAAGTCTCGTCTTAATATAATTTTTTATACCCGTGTTGAAAACTTTTAATTCGAAAACAATATGTAAATATTTAAAACTCAAAAGATAATACTTATCTATAAATATTAACATGCATTTAATTTTAAAGAGCAACTGCGTTTAAATTTATTTATATTTATTTTTAATGAAAATCTGCAATGAAAAGTTTACATTACAAATTTGCATAAAATTCGTATGAATTTCAAATTGTAATTATGGCGTACGGTATAGCGAACACGTAGACAGGCAAATTCATAGTCGGGTGTTCGTATAGATTGAAATTGTCAATATTTGAAATACAACAATGATGACTGAATGCGTACTGAATGCTGACGACAACCAAATGAATGAGCATGCAAAATATAAAATGATACGAAAATATATTTATGACTAGCAAATGCGCACGTGAAAATTATACCTGAGAGGGATTGAAAAAAAATACGAAAATAGTATCGTGCGTATATATCAACGACGATAAGAGTAATGATGCATTACGGCATTTGCATTTGTGCAGCGTTATTTTCATTTTCATAACTCCTCAACTCAACTATTTTTACGCCATGAAACTTTGTTTACAGCTGCGTAAAGTTGTTTATTGCATTTTCAAGTAGCCTGTTTGCAATTATAATTTTCTCTTTTTTTTATTTCATAATAAATAAATTCTCTGTTTTAATAAAGTTTTCCTTTTTTTTTTTTTGTAATATGTACTTAACATAAATCAATTAAATATAATCACAGCAATGCAGAAAAAAAAAAAATAAAAAATTAACATGCATAAGTCAGCTCAATCGAAATAAATTGATTGTAAAACGCAAATTGTATGCATTGTTCCAAAAGTGGAAGGATATTACACTATATGTATGTATGTGTGTACATATACATATATAGTATGTATAAATCGACGTCTATGCTATACTCATATTCACATGATTTTGCGGTTTATCACCATGACAATCTTTGTTAAATATCCCGGCGAGATTATTGCTTGCCATCACATCATCTTGTCTCAAGTGCTGACGTTGTGTATGTTATATAAAATGCTCATTATATTTTATTTGTTTTGCGTTTTATACTTATTGCTTTTCACGAGGGATGTTTCATATGTGTGAGAAGGAATGCGGTTTTCTGTTTATTGCCTGATTATAATTTTGTGATTTAATTTGTAATAAACTTTAGCATAGTTTTAAAGTCAGAAGTCAGGCAACAGAATTTAAATACTTTTTTCTTTTATACACGAATAAGAGAGCATGGTACATATATTTTTGTTTGGAAGTGAGTCTATTTAGCCATTAGAATACAGTTGATATAGTCTGTCTGACGACTATCGGTGAATTCGTTAAAAATCTTATACAGCCATGTATAAATAAAAGTTTAGCAGCTTAATTAGTAAACGATTAATTAACTGGAAAGAATCTATTTTTTCAAAAAATCGATTGATGGATTTTTTATAACACTCATTAAACTTAAACGCCCATTTTTGAGTGTTTATATGAAAAAAGTTTTTATTTTTATTACTATCTAGTACTTATATGGTTTATATTTTGATGTGTTTATGATCGGACCACTAAAGAATATACACACCTTACAAACGTTTAACACATTTTCCTTTTTTATATGAAAAACGTTTTTTTTTAATTAGCTCACTTCAAATTTAGAGCAAACAATTGCAATGTCAATCATTGTGAATTTTATATGGATTGGGCAACTACAGCGTATAGCCCTCGTACAAACTTACATCCTATTTTCAGTTTTTTATTTTTTAAGAAAATTATTGTATTATTTATTATACTTTTTTTTATATGAATCCCAAAACGTAGTCTATAAGCATGGGTTTTATCGAATCACACCCACTTACCCCTTTAACCCTCTTGAATGTGAAAAAGTCGATTATTTTAGAGAATCGCTTTGAATCATCGTTTTAAAATAATCGCACTGCAATGACTTTATGACTTTATCTATCAATCTAATAAAATTTAATGGTGGTTCTTAAAGAATGCCGCATAAGACGTTCAGTAACGTCAGCGCGCAGTTTTGAGGTGGGGAAATAAATTCACCACAAATTCAAAATTGGCGTTAACACATATCGAGCTGGAGAAAATAGGTTTTAAAATTATTTAAGAAGCTTTTATAGAATCTTCTGGATATTCAGAAAATGTTATTATTATTATTTTAGGTACTTTTTTTTCTTCTGATTTTCTGAAATTACTACTTATGCCAACGTTTTTCCAATCCTCGAAATATGCCAAATAGTCCCTTTCCGGTATAGCCATCAGCTTTTATCTCCTCAATCGACTCGAAACGCGTTCTCCGGAGTGGTCTCTTGAGTTTTGGGAATAGCCAGAATTCACACGGAGCCAAATCAGGTGAATACGGTGGTTGCGGAACGATTTTGGTTGCATTTTTGGAGAAAAAGTCAGGAAGAATAGACGCTGTTTTTCAAGAAAATTCACCATTTTTGGGCCCAAAACTTCTTTCAAAATGGTATTAATTGTTCCTTTTGATACGAAAATTTCGCAAATTCTGTTACTTTTTGGATGTGAGCATCGTCCGTTGAGGTCGATGGTCGACCAGGGCGTTCTTCGTCTTCAACACGTTCGCAACCTTCTTTCAACAATTTATACCAATCATATGTTGTTGATTTTGGTAGAGCTCGGTCCCCGTAAGCCTTCTTCAACATTTTTATTCCAATTATTCCATTTAGAAAACAAAATTTTATGACACTTTTCTGCTCAATTAAATCAGACATTGTAAAAATCGAAAAATGCACTCTTGGTAGTTTGGTAAACACAAGCGTAAATATTTTACTGATAATGACATTGACATGAAATTTGGCCCAGATGTTATTAACAGTCCTGCCAACTCAAGAAGAAAAGAATTAGCCCGAAATATTAAGCCCGCGAAGTTTAAATTGAAAATTCTTTATACTTTTTGCCGACATTAGTATGACAAATATTCACAATTTGCCCTCGTATTTGTTTTTGTGTGGTAGCACAAACATACATTGAAATTGTCACACAAATAGCTGTGCGTGAATTTGCTTCGAGTAAATGCACACTTTGGTTTATTATTCTTTTATTAAAAATGTTTTCTGTTTTTATTTTTTATTTTTTTGTTCGTTATTTTTCGCTAGCAAACATTCAATTTATTTAACTTTTTATGTAATGCGATTTGGCTGGCGTATTAATTTGATAAGCTGATTAACATGTGTTCACAAGTGTACGATATGAACGATCAAGAAAAGTATTTTTTTTATTATTATCTCTGTCATGGGTGTAATGAAACGAAAAAGCTGATTTGAAAAACAAAACGATTTCTACAGATAAAAAAAGCTTAAAGTCATAAAGTCATATTAGATTTAATAATGTAAAATACGATCTCAAGAGTGCACTACAAGACAAGACTCTCTAACAATATTAAATCCTGACTCTGGAACGCCAAAGGCAATGATGAAATAAGCAGCTTTCACTTTTCGAAATAGCTTACACATTTATAAAAAGACTTTAAAATATTCATGCTAAAAATAATTATTATTTTTTTTATATATTTTAAAGAACACACTCGTGTAAAGATTATAAAAGCTTTGTTTTTATAACCCATTTGTTGTTTTTTTTTTATTAAAATTTAATTTTTAAGCCTGAAGGCATTCAACGAAGTGTTTTTTTTCTTTTATTCAGTTTAATATTAATTCATCCATTAAGCATGCATTCAATACTCCCACGAAATGTTCATCTTTCTTCATCATAAAAACTAACACAAAATGGGCAAAGTGCATTGCATATCAAAATATAAAAAATCATTCAAGCATTCAACGCATTTTATTTAGTGTTGGCTTTATTTTGAAAAAAAAAGAATGTAAATAAAAAATAATAAAAAAAAATTGGAACGAATGAATGAACATACTTCACAGCACTTTACTTCTCGCTTCACTTGCATTGTTTGCTTGCTCAGCAATGAAATGTCAGACAGGATGTGCAATAGTAATGACAATTGCACACACTTTGCTTACTCTACACACACACACGTACACACACATTGAATGGTCATTCATTCATTTTTTTTTTTTTTGCACAATTTTATTGTAGGCTTCGGTTGTCAGCCATTTGTTCGGCACTTAACTGTTTTCGTTGTGTTGTTTTTGTTGTTGTTGCTGTTATGTCCGCCTTAAAAAAAATGAATACACTAAAAATCTATTCATTCATTTATTGTACTATTTTTAAAACACTACAGGCATCAGGCATGATGTTACACAAACAAATATGCTGAACATACAAAATGCTTTCATGTTTAGAAAAAATAGTGAAAAAATGTCATTTCTGCAATAAACTCAAACTATACAAAAAAAAAAAAAAAAAAAAAAAGGAAAAAAATGAAAAACCTAGTTATGGGAGTAGCAGGATAGAAAAAATAACACCGGAAATAAAATGTAAATGAAGCGAGAAAAAATGCAAAATATTTGCTAAAAAGTATTGCAGTCAACAAAACGAATGAGTGATAAAAAAAGTTCAAAGTAAATAAAAAAATAGATAGATTTCAAAATAAGTAGATATGTAGAACAAAAAATAATTCGACAACTAGTTTAACCAAAGTATTTATGCTTTTCATTTATAGTTATAAAAATTTATATTATAATAGTATTGGCACGGGTCAATAGGGTAGATTGCCTTTTTGCTAGGTACACAACTAATGCGAATCGTCAGAACAAATTAGCACACTGACCAGTCACCTTAATTCCATAGTCGACTCACCGTAGCCAGTTACAATTATTTCACTGGCTACATAAACACAATGGTTTTCTATTTTTTAACACTGTAGCACAACAGGCAAAAGTCTCTAACCAACACTGGATCGTCTCTGCATATGTGATAATACTCACGAACTAGACTGAGAGAATATTTTTAAAACTTATTTCAAAATTCTCAATTTTCAAATATTTGTTTAAGTTCAAAGTTGAAATCAAATCCAGGCTGCTCAGAGATTCATAAACCATTGTTTGTTGTATCATCTGATAGGTAGTATATATAGTATCTAAATATGCATATATGGGTACATAGGTTCTCTTCATAGTCTAATAAGTTAAAAACAAATTACTCAGGAATATAAATTTGAATAATTTCAATAACGTTGCAATTATATCAGGTAATAAATTATATTGGTAATAAATTTTATTGAGTATGCATGTTATGGTGAGTTTATATAATTTCACCTTATTAATGTCAATTTGTATGTGCAAAGTATTGAAAGCAAACTGTAATATTCTGGTTTATGCTTTGAGTATAAATTAAAAGAGATTAAAATTTTGTTTATTAATATTTATTTTTATTTATTTTTATTTAAAAAATAAAATTTTTTTTAGAAGAAATTTCTCGCACTTTTCTTCATTGTCGTGGTGAAATTATATATAATTCACCACAAGCTAAGTTCACCTTTCAATTTGCTTACGATAGATAGCATTTATCTTAAATAATACTCAAGTTAATATTGCTGTTATATAATAGTTTAAGACACCACCAGATCATAGAAGGATATTTCATATAAGTTAATTTTCAGTTATGCGAATAGATCGAACAACAGTTCAAAGCCCATCTAAATATCCTTTTTGTTAGAGGAACAATTTTTCTAACACTTCAAATCAAAAACTTTTCCCTAAAAGAAAAAGAAATAATTTCGGAATTTAAGTATCTTATCATATCTTTATAATTTTGTAATAAAACTATTCTTTTCGGTGGATAATTGATAATATACATATATCGTTTAAGGTCCGATTATTATTGTTGACGTCGCCGGCTTTATTCATTATTCAAGGGCTAAGGGCGATGTTTTATTTTTATTTTATTACAATTTTTAATGCTACTTTTCCGAGCTTATTAGTCTGGAAACAGTCATATCTATAGACAATTTGGCAATTTTGATGATGGAGTCAAAGTTCAATCAAACACTTTTATAGAGATCCATTAACAGGAAAATTTATAGTGTATAATATTTTACGTTTACAAGTGTAAAAAGAAAATCATAATTTTCTATTCAATTTTTGTATTCAATATCATCATACCGTGTATATCACTCATTCAGAATCATTCACTTCTTCAGTTATATGCTTGCTTAGTCAGTTTGTCAAGCTCAGAGTTGGCTGCTGCTGCTTTTTACTTGTTATACTTGTGTACTCTCTGTTTTTTTTTTTTTTTTTTTTATTGCCATTTTGGAACTGTTCGTTTTTCCATTATGGAGGCCGTTTGTCTGGTCAACGCTTCATTTACGCTGAGTCATTGATGCATTCATCGTCATAGTCAATGGCAACATCAGCCACATCAACAGGCGCAACGTCAGCAACAACGACCAAGTACCAAGGACCAAGGACCACTTGACTTGTACTGCAATTTTTGTGGCGTAAGGAATCTGTAAAGCGAAGCTTTGATGCTGAGTTGCTGAGTGGCGTTGTTGAATGCTTCAAGCTTAATTACATTTGAAATATTGTTGTATGTTTGTAGTGTGTGTGTATATGCAAATGAAATGGTGCATTAAGTTTGCAGGTGATAAAGTCGGCAACAGTTTAAAGCGAAGGTATATGAAAATGTATATTCTCGTCTTGCTTATACACTACACTAAAATCCAATACCAATACATACGCAAATCAAGCATTTATTTAACATAAAATACGACTAATGAATTTAATCCGCAATATAAAAAAATAATTGAAAAGAAATAAGACAAAAAGGACAATCTCATTGCTTTTTCACTGTTCAACTTGTACATATTTGCACTCAAACGACAACGTTTATGCAGCTTTTCACTAGAATTTTATTGCAAGCAATCTTTATGGTTGACGCACTATTCTTGTTTTACGACGACGATATTTCGGTGACAGTGCGATGCAGGATATGTAGTATGTATCTTGACTGTGTGTTTTTTTTAGTGCCATCTTCATGCTACATAGTAAAATGTATCTTTGCTGTAAGAATTTCGTCAAATTGTCAATTACGCGCGAATTTATGCGCTTTTTATTTTACCGCTTCATCAAGAGTATCTATGTATCCATCCGCGGAATGACATATTCGAAAATTGCACAAGCATAAAATTCCAAATATTATTCTAGATACATTTGCACTCGATGCGCATCAAAGTTCATCAATCATTGTGTTAGCGTTTATCCGATAACTTTTACGCCTTGAAATTAAATTAAAAACTGTCTGCGGAATATTTTTTTTTATCTATTTTTTTTATTTTTTTTGAATATCGTAACATCATAATATGATAAATTGTTATAATAAATGCGGAATATCAAAAGAAAAATACATCTAAAAATTTTTAAAAATTTGTCATTTTGAAAAATGTGCTTGCACAACAGTTTTCCATTTTATGTTTTTTTGTCTACAAATTTTTAGTTAGGTTTTGCCTTTTTGTTTTAAATTTTTTATTTCGTTGTCAGATTTTTGCAACTGTTACTCTCACTTTTGTATAGCTTAAAAATATTTGTCAAAATTTTCATGTCATGTGCGATTTTATTAAATGAATTTTTAAAATGTCAATTCTAAAACCATTTTAACTTCTATTTACACAAAATGTATTCATATATTTTAGTTTTTCTATATTTGTTTTCTGATTTTCTATTATTTTACTTGAAAATAACCAAATAAATTTTGGAATATCTAAATTCACATTTTCTTAAATGAAATAAAATAAAGAAGAAATATCTTCTAAATGTACTAAATATTTAAAAAAAGAAAGGAAAAACGTTAGCTTCGATAGACCCGTCACGCGACATTTTCATGACAAAACTAGGAAGTTAAAAGTAACTTTGTATTGGGATTATAGGGACCTAATCACTTGGACTACCATAACAAAAATGTTCTCCATATTTGAAGCAATTTGCTTTATAAATAAAAATTTTGTATATAAAAACTCGAATATAAGCTTTGGGTTTGTATGGGGGCTATATTCTGTAATGACCCGATCCTTATAAAGTCTCTTCTGTAGACATATGTTAAGGTTAGAAGTGTGCTTATTCAATTTGGAGTGATAACATTCATAAATAATAACTATTTTCAAACAAAAACTCGAAAATAGACGGTAGGTGTGTATGGGGGCCTTACCTTAATATGGGCGTGGCATCTTGGTTCTGGCATAGAAACTACTTAAGATCAAGAATTACAGAAAAAACAAAAAATTTTATTCAAAACCCCGTTGGGTTGGTAGGGGTTTTACCCTTAGAGTGGGCGTGGCATTCCAATTCGAAAACCTAGGAACGAAAAAGCTCTTCGAGTTTCGCCCGGATCATTAAACCTGGACAAAAAGGAAACCAGTTTCGTTTCGCGAAGAGGTTGGCTAGATCGGTTCGTCTCGCTAGTCCTGATTCTGTTGTGTTTGTTGGTTTTACTCAGAATGTTTTTAAAATATTGACATCAAATTTTTAAGTTCAACCTTTTAACCGTTCCAGGCAGTTTGTATTTGAGAGAATAAACTTTGCGCTCATACAAATAGGAATTAGTTCTGAATATATTTATAAAACTGAGTGTTATTTCTCATTTTGAGGGTATAACGCCCATACAAACTTACCGCGCATTTTCGAATTTTATGAAAAGATTTAGTTTTTCTGAATGAATCAATCGAAAATTTGGTAAATCAAATCCATTGTCCTCCATAGTGAACACTATCAAATGATATGCTAAGATTCGGGCTAACTTAACATAATGCCTCCATACAAATTTGAATGAATTCACCATGAAATTTAATCTAAGCACCTGGTGTACATATAAAACGGTTAAAAGTGTTGTATAACGGGTATTTCAGCTTCGGTTCCAACCGAAGTTAATGTTTAGCCTTGTTCCAATGATTTGTATTCTTCACAAATATTATCGTTTCTCATAAATTCAGCTTTGGAAATGACTATCGTCGAATAGGACTAAATCTTGAAAATTTGCATAATAGTCTTACACAAATATAATTCATGAATTATTGCCTTGTATTGTTTTGGTAAAAGAGTACTTTGTTCTTCGACTAATGAGGTCGTGTTACTTCAAATCAATGTCGAATCTGTTCACTAGCTCTGAAAATAACGTGCCGCAATCTTAATTGTTTGCAGTTAGAAACATTTTGGTCTTCTTTTTGTGCGAGTTCACCTTTTACGTCATAGATGCATGTTTCACCTTTACAAAACGGCGTAAAAACTTGTTCAGATTGAACATCAACGAATACTCCATCGAAGTAATCACACGGTTGCGCTTTTCATTGTTCAAATTTTGATTTGATTTTAGTTGAGTTTCCTTCAGGCTCTGTATACTCACGCATTTTCATTCGCATATCGTCCGTTTATTTCAATCATATGTGCGACTTGATTTTTTGATTTGAGCAGTCGTTTGTGCTACGCTGACTGTCATGCGACACAGACGTGTTTTAATCGCTCCGTGCTTTCGCTAATCAGCAAAAAAACTCCCAAAAAAAAAAATTTTTAAAATTTAAAGTGCAAAATTAAAAACATTGCCTTTTACTGCAAAACTAAAACAAAACAAAAAAATATAATAAAAACAAAAACAATTAATAAAAAATGATGAGCGAAGCTCATCAACAAAACCAAAAAAATCAGTGGCTGCGAGAAATGCATATTTTTCGTTTGTATCGCCATGCAACAACAAAAACCATTCATCAAACTCCAACTTGTCTGTTACACCAGAGCCGCCAGCTAATTCTTCTTCATCTTTACGTCAAAGTAATATATCATGGAGTGCTCAATGCATCACGCCGACTACTCCACTGCCTCCCTATCGAACCAATAATAGCTTCTACAACAACAATTACAACACAAAGTGGATATACAACATCGACAGCTTCTGCGCCAACAACAACAACAGTATTTTCATCAACTGCCTCGATCACGTCATCTTCATCCTCATTGGTCACGCCAATTCAAAAATCACCTCATATAAATGTACAGTACGTCAACAACAATAACAACAACAACGATGTACCTTCGACTTCTTCAATTGTTTTACCAGAAAACGTTACTTCACCAAAAACAAACAATGGAAAGCACACACACACAAATCTGCCGTTAAAGTTGAAAAGGAACAGAGAAACACATTCTCCAAGTAAGCAAACACAACAAAAGCAAAACAATAACAAAAACCAAAGAACAAAACACAAACAACATTACAAAATTATTGGCTCAGCGAACCTAACACAACAAATCGATTCGAACTGTTAGCAGATGACAAGTGTGACGAACAAAACTCTATGCAACCTTCAGCTCATTTATTACCAAAAGTGAATAAACCACCTCCAATTTATATTCAGGGTGTCGGCCAGATTAAAGTTTTATATGATGCCCTTAAAGAAGTGGCTCAAAAAAACTTTGAATTAAAAGCGTTAGCTAACAACGAAGTAAGAGTGCAGGCCACAGATTCTACTTTTTATAAAAATATTATAAATATGTTGAAACAGAAAGAAACCAAATACTATACGTATAAAGCTAAGGAAGATAGAAACTTCAAAGTCATTTTACGAAATATGCATCCTTCAGCTGATATTGAAGAAATTAAAGCTGAACTTCAAGAGCTAGGTCACAATGTTAAACATATTTATAATATTCAACAACGAACCACAAAAGTGCCTCTTCCATTATTTTTCAATAGAACTTCAAAGCGAAGAAAACAATAAAGATGTATATAAAATTTCTCATCTTCTACAGACAAAAATTTCATTCGAGGCCCCCCCATATTAAACGCACACTATCCCAATGTGCAAACTGTCAGAAGTATGGGCATACCAAAAATTATTGTACTAGAGATCCAGTCTGTGTCAAATGCGCTGGTTCCCATACAACAGTAAACTGCACTCTAAATTTCGACAAAGGTCAAACCAAATGTGCTCTATGCAGTGGTAACCACACTGCTAACTATAAAGGCTGCGAAGTCTATAAAGCACTAAAAGTTAAACGCTTTCCCCAACTTAGAGAAAAAATAGTATCAAATAAATATGTAGATGCGCGGGTCTCTCCCCCTCCAAGTTCTAGTATAAGAGTGACACCCTCCATAAGTTTTGCTCAAATAGCTAGTGGCAACAAGTCTAATACACAATATCCAATTAAACAAACCATCCCCTCCCAACTTATTCAACCCGAAACACAACCCACTTTTCCATCTTTAAATCAATTACCACCTAACATAGATTCCACTAACAACTCCTTACCATCCAACCCAAATTCAACTGAACTTAATGACATGCAAGAGCTAAAACTTATGATGAAGCAATTGATGCAACAAATGTCAGCTATACTCAATATAGTGACACTTTTAGTATCCAAGATAAATTCGTAGATATGTGCTCAGATACACTACGAATTATATTCTGGAATGCTAACGGGCTGAGGCAACATATACTAGAACTAAAGCACTTCCTTTATGAAAATAATATTGATCTGGCACTTATTTCAGAAACACATTTTACATCTAAACATTTTCTGAAGATAACAGGCTATACTTTATATAATACAAATCACCCAGACGGCACAGGGCATGGGGGTTCAGCTATTATAATTAAAAATAAAATTAAAAACTATGAAGTTGAACATTTTAGCCAAGATTATATTCAAGCGACTATTATTCATGTGCAAGATAGAAATGGGCCCCTAACAATTTCAGCATTGTACAGTCCGCCTCGACACAATGTCTCATCAGCTCAATATAACACATACTTTAAATCTTTAGGGCCAAGATTTATTGCTGCTGGTGATTTTAATGCAAAACACATAGCCTGGGGCTCAAGACTTACCAACAAAAAAGGTAAAATTCTTCTAGAAACAATTTATACCAATAATGCCAAATATATTTCAACAGGCGAGCCTACCTACTGGCCAACAGACCCGCGCAAAGTGCCAGATCTTATTGATTTCTGTGTTATTAAAAATGTAAATATTAATAACTTTTCGATAAAGTCGCGCTTTGAGTTATCTTCAGATCACTCACCAGTTCAACTCGATTACATCGAAACGCTTGCCACATACAAGCCGACGCCCAGCCTCTATAACCCAAAAACAGATTGGCAAGCGTACAAAGAACTCCTTAACATATACTTACGTTTGGACATTGCACTAAAATCTCCAAATGACATAGAGAGCTCCGTAATTTATTTTAATGATGCCGTAGCTGAAGCGGCTATTAACTCTACTCCGCATTTAATTCAAAGGGATACTAAAAAATTATTTACACCTGCTTCAATTCGAAACCAAATAGAGAATAAAAGAAAACTTAGGAAAATCTGGCAAACTACTAGAAGTCCCGAAGATAAAAATAGACTTAATCGGGCAATAAGGGATCTAAAATTAAAGCTCAATCAGAATAAAAATAAAAATATAGAAAATTATCTGACTAATTTAAGCCCAACCAGAGACACAAATTTTTCCCTATGGAAAGCCACTAAAAAACTCAGAAAATCGACAACCTTTACCGCACCATTAAGGAAACCAGATGGTACTTGGGCTAAAACAGAATGCGATAAATCGACCCTACTAGCTGACTTTTATGAAAATGCCTTCTCAAATGACACACAAACCTGTTATAATAATTCAGAAACATCAAGAAACTCACAAAATATCAAAATTAGATATGTAAGTACTAAGGAAGTTAAAAATATGATCGACAATATTAAGGCTAACAAGTCACCTGGCTATGACATGATAACTGGAATGTTGCTTAAAGAACTTCCTATAAATGCTATTTATTATCTGCGGAATATGTTTAACGCAATAATAAGACACAAATATTTTCCCAAGACGTGGAAGGTAGCAGAGGTCATAGCTATTCCAAAACCTGGTAAAGATGCCACAAGTGCAGCGTCTTACCGTCCGATAAGCCTTCTTCCAATACTATCAAAAGTTTTTGAAAAATTATTCCTTAACAGACTTCAACCCATTCTTGATAATAGCTACATCATACCTGACCATCAGTTTGGGTTTCGGAAACATCACTCAACTATTGAACAAATTCATAGAGTAGTTAATAAAATTTCTAGAGATCTAGAAGATAAAAAGTATTGTATAGGAGTATTTCTTGATGTTGAAAAAGCTTTCGACAAGGTATGGCACATTGGTCTATTGTATAAATTAAAAAAACTACTTCCACCAGATTTTTACCACATGCTTAAAAGTTACATATCTGATCGACACTTCTATGTAAAAGTTAAAGACGCTCACTCTACAATAAGGCCAATTAAAGCAGGTATACCTCAAGGTAGCGTTCTTGGACCACTCTTATACGTCCTTTTTACACAAGACTTACCTATCCCAATAGAACCCTCTTCTATGATAGCAACTTTTGCAGATGACACAATTCTTCTTTATTCACATAAAGACTTAGCTGTAGCCTCTAATAAGCTTCAAAACATACTTGATAACACCAAAAAATGGTTTGACAAATGGGCCATAAAAATTAACGAAAACAAAACTACACAAGTTATCTTTACAACAAAAAGAGCTTTCGTGCCCATTCCTTTAAAAATAAACAATATAGACATACCTATTGAGAAATCGGCCAAATATTTGGGAATTCACTTAGACAATAAACTGACTTGGAAGTTGCACATAGAAAAAAGCGAAATCAAATGAAAGAGAAATGTCGTCAACTGAGCTGGCTTCTGAACAAAAAATCGAAGCTCTCTATGAGCAATAAACTTCTACTATACAAAACCATCATAAAACCAATTTGGACTTACGGCCTTCAAGTTTGGGGCACATCCAAAACATCTAACATCAATATTATACAAAGGCAGCAGTCAAAAATACTACGACAGATCACAACAGCGGAATGGTATATTTCCAACGCTGATATACACAGAGACCTGAAAATAAAGACTGTCAAAGAAGAAATAGTAGCAGTTAGTAGAAGCTACCACATCAGAATCCTGGCTCATTCTAACAACGAAATGTGTAACTTACCCATACTAGAGTTAACTAGTAGACGACGTCTAAAAAGAATTCGACCAGCTGACTTACCGAACTATCAATAAGCGCAAATTTATTTAATTAAGAAATTGTTATTCACGATGTTATTCACGATAGATTCATAGATCTATTTTTTGTTTTAATTATAATTTAAAGAAATTGTTCGTTTAAATTAATTAAATTCCTATATCGATGTTATAATATGTACTAAATGTTGTTGTAGACAGATGTACAAAATTAATCATAGGAAAATAAAAAAAAAAAAAAAAAAAAAAAAAAATTTGTGCGGTTACGACCATAACGGAATTGGGTAGACCAATTGACCTTCTGTCTGCGATATAGCTCGATATTATTTTTCTATATATTGATTAAATATTTTAATCAAAAGCTCAATTAGATGCGTCTGTCCTTTTTCTTTATTATAAATCAATAAGGTAGACACTATCTTCACCAATATTATTTATCATTTAGAACAAAAGTGACATATGTCCTTGCACAAACTAATAATGAAGCCAATTGTTAGTGAATAAGACGCAATATTAATCATAAACATGTATTTGAAACACGCGCTTATTTCTGCGACGTAATAGGCGCATCTATTGTCTAAAATATCAATACGCTAATAGCAACAAGACGTCCACGTATTCATTTTTCAATAAACAATAGATGAACTAAATACCATTCGAAGGACTATTAATGTATATGTATGTAGAGATTTCATTGTTCTCAATTCTAAACATGTAGCACAGGTGCAGAATTATTCATGATAATTATAGTTTAACTAGAGTGAAAAATTGAAATAAAATAAATGATTGCCACTGGTCAGCGGATCTTAAAATAAAATACTAAAGTTTTAATATGAATTTCTAAAACATATGAACTGACACATTTATTCTAGTATTTTCACGAAGTGAAAAATTTATTAATGTAAAAAAAAAAGAGCAATGAGACTGAGATATGTTTACGAGCAAAGGCGACAGCTGTGTTTGTGCAATAAAAGTAATTCCCTAATGCAATTACTACAACAACAGCAACAACAACAACAATAATTTCACCTACACAAACCAAACTGCAGGACACTATAAAAATGTAAAAAAGTAACAGCAGCAGCAGCAGCAATTCTACGCTGAGCAGGATTAAGCACAATGGCACACGCTAGAACGCTTTCAGCGAGAAATCGAGTGTAATAATTTTTGTAGAAACGCAAAAAAAAGAAGAAAAAAAAAGATACTAAAACGAGTTGAGCTGCATGTCAGTGCCGTTGTCTGAGTCCAAATACAAGTAGAGTCGCTTCGAGTCGTCCAACTACCAATCTAAAAGGTGCAAGTTGTAAAACTTTCCAAAAGGACAAACAGTGTACGCTGATAGTAAGAATTTATGTGCCACAGCAGCATATTTTATAAACTTAAGGCTGCCGGCCGCATGCAACTTCATGTGGCGCAAGTGTTTGCGGTTTGTGATAGTTACATATGCGAGAGCAGTTTGAAAGGTATCTATGCTAGTCTCTATTTAGCTATTATTTAAACTTTTTCGCATCTGACACTTCATGCTTAAAATAAAAGTATGTTTCTATGTCCGGTATGGACGTTGAAATCAATCAACCGATGAGTTCTAAACCGGTTTAATTTGAAAGGCAACAATGCAAGTTGAATTATAGACTACTACAACTATAAATTAGGCACATTCGGTTCATTCACGTAGTCGAATTTCGAATTTTCCCATAAAAATGTTTCGCTTTTTATTGTGTTTTATTGTACAAGCCCCAACATATTCTGGACTCGCTGCAATAATAAAACAAGTACAAAAACAGATGATTGCAGCATGCTTTACCAAATTTTGAGTACGATGTAAAAAAAACTGGTATTTTTTAGTATGTTTTTATGTGAGCCCCAACAGAAGCGAAACGGAAAAGAGCAGAAAGAGCGACCGAAACACTCGTACAACACACGCCGGGTATCTGTAAATTTTATTTAAAATAAAAGTTTTGTACTTTCAATCCATCTGCATTATTGAAATCAACTTTAAAAAAAAAATACGCAGATTTAGTTTTTTTTTTCAAATCAACAAAAAATGCAAAAATATGTGACAATTTGTCAGAGCTCACAAACTTTTATTTTTATTTTTTTTTTTTTTTTCAAATCTCTTTTTTTTTTTTTTTTTTTTGTTTCTAATCGTAAAACTAAATTTATGTAGGTACAAAATTTGTATATTGTTTGCTTATTTCTTATACTCAAACGACGACTTACAAAAATATTTGCCAAGATTCTTATCAAATCACTTAGTTTTTGGTTCAAAAGGTCAAGCTTTTAAATGTGTATCAGGATTAAGTAATTGAATTTGTATGGAAAAAATCAACGCAAAGCAGCAATTTGTTGTCGCTTTGAAATACTTAATCCCAAAATAATTTCGTAAGAAGAAATAGAAAAATGAACCAACAAATTGAATTTTCTTGAGCAAGTGTAAACTGCTGCTGCTTTTGCTGCTGTTAAGGACACTCGTTATCTAATGAACTTAGCAACATTTGACTTGAAAGGATATGTTTGTGAGTGTGTGTATGTGTAAGATTGTGTGTCAGGTGTAGCTGCTTACGCACGTGCGTCTGTATGTGTAAATGCTTTTTGCGGATTAGTCTTTATATAAGGGATCAAGTTACTGCTATTTTTGATTCTTTTGTAATTTATTTGCTGCTTCGGTGTTTATGAAGCAACGAATATTTTTATTTTTATTACAGATGTTGATGGTGGGTTTTTTATTATTTTTCTTTATTATTCAAAAATTTTTTTACATTTATTATATGTGACGCAAAGAAATTGTTATTTTTGTACAAAATTATTATTGATGAGTTTAAAATATTCTTTTTTTTTTTTTTTCTTGATAGGACATGGTCATCTTTGAACTACTACATTTCAGAAACTGGGCATATGTTCATCATAAAAACATTTCCAAAACTCTAACGGTTAATAATAACCACCACAGTTGTTATATTGAGTTGTATCAAACCATTGATCCAATTCCCAAAAGCTATCTACGTCACTGGTGACCGAAATTTCGTATGACGGGTTTTATAGTTTCGGTTCGCTCGAACTTAAAGTTTATTTCCATAAATATAATCCTCCCCAACTACGTTTTCAATGACTTTAATGATGATCTGAAAACCCACATTTATTGTTCTACACTTTCTTTTTCCTATAAAGGGGGCGTCACACAGCCCTTGGGATGGCCTAAGGCTTGGAAAAAAATATCAAATATTATATGCTGAAATCACACAATTAATAAGTTGAATGTCGAATATATTGTAGGTTAAGGCCAACGAGTTTAATGGCTCAAACTATATTTACGGCATATCTGTAAATTGTTGTAGAATTCAGAGAGAGAGAGAGAGAGAGTGCGTTTGATAGCTCATTCGCTGCTTAATCTGCGCTTTTGCTGCATTTTGGGGCACTTCACCATGCAACGGCGGTATTCAGCGAGTTCAGTCTTTATATAAATTTTTCTTAACCAATGAAATATTGTGGAGCTGAAGCAGCAGCAGCAGGAGTACTAGGGTTGCCTTTTCAGTTTTTCATGCATTGAAGCATGTATTTGGTTTTTACTTTGTGTGCATTCAGGCGTTTTATGGCCTAGAATGAGGACGAACACTACAACAAAAATAACCACAAGGCATGCCACACTGACACATATAGTATACATAGTATAAGTGAAATATACAACTATGCAATGGTTTTTTTTTTTTGTTTTTTTTTTTTTGCCATTTTAGAGGGTCGCACTTCATTCCGCTTGGCTTTTAATGTTACTCAGAGCCCAGTAGCCTAGCGCCTGAAGGTATGCAAATACATTTTCTCATTTAACATTGAGCAGTAAAAGGACTGACTATTTACTTCGACGCGGGCGGCGGTGGTAGATTATACTATATGTGTACAGTTTGGTCTAAATACTTTGACCTTGTCGTCATATTTGTTGAGCATGAAAGAGAAAGATTGAAGTAAGATTGAAAAAGAATGTGCTTGGTTATGCGATTCGAAGTGAACTTGTTTTAACAATAATTATACGTTCCAGTTAGCAGAATGTAAAAATTTATAATTTTATGCATCAAAAAATCATGTTTAATAATTTCTTATATTGTAAAAAGTTGCTTTGTAGTGTAAAAAAATTAATGAAAATAAAGAGAAAATTTTTAGTTTTGTATATTTTGTCCTCTTTAAGATATTTTTTTTTAAAGTGAAAATGCACAATTTTTAATTTCATTGCATTTTGTTGCGCTTCACCTTTCGTTTCTCATTAAAAAAAAAGAAACATTTTCTGTTTAGGAATTGTGCAAATATTATGGAAAATGAGATTTTTTCATGTTGTTGCCAAGATTTTTTGATAAGCTTCAAACAATTTTGTAGAAAACTTAATTAAGTTTATATTTTGAAATACATAAAGTGAAATTGAGTTGAAACAAAACATTTCTTTTTTTTTTTAGATAAGTCAAATTGGGAATAGCAAATTTTGGTATATTTTAATTTTTAATTTGGCTCTGTCGGTCGTTTCGAAACTCATGACTTTTTGAAATGCGACACGCGTCACACTTTGATTATTTTTACATTTCATTAAAATATATAAACTTGCGATTTTATTAAGCTTTGATTTGTTAAAGCTCAATTCATACTGTTGCAATCGACAAATTTCAAACAATTTTTCCTTCTTCCACAGTAATTGTTGCGCTTAAATTAACAAAAAAAAAAAAAAAACAACAAAAAAATTACAAAAACTTTTTATGTTAATTGAAATTAGATTAAAAAGTTTTGAACAATTAGCGAACTTCCGCTGGCAAAAGAGTAAGAATTATTTTTTGCTGCCTACTTTTCGGCGACACTGTAAGAAAATTTTGATGTAAAATTTGATTGTTTAATTAAACAATTAATTGTTTTGAAATTTGCATTAACCCACAACGAAAATAATACAAAATGGTTGCCTTAATAAAATTTGATGTCGCAAAATTTTCGCTTGAAAAATTTACTTAATTTAATTAAAACCATTTGTTGCATTAATTGAATTTTTTTCTCACACTGTAATAAAAATCAATGATTGCTATTTTTTTACGAATTTTTTTGTATTTGTTTTCTTCGACTTATACTAGATATCTTGCCTCGACATTTTTTTCGCTTTTCATGCTATTTTAATTCCTTTTGCGGCATTCAATTTGCATATTTAATTGGATATCAACAAAAGCAGCAGACTTTCGTCGCTGAC
This sequence comes from Leucophenga varia, assembly GCA_018903435.1. NCBI lineage: Eukaryota > Metazoa > Arthropoda > Insecta > Diptera > Drosophilidae > Leucophenga > Leucophenga varia. Next base: position 374,711 of record JAEIFJ010000640.1, read on the forward strand.
TTTGCTGCGAACTGAATGGAGTGTGCAAAGGACGAATGGACCAGAGAATATTCGGAAATCAGTAGGGCGTTATGTTAGCTGTGCTTAATCGAAGCAGATTGTTGCTGCTGCTATTTCTAGTTGCGATTTTTCGTATCTGAATCTTTTCACAGCTGAAACAATTGTTACGCCTGATTAGAAACGTTTTAATTTAATCCTTTGTGATTTGCCATTACGCATTCGAGTTGTTTCATCAGATTTATACACTGAAAATGAATCACAGAAAAAAAAGCATTTGGCTGCTACAGCTATTTCAGTCGAGAGATTCGATTTGATTGTTTAATCATGATTTAGCTGTAATTGTATTTACAGTTTTTTTTTTTTTTTTGTTAATGATTTGAAGTAGCAATCGAAGTAATTTTAAGGCTCTGATTAAGCATATTAGTAGCACATTAAGCAAATCACTTTGACATGCAGGATTTTCTTTGTACGTGAATAGTGCTGATCTTTTATATAATACAATTTTTTTTTATCTTTCAGAATGGAATTTATACTGAATATTCAACCTGAACATGTAAGTTTGATTTGTTTATTTTTTTTACTTTGGTTTAAAATGAGAAAATAAATTTATATATATGTGTACAAACGATGTGTGCTGGGAAGCAGTGCTGCTTATACGAATTTACACTCAGACACAGAATTCAGTTAAGTTGAGGTTCTGCGCACGTCTTTGACATGAATAAATTGAGAAATATTCAACATCAATGTAAAGCAGTATAGAAAAAACAAAAATATTAAAATATAAAAAAAAAAAAAAAAAAAAAAATAATATAAATAATACAAACAAGAAAGAACACTGAAGTCGAGTATGCTCGACTACAAGAGACCCTGTTCCCAATTTTTATACAAAAAGTCAAAATATAGTTAACTTCTGTAGAGCCCATGCTCAAATACCGTCACACGAAACTTTAAATAGATCATGTATGATCATCAGTTGCATAGATAATATTCCTTAAAGGGATTGTGTGAGGACAATGGTCCGTTACAACTCAAATTGTGGTTCATATAAGAAGCATTTACATGTGTCAAATTTTAAGCAAAAATGCAGATACATGTATCAATAATTTTCTTGAAAAAGATATAAAAATGGAAGGTGAGTTTGTATGGGAGGACGTTTTTAAAGGAGGTGAGTTTGTGTGGGGGTGTTTGTGTGGGGATTCTTGTCATCTCGGTTGTGTAGTCATATGATGACAGTGGAAGTGCTTTTACCCAACTTGGATTAAAGACTTTATAAACTATTTTCATACAAAAAATGGAAAATGGCGCATAGAATATATGTTCTTTATGGAGGTTCCGTATGACTATTTTAATAGCGTTATAAACTTTCCCACAAACTGATAATATCCGTTCACGCAATGTGTGGCTGGTAAAAGTTTCAGAATATGTTTATGGAGGTTCGATGCTATTTTATGCGTTTACTTTCAAAATCCGTCCATGTGTGGCTGGTAAAGTTTCGAATATGTTGGCCTTATCTCTTATAGTCTCCGAAATAAACGTTTTCATACGCAGGCAGGAGGATGGACGGATACAGGCAGGCGGGTGAACAGGCAGACTCGCCTTTCAATGCTGATCAAGAATGAATATACTTTATAGGATCCATCAAGCCGCTAAACATACATTTCATAAACTTAATATATCCTTTTCCTTTCGGGTACAGGGTATAAAAACAAGCTAAAACTTTAATTACGTCAGAACCGAAGCTCGAATACCCATCAAACATAACTTTTAATATGATCTTCATAGTATTTCGTTATAACCTAGAACACTAGAAGATTGTTAAAAAAAGTTCATTTTGATAGAACCAAACATATTTGAATAGATAAGAAAATAGCAATTAAAGCGATGCATTGATTTGAGGACTTAACATCTCAATCAAGAACACAGCAGGTTTGATGGGGTTCTATTTAAAAACTGTTGGTTAATATGTGGATAGAGCATTTCTTAGAGAATATTTATATTTTTTCAAAGTTTTAGTTGAGAATTAAGGTACGAGCATTATTATTTACATTTTCACAAAAAAGCAGAAGCATCGGAGATAGGGAAAGAAATATTGGTTTCCAGCAAATTACCGCCTGAAGTTTTTTAAAGATAGGATTAAAAACCTAAATTGGAAACACATTTCATCTATTTTTTTTTTAATTCAAGTTGATAATTTACTTGAAAGATGTTAATTTATGAGGAACTTGAAAGATGTTAATTTATGAGAACTTTACAGGCGTGTATTTCAAATTATGTTAAAATACGATTATGCCTTAAATCATGAAATTTTGTAGCGTACAAAAAAAAAAAAAAAAAAAAAATAACAAGCTTTAAAATAGTGAAAAAAACAAAAGATATATTTTATATGTATGTATATGAATGAATAAATATTCAATGGCTTAGAATGCGACGGCTTTAGTTTATACCAAGTTTAGGCACTAAAGCGAAACAATACTTTTCTTACTTGCATCATTTGACAATAAGAAAAAAGTGTTTAACCCAAAAAAAAAAAAAAAAAAAAAAAATGGCAAACATAAGCATAGGCCAAGTTAAATAGAATAACAAATGAGCTAATAACACAGTCGGAGGCCGTTGTAACACGTGATCATATCAGCTAGAAAAACAATATTTAGCATACAAGAATATAACGATGCCTTATCTTTCTAGGCTTCCTTTTCTTCTGCCTCTGCTACGTCTGCTACTTTGAAGAATTATTCTAAGTCATTGTCTACATATACAAATAACATATGCATAGATGAGTGTGTCTGTGTGTGTGTGTATATGTTACAGTTTAAGTGGCATTAAAGATTTGCAAGTAGCCTAGAAGTAAAGTAAGTAAAAAATGCTGCACGCAAACAGCATAGAAAAACAATGCAAAATATCCTTTAATACGCTTGCCATTTAAGCGTATTAAAGGATATGATGCGATTTAACTAGCAAAGTCCTTAGCTGCCGCGGCATGAACTGGCTTAGCTTAGCATGGCTTGGCTTGGCTTGGTTTCGTTCGACTTAACTAGATACAGTTCGATGCCGCTTTATGCATAGAGTTGTACGCAGAGACGAGTTCTGAATTTTTATAGAGCCCGCAGTGCTTTCGCTATACTCGTATGTTTGGCATTTATATTATAACTAATAAAAATAGAGTGCTTGAAATATTTAGAACACATGTGAAGTTTTTTATTTGCAGTGCTTTGCGTTTATACATTTAAATAAACGCTTAAGTTTTGATAGAATAGAAGTGCTCGACGTTTTATTAAATTCAAAGCAAATGATTAAAGAAAAGAAAAAAACTTTAAGTTATACAAGTAGTATTATGCGCAAAATAATCTATTCTGAAACTATAAAACTATTATTGGTAACGCTACATTATAAAATCGAACAAGAGTCATTATCATTTCGTTATATTTAATATTTAAAAACTTTTGGGAACGTTTGTAGTTGCATGTTTTTTTGGCATAATAAAAAAAATACAACAACCAACCAAAAAGCTTTAAGTTTGTCTTGCCAGATACTTCGATAAAATTTTATTTTTATGTTCACAGACAATAAAATGTGAAAACATGTAAGGTAGAATTCGAATAAAATGTGTTTTTTTTCAATCCAATGTTTTTCTCAAAAATAGTTTTAAAGCATTTTTGAAAGAAATTAAATTTAATTCGCATATTTTGTGTATTCGAACACGAATGTTATTAACTGACAGTTTCATTGATTCGTTACACAATGCATTATTTTACGCTGACATTTGATTGTCAGTTTCGCATATTACATACAATAATGCAACACATTCAGGTGAATTTGATATGTTACTACTGAATGATTTTCATGTTACAAACAATTGTATTCATAATCAGGTTGTCGAGCTATGTTGTTGAAAGCTATGCAAATTAGTTAATAATACATCATGTTTATGTTGTGTCATGCACATTGTTCACACGTTTTGTAGGTGTCAGTGTTGTAATTGTATTTAAATAACTAAAGTTGATTGATGTATCTAAGGTTACAAAACTTAGTTTGACTTTCATTGGATTGATTTTCTACTTAAGTTACAAATTCATTTGGATAATTTCTTGATTTATATTTAGTGTATTTGTTGACTTTAATATTTTTATGTTATTTAGCTAAAAATGAAAGCTATAATGTTTTTTTTTTTCAGTTGAATCTAAAAAACAAAGGAAAAAAATTGTATTATTTCTCTGCGGGAAGTAAATACGCAAACTTCACAAATATGAATGATAAAAGCTGCATGATAAAAGCTGTTTATTTTGATTAAAAAAAATGTGGTGACAATATTGATTGTGGACTTAAATCTTTAAGTTATGAAACCTTTTAGCCATGATATGAACTTTATATAATTTTCGTAAAGTTCGTCACTCTATTTTTGATTCAATAAAACACAAACGAGAGTCTACACAACTCCATCTATTCGAATCGATTAGATTTTCCTATTAAAATAAACATTTAAGCTACTCCCTAAACAATGTTGTTTGTTTTTCGCATATTATTCAATTTTTTTTTTTTTTTTGCCTTAACTTCCACTTAACATAATATTCATGAGATAAATCCTGCTATCATCATTCTCAATCGTAAGTCCAATACATTTATCGCAGATTTGATAAATGTACTACAATTGTTTTGCTAATAAACTCAAATGTGAGTCAATATTTCATGTGAAGTCTTACGCAGTCACGATACAAATATAAAAATAACTCATACGCAATGTAAGCCGCCGCCAAATACAAAATCGAATAGAACAGACTCGACAGATATAAGGGAGCTAAGTGAATATATACAATGTCATGCATGAAACATTTGTCTCTATGTGACTTTCAAGTGTTGCTAATGCAAATTCTATTATAACGCTTCGACTTTGACATTATTTGACTTCGAAAGAACGAAAGAAGGCACACTTAACTATGTTGCTTCTGTAAGCAAGAAAAGAGATTTACGATTTTTTTCGCTTACACACGCGAATATTTCGCCAAAGAAAAAGATTCTTTGCGTGCCAAATGAAAAGTTGCCATTCATAAAGCGTAAAAGATGAGTTTAAGTACAAAAATGTTTAAGTGTGTGTGTGTGTGTGTATGTTTGTGTGCATGAATGCAGACGCCCTGCGGTGTTTTTTGTAGCATATTTCAAGGCGCACAAGTAAAACTCATACGACAAAGGCTTAATGCTCGCAGCAGTAGCTCGACTTTGACACGGTGTTTTCTTAGATAGAAATAAAGTCTTTTGTGCTGAGTGGGTAGTCTTCTCTTTTCTTTGTATAACATATATTTCATCTAAATGTAAGCGCATTAAATTTTTATGCTTTTTAAATAGCAACATTTTCTTCTCGGTTGAAACAAAAAATTTACAACAATATTTTAATTAAGCAACGTTTGGCATATGTCAACAAAAATTAAGCCGTTTTAAATTGTTTTCTTTTGCATAATGTACAAAATACAAAATTCTATCTTTATTTAACGCACAATGAAACCATTTTTGTGTATATCTCTCAGCGCTTTTGTTGCAAATGTTGCATTGAGGCTGCCAAACAAAAAGACAGACAGACAGACGGGCAGACGGACTGACTGTGCGGCAAGTTGCCTGATTTTTACCTACTTCCAAACCTTTACCACATTCGTTGCATCGTTTAGTTTCATTCATACCACGCCCATTAGTAAGCAGCTTCTTTTATATAATATTTTATATACATAGGTACAGTGCACGCTCGATAAAGTGAACACTCTAAAATGTGAACGCAATTCTAATTCATGAACAATGCGAGAATGCTTTATCAGTTAGGCTCCCATTTTCGAAATAAGTGATTTGCTTTTCAAAAAAAATGTTTATTATCTTATAATTCTCAAACAGTTTAAGCATATAAATATAGGAGTTTCAACGTAATTGGTAGTCTTTGTGTAAATAGCAATAATAATATTTCTATCTCACTTTACGGTTCCCGTTCTAGGTCTGTACAAATTTTTATAGTACAGAGTTGTCATGAATTATTAAAATTTGTTACACAGCCATATTCTTTTTGTAGAGGATATGAATAAAAATTTCTGCGAGTATTGGGCTTTTAATTCGTTCACTTTATCGAGCATCCACTTTATTTTTGTTTTTTTACCATTTTTATTCGGGAATATTTAGTGGCAAAGCAAGCTTCATGTTGCCTTGGCATACATTTTTTTTATTATTTTTCTTTTTGATAAGCATCTCTCTTTGTTGTTGGTGATGAGTCTTTTTTGTATATTTTATTTTTCAGTTACATTTTCAAATTGAAAAGATTTATTTTTTTTCTCTTTGTGCGTTGTGCAAGTTAAATTTAATATGCAATTTGTGTAACTAATTTCTTTTTAAATTTCACTAAATCATTTATTTGAATATGACAGCTTTAAAACTTTGCATTAGGTACTTAAAAAAATTTTATTTCGAATTAATAATGCTTTTGATATGCTTATTGCTCACAGCATTGCTCTTTATTAAGTCGTAATAGTAATTAATTCTTACAAGTCAACGCATAATAAATTTAATTAGGCTTTTGGAATTTATTTTTGTTTGTATTAAGCTTCAAAAGCATAATAAATTAAGTAGACATAGTAATATATTCTCTATGCTCCCATGAGATCTTTGTCTTATATTTAATTAATAAGTTGAAAAAAATTTCTTGCGCATATGATAAGTAACGCACCTTATTAATAACTAATGAATATAATTGTTTAATCATAAACTTTTATAATTAATTCATAATTTATAGGAAAAAGTGTGTTTTTTTTTTCAATTACTAAAACAAAACGTGAGAGATAAGTTAAAAAGCTATAATATAAAATTGCACAAAGAATCGTGAGTTTAATTTAATTGAATAAGAAAGAAAATAAATAATTGAGCGTAGCCTAAAAGTATGCAAAAATATTTTTTAAATTATTTTATTTAATTATTTATTTAAACCATGGTCGCAGAATCAAAGATTTTTTCTCATTCGAAAGAGCATAGATAAAAGGGAATACTATTCACTAATACATGTGTATATAATATGCATTTGGTCCAAAGTGCTCGCTCTTTTTATACCCACCACACATAAAGGGTATTTTATGTTGTCAGTAACTTTATAACGCATTAAAGGAGACGTCATAGAGTCCATAAAATATATATTTTTGATCAACGAGACGAATCGATCTAGCCTTGTCCGCCCGACTGTCCGTTTGCTTGTTTCTTCACACTTAATTCGGCCATTTTAAAATATATTAAGCTGAAATTTGAAAGTTAAGCATTTCTCATCAAACACTAAATCAGGTATAACAAGAAAGAACGCTGAATTCGAGTATGCTCGACTGCAAGATACCCTGTACCCAATCTATATGAATCCTTAAGTTAGGTTCTATTTTACTACCATACCTCATTGAATTGGATTTTCATAGAACAACTTAAAAAATCGGGTATATCTTTGAATGGGGTTTTACGTAAAATTTTGTTTTGATGTAAAAAAAATTTGAAGTTTTTATGTAAAAACCCAAAATTTTCGGGAAAATTTGTATGGGGGCTATACCTAAAATTTTGTTGGTCCTACCCATATTGGGATATTTTATTGGGACTATCATAGACATAACTTATACTAAATTTGAACTTCCTGGAATAAAAAACAATGACGTTTTTATGCAAAACCCCAAAATTTTGGGGTAGATTTGTAGGGGGGGTACTCCTCTAAATGGGTCTAGAGAAAAACCGTTTGTAAGTGCACACTTGACGGCGTAGGAGAGTCTAAGCTTCAATTTTGAAAGCTCTACCTCTTATAGTCTCCGAAATAATCGTTTTCATACGGCAGACAGCATGACAGACGGACAGACGGACGGACGGACGGAAAGACAGACATAGCTAGTTCGACTCCCCTTCCAATGCTGATCAAGAATATATATACTTTATAGGGTCTGTCTAGCCTCCTTTTGTGTGTTACATACATTCGCACAAACTTAATATACCCTTTTACCCTTTGGGTACAGGGTATAAAAATGAAAGTGGCACGTCCATTATTTTTAGTTTGAAAATTGTTATAAATATTGTGTCTAAACATGGATTGTATCAGACCATTGAACCCTACCCAATCAGATACCCCACATTGATGATCACACATAAACAATTCAAAGATTCGTGTGACTGGTTTTTTAAGCATCGGTTCCACCGAAGTAAACGTTTTTCCTTGTTTTACTTAATTTATTGTAGTGCGAATGCTATCGAGAGCTTTTAGCAAATCTCTCAAAAATCAACATTTTATATATTTTTATCTACTCTATTATCAAAAAAAAAAAAAAATTATTACTAAGTGTTTAAACAAACATTTATGCACATCAATTTTATTAAAAGTAATTTAAAATTTTTTTTTTTTTTTTTTTTTTTTTTTGTTTTTAGCTTTGTGCATTTAAAAACCAAAAATCATCTTAAAAATCAATTTATGAATTATTTTTGTCTAAAAAATACAAAAAGTAAGGCGTTGCAGCTTGAGTATTATAGATTTTAATTTGATTATGTTATTTTGTTGCATATAGAAACATTTTCATATTTATTGAAGCATATCAATTAAAAAATAATGTATGTACAAAACTCTCAACTCGAAAATTTGTGGATATATGCATTTGCTGAAGGTAAAAATTTTGTTTGAATAATAAAAACTAAAAGTGCAGTGAATTGGGTTGTTACTAAATAATAATAGCTGACAAAAAGTATGGCAAACATATTTTTTTTAGATATCTTACATTTTGTTTTATTTTCTGAATACTAAAATATATATTGTATTTGGGTGAAGTCAATGAAAACTATTCTTTTTCCATTTTTAAAAAGAATTAAACGACAAAAAAATATATATAAATTTTATTATAATATTTTATTTAAGAAAAACTATGTACCATACAGCATTGTTGCGTCGATAGCGTATGGCGAGTATTAAAACTACTGTGCTGCCAATGTGAAAGTTAATGTTTTCTTTCTTGAAATAAATATGCAATAAAACTCAACTGCAAGCGTACCAATGTAGAACCAATTTATCTAAGTTTAGACATGCTGACTTAGGAAATGCCATCGAACGTTGCTGCGAGCAAATAAGTAAATGTTCGATGTATTTAGAACTTCTATGTAACTTGACCCATATGTATGCTTTCTTTAGCTATTTTTTTTTTAACAGCTGCTATACATGTCCTTTGTACTTCAATTTTTCTTTCGTTTTTATACTATTTTTTTTCTCTGTTTTTTTTTTTTTTTCGTTGCACACATTTGTTTGTTCCGATATCAGTTTATTGTTTGTTGCGGTTTTGTACTGTTGCGGCTACAAGACCACAAATTGCAATTGATGTTCGCCGACTCGACTCAACACAACTCCACTCGACACAACACGACTCGATTCGATTGCGTTTTTGCCATTTTAATCGTTTTTTGTTCACAATACTTTAGCCGGTTTCATTTTCATAGTTTGTAGCTCATCGCGGCTTTGCATTTAGTTTAGTTTTTTTTTTTTTTTGCGAAGCGTTTATTGATTGCACATGTTTCGCATTCTGCACATAGAAAAAGAGATCTTTTGTTTAGCAATATTTTTGTGTGGGTGTAAATGCCTTTCAATATGCACTTTGGCGAAATAAAGCATATTGCTGACATTGAAGAGTTTGTGTAAACTTATTACAAAATTACACTGTGCGATAAAAAACATAGAAAAACAGACAGACAGACAGATGGACATGGCTACATCCATTTGTTTCGTCGCGGTGATCAAGAATATTATATATACTTTATGGGGTCTTAGATACCTTCTTTATTGCGTTACAAATTTTACGACTGAACATGTTTTGCACTATGTGTGACAAGTATAAAAACAATTCCAAATTGACCTAAAGTCAGCTAAATAGTTCAAAACGTTTACACCAAACAATTTACAGTTTAAATTTTAATTAAATCTGCAAAACATTTGCATTATATACGAGTCTATAACAAATAATAAATAATTTTCCAATTACAAAGAATTCAAAACACATTAGATTTTCCAAAACATCAAAATTCCAAAATTTAATTATGTACTTTAGTAACAAAATAATGCCAAGTACATACTTGTATGTCATACATAAAATTATAATAATATTAAATTATCACACAATTAATATGCAAATTACAAAATACAAAACTATCGAAAAGAGCATACATATGTGTATATACTTGTATGTATGTAACACTTAAATTGCATTATGTAATTATTTACACAATACAAATTGGCAAAAATTTGGAAACGAATATTTTTGCAAATATAAATAAAAATTTTAGCGAAATTGCAATAAAATGATTAAATTATAATATTAACTAATTAAAATGAAACAACAAACAAATGAATAAATAAATGAGCAATAAGTGCAATTTGAATGGAAAATTAAACAAATCCTTGCAATAATATCAATAAAATTTAATTGTTTTGCTTGTCAAAGAATGCAACGCCTAGAATTAGGCAACACTTAATAAAAAGTGTTCAAAAAGTGACAATGGCGATGACGTCAGCGCACTAATTAATTTTTGCATTTAAACTAAAATAATTAATTGGCTTTTGCATATACTTGAATTAAAATGCGACAACGTTTTACTTCAAGTCGTTAATTATGTAAATGTATATGAATATTTATTTTTTTCCTACTTCTTCTATGCTCAGCCAGCTGCATTTAGCAGAATGCTTAATTCTAATTAGCAATTCATTGCGAGAGCGAATAAAAAAAAAACGAAAACATTCTGAAAATTTTGCCAAGCAGTTAAAGGACCTTGTAGCATTTTGAAGTATTTCATTTTTTTTTTGTGAATGCCAAACGAAAGTGAATTTATTAAGGTCAGCTAAGTGCCGCATTAGCAGATAATTTTTGGAGCAGAAATATGTTTTTCTGTTGTTTTATAATTTTTTTGGCAGTAAAACGAGCAAACAATTTCAAAGTAGAAAAAATTGTCAAGAAATTATTTCGAAAAATGTATAAATTGATTGCCGAAACTGTAGCTACACGCATACGGATACAATTAAGCATAATTTTTATACTGTTTTTCTGTACAAAACCATTCGTGGCAGCTGGTAATATTGTTGCCAATCAGCAGCAGCAGCAGCAACCAGAACGGCAACGCTTTAACCGACTACTTCAGCCAGCGCTACAATTCAGCGATGATTATGATTATAATGACAACGATTATGCGAATGATTTATTCTATTCAAAATTTTTTGATCTGTCAAATGTCGCCGCCGCAGGAGGAGATAACACATCCGAAGATAACAAAAGTAATGATGAAAAAGAACACCAGTGTAATGAGAATCCTTGTAAAATGGCTGGAGCTGAACTCTTAAAAGGTAATCCACGTGAAAAGGCGGCAAATATAGCACAGAAGGCAGCACACGATGCCAAAGCCGCATATGAAGCACAAATGAGTATGGCATCGGAGGCAGCACAACATATTAAAATGGCTTTAGCCGATAAAGCAATGCTCTCAGCCAAATCCGCGGAGGCCGCAACGGCAGGCAAACAACAAATTGTTGAGCAATTGATGAATGATATACGCGAAGCAAAGGCTGTGGTACGTGAGGAATCGTTGGCATTGCAAACCACTGAAGAGTATATGAATTCAGCGCTTCTGGCATCACAAAATGCCGATGCACAGGTGCGCGCCATAGCTGAGGTTGTGGCTAAGGCGCAAGATAATTTGGAAATAAGTAATGCAGTTGCCTCGGGTACGCAGCAATCGTTGGGTCAGAAAATGCAAATACTCGATGCGGCAAAGCATCGTGTTGAATTTTTACAAAAGCAACTGAATGCAGCGCGTATGGATTTTGAAAAGACCAAGAAGCAAGCGTACGAGGCTGCATGTTCCGCAATTGATGCTAAACAAAAGGCAACACTTGTCAGGGAAGATCAGGCAAAAAAACTGGTACGACGTCGTCTACGTGGCCGCGGTAGTCGTCGTAGAGTAGGTGAGACTTGCAGTGGTGGATTGTAAAAAAGGGGAAGGGAAAAAAAATATTAATGAAAGACTCGATTTGTTTTTATTAAGTATTTTTATTTTGTGAATTATATTTGTTTAAGTTTAAAGATTGTTCTTAATATAATTGTTGCAATACCGTTTTAAAAAATTAACTTTATTTAATATCGAATCTGTACCCCTGTTCTGAATCAATTGGAATGACATCGTCTGCTTCACAAAACTTTTCAATGTCGTTGTTCAATTAAACTTCTTTGATGCACGTTCACACAGAATGTTTCTTAGTTTTTGATAAGTTGTGTGGGATCCACTGATTATTCATGTCCATAATATGCTGTATCCGCTTACTTCAGATGTTTAACCTACCTCACACACTTTAATTTTTCGATTATCCAATATCCTGCCATGAATTTTCTTACCGTTTTCCGGCAATATTTTTTGACGACATGAACGTTTGACGCCTGAATTCAGTAAACCGCTTCTGTGCCCATAAAATTTATGGTGTAGAGTCATGTTGTTTTTTTATTTTTTTGGTTTTTAAGATTTCTTCTATGTAACTTAAACCCGCCATCGTAACTAAATAGCTAATATTACATAATCTTCCTGATCGCACAGTATGAGTATAACAAATGACTCTGTAGGGTATTATCATGTGAAGGGTATTATACTTTTATCAAAAAGTTTTGTAACGCACTAAAGGAAACAAATGAGACCCATAAAAGTATATATATTTTAAATCAGCAGATCTGTCTGTCTATTGGAAGGTGATCCATTCGCTCAGTTTTATAGATATTGTCTCTATTTGAACGCCCACGCCCACTCTAAGTAGCTCCATACAAGTACAACTCATTTTGCTTGAAAAATCTTTTTATTTTAGCATTTTTATACCCTGTACCCAAAGGGTAATAGGGTATATTAACTTTGTTACACACAGAAGGAGGCTAGATAGACACTATAATGTAAATTCTTGATCAGTATTGAAAGAGGAGTCGAACTAGCTATGTCCGTCTGTCCGTCCGTCATGCTCTCTGCCGAAAACGTTTATCTCGTAGTCACGAAAATTTTGTGTGACTGGTATAAAAACTTCGGTTCAATCAAAGTGATCGTTTTTTTCTTGTTCAAAATTAATTAATTAAAAAATGATATTGAAAATATTATCAAATTAAACAGTTTAAATCTGATCAATTTAATTTAAATAAGTGCTCCTTGACTTCTATGATTTATATCATTGCTTAGAACAATTTTAAGCACGTCAACACAGTCCTTTGTGGATGGATACAGCAAATGCAGCATGTTTTCAAAAGATAAAAGTAGCACGTTAATTAAATTGTGATTTTCAATTTATTTCACTAATCAAACAAAGCGAAAAAGTCACTTCAAACGTTTCTATTCTGACTTCTAACTTTTGACAAATTTTTTGATGAAATGACGCAGCAAATTAAATACATACAACATACGAAAACACTAACTAATTTTTTCTGCTGCAATTCTATAAATGAATTTTAGCAAAATTTCATTATACAATCTTTCATCGCCTCTCACAACACAAAATCCAGCTTGGCACACCTAATGCGATTTTCAAATAATAATGAATTTTAAATCATAATAAATGTCTATCAAAATTGCTTCTACTAAATATTTGCATGGTTGATCCTTTGGTATAGCAACTAAATTTTCATTTCATATCCTTTCAAAAAAAATAAAAAAATAGTAAAATTGACCACAACCGCAGTTACAGTTGCAATTGCATTGATTAGTACTTGACTTTTGATGCTACTCAATGTTATACCCACTCGGTTGTACTATGAAGACCTCAAAAGTGCTTAAGCTAAAAATTCATAAAATTTTTATTCATTGCACATGCATGTGTGTGCGGCAAATGACATTCATTGAACAAAAAAAAAAAAAAAAAAGAGCACTCAACATATTGTAAAATGTGTTTTATTTTTCTGATTTTTGTTTTTAGTTCATATATACGGCCTGGACTCTACGTATTTATATTGCCGTACAAAAAATGTTGCAAAATCAAAAGGAAAGTGCTGCAAATTCTCATGATTGCTATTCTATTCGAGAACTTTTATAGTCGTAAAAATCAATTATTCATAAATGGTTTCGACATTGTCGAAGCGAGGCTACCATTGCCTTTTATTATTGTAGCTAAACTATTTGGTCTACTCTGAACTTTGCTCTGCTCTTCGTTGTTCAATTATTCAACTAGAAAGTACAATAAGCTTCATAGATACTAAATATGTCGATATACTGTATGAGTCGGTATGTCGTCTCTATTTTTATGGACTATTCTATTTGTTTTTGGTTTTTTGTTATTTTTTGTTTGATTTTCATTTTGAATTTAGTGCATAAATTTTTGTATTGAGTAAATTGCAATGCGTTTACTTGATTAGCCTTTTTGATTTTTGTGGCTACCATACTGAAATTTATTTTTGTTTTTTTTTTTTTTTGTAAAGTTTTCAGATAGTAGATTAAGTGCCATGAACAATGTTTATAGGAACTGTAAAATATTCTCTTTTACAAAGTAGGGACAACTAATTGCATTAAATTGTCGTAAAATAATTTGTAAGAGTTGAAGTTTTTATATTTTTGAATAAACTTTTACAAATGATTTTCGTTTTAATTTGTAATAAAAGTATTTCCATTAATTTATCGTAGCAAAAAATATTTAACAAACTCTAAAAACCATCATAAAAACTGAACGTGTCGCGAGGTATTCATAATGCGTGTGCAATTATTTTGCAGACCACGTCAAAAATTGTTTGCAATAAGAAAACGTGAAAGCCCCTATAAAGTGAATATCAATCGTTTGATAAAAAGATTTGAAAAAATGAATTTGTAACAACAACATTTTAGATAATAGTTTGCATTTAATTTTAACGAACTTTAAGAAAAGCGCCCTCTGCGCAAGAATATTTTAAACTTAACGATCTTGTAAAAGCGCCCTCTGCGCAAGAATATTTTAAAAATTAACGACCTTGTAAAAAGCGCCCTCTGCGCAAGTAAACATATAACATCATCAGCTGATGGCGTTGAGTGTAAATGCGCCCATCAGCTGATTAATTAACGATCATTTGGTTTACAATTCGACAATGCTAGCAAAAGGAAATCGTATAAAAGGGCAGCCAAATGCAGAATAAAGTCAGTCGTCTGATGAACGCCAACGGGGGTAAGTTCATCTGCCTAGTATGCCAAGTGCATACTAATAGGCAAATTTTGGACTCTTGAGTGCAAACTCAATTGAGACCAATACGCCGGCGCGGCGCTGTCACTAGCATCCCACAATAGATGGTCGAGGCTGGTTAGATAGTGCCCCGGCTAAGACTGACGCCGGCGCGGCGCTGTCACCAGCATCCCACAATAGATGGTCGAGGCTGGTTAGATAGTGCCCCGGCTAAGACTGACGCCGGCGCGGCGCTGTCACCACCATCAAGGCTGGTTGGATAGTGCCCCGGCTAGAGCTGACGCGTGGTCGCAGGTAATGGACGCGATGGTGGACAGCCTGCACCACAATGCGCCCTTTGGAAGGATGCCCCGCCAGAAGGTGGCCACCACGTAGCCGCGATAGTGGCTGGTGTGGACACCGATGGCGGGCATCCAATAAATATTGCTGACCATTGTAGATGGCCACCACGTAGCCGCGATAGTGGCTGGTGTGGACACCAATGGCAAGCATTTTGGTAAACTGCGGACCATTGTAGATGTCCACTACGTAGCCGCGATAGTGGCTGGTGTGGACACCAATGGCCGGCAGTGAATAAATTGCTAGTTTCTGGGATGCACTTCCAGGTGTGGGACGCTACTAAGCCGCGATAGTGGCCGGTGCGTTCACTCCTGGTGGGCATCCCAAGTATATTTAATAACCCCCCTAATATTATATCTTATTGTTCTTTCTTTTATTTTAAGTTTTTTTTTTACGTTTAATCTTAAATAAATAAATAAATATATATACAAATAAAATATATTCGTTATAAATTATGGCGCCCAACGTGGGGCCACACACTACAAGTGACGCCCAACCTAGTGGGTTGTCGTTATAAATTGGCGCCCAACATAGTGGCTTCGATACCCCCACTATCTACTCGACGCAGCGTTCGCATAATTAATAAGAGATTTACCAACAACGATGTTGTCAGCAGAGCAATTTAAACAACTCTTGGAAAGATTGCCACATGGTAATGCACGATATGGTTCACTTACGCAATGCTCAGCCCGTTTTGATGGAGAGCGTGGGCAAGCAAAAGTGGAAGAATTTATTGCTGCATTGACAACATATAAAAATGTAGAGAAAGTGAGCGACGCAGATGTTATTACTGGCATGCCAATGCTACTTCTTGGTGATGCTTCGGAGTGGTGGCGTGGTGTGGCTAGCGAATACAATTCTTTTGAAGCAATTGTACGACAACTGCGCTCCGCTTTTTCAAGTCCAAAACCCGCTTGGCGTATTTATGCACATATTTATGAAGGAAAGCAACAAAAGAATGAAGCTACCGACGATTTTATCAGACGCAAACGAGCTCTTTTTGCTCAAATGGATAAAATACCAGATGAAGAGCAACAGATTGATATAGTATTTGGCACGCTCCATAGTCAGATAAGAGAGCGAGTGTTCCGCCATAAAATAAAATCCTTAACAGAACTGTTAGCTGATGCTCGGAATCAAAATGGTTGAAGCCGAACTAGTTATTGAAGAGAACCGCAAAACAATTAACACTGGAGCCGGAGGAGCATACAGTGTAAACAAAGTTGTAGAAGCACCGGAGTCGTAGGAGCAACCGGACGGAGGTCCAACAAAAGACGATGTGAACGCAGTAGCCAGTGTAGCTAAAAGTGGTCCAACAAAAGAAGATGTGAACGCAGTAGCCAGTGTAGCTAAAAGTGGTCCAACAAAAGACGATGTGAACACAGTAGCCAGTGTAGCTAAAAGTGGTCCAACAAAAGAAGATGTGAACGCAGAAGCCAGTGTAGCTAAAAGTGGTCCAACAAAAGACGATGTGAACACAGTAGCCAGTGTAGCTAAAAGTGGTCCAACAAAAGACGATGTGAACGCAGGAAGCCAGTGTAGCTAAAAGTGGTCCAACAAAAGACGATGTGAACGCAGTAGCCAGTGTAGCTAAAAGTGGTCCAACAAAAGACGATGTGAACGCAGTAGCCAGTGTAGCTAAAGTGTAGCTAAAAGTGGTCCACGTTGCAGTTACTGTCGCCAAATGGGACATACATTTGAAAAATGCTTCAAAAAGCAAAATATACAGGCACAGGCACATCGCATGAGAGAAGGTCCAGTTTTCAACCACATCAATGTTAATCTAGGACGAGATGTGCCCACAGTAGATGTAAACGTATGTGGTGAAAATGGTCAAGCTTATTTTGACACAGGTGCACGTACTAGTGTTGCGGGAGAGCACCTTAAGAAACTAATGGATAAAAAGAAGTTTTCGTATCGTAAAGTTGATTGCGAAATTACACTTGCAGATGGTAGCGTTTCAACCCAGTCATGTCTGAGTACCAGATGCGCAATCGTTATCGGCAACAGAATGGAGTTGATACACTTCGTTGTCCTCCCCCATGCAAAAGGCAACCGAACTTTAATTGGCTCTGACTTTATGCAAAGATTAGGCATTGTCATCAATATGGGACAAAATTATTGGTACTTCGAAGATAAACCGAATGAGAAATTTGCATTTGGTAAACCACTACCAGTTGGCTTAAACTTGGATCAGATAGTACAGAAACCATTAAATCTACCATTGCAGTCAATTAAAAACAAACGCTCTTGTTGTGTTAACAAGCCCGATGATAAGTATATAGCAGACATGGAAAACAAAATCTTCCAAGAATCTGTTTCAAATGAAATAATCGAATTGACCAAGAAAGAAGACAAACTTTTTGGAGGTGTCAACTGGAAACCCAAGTTAACTAAATCTGATGTCATGAATGTTGAGTGCAAAATCATCAAAGAATCAGATAGAAATACCCTACTAATAGACGAAAAACGCCAACTCGACGAAACTTTTCAGCTGCATGAAACCGTTTTTGGGGAAATAGATGACCCCACACCATACGCTGAACACAAAATAGTAACAAGTGAACTAAAACCTGAAATCAACAAAATGCTTGATAAACGTATCATAGAAGAAAGTGAATCTACATGGGTTTCGCCAGTTGTAATGAAACCTAAAAAAGATGGTGTACCATATACCATTAAAACGGATGTAAGCGCTAATGCTATTGGAGCACTTTTACTCCAGGGGGAGTGTACAGATGAACACACCATAGAATATGCTAGTCGTCTGCTAAACCAAGCCGAAAGGAATTATTCCACTACTGAACGTGAAGTACTGGCCATTGTCTGGGCCTGTCAAAAGTTTCGCGGATATTTTGAAGGTGAGCAAATTATACTGAAAACTGATCATCAACCATTGAGATGGTTATTTACAACGAAGACTCCGTCCGGTCGCATAGCTCAATGTGCTTTACAGCTCCAGCAATGCGACCTCAAAATTGAGTATACGCCTGATAGGGAACTGCGAACCCTATGTGATATAAAACATGATGTAAAATTAATCACCGAAAATGAGTGCTTTGTTCCACAAATTACGCCATACCTCCGCAAGCTCACCAATGATTACCGGCTCGCCAAAGAAATCGAACAACGTTTGCAAGACCGCAACAAGACATACGTCGATAAAAAGCGTCAGCCACAACCAGACTTCAAGATTGGCACTAAGGTGCTAATCAATACACACGTACTTAGTCAAGCAGCCAAAGGTATCTCTTCCAAGTTTGTACCAAAGAGAGATGGTCCCTACGTCATACGGAAACAGGTTGGAACATCTCTATACGAAATCGCATCACTCAACGATCCTGAAACTCCTTTGGGAACTTATCATGCTTCAGCAATTACCAGTTACAGAGGCACTGATAACAGCGAGGTACCAGCACCTGTCCAGCACATTCGACGAAGAGGACGACCGAAGAAAACAATCCCTTAGATGTTGACATATGCTCGGGACGAATGCATATGTCAAAGGGGGAGAATGTAACAACAACATTTTAGATAATAGTTTACATTTAATTTTAACGAACTTTAAGAAAAGCGCCCTCTGCGCAAGAATATTTTAAACTTAACGATCTTGTAAAAGCGCCCTCTGCGCAAGAATATTTTAAAATTAACGACCTTGTAAAAAGCGCCCTCTGCGCAAGTAAACATATAACATCATCAGCTGATGGCGTTGAGTGTAAATGCGCCCATCAGCTGATTAATTTGAAATTAACGATCATTTGGGCGCTTTTTCTTTACAATTCGACAATGCTAGCAAAAGGAAATCGTATAAAAGGGCAGCCAAATGCAGAATAAAGTCAGTCGTCTGATGAACGCCAACGGGGTAAGTTCATCTGCCTAGTATGCCAAGTGCATACTAATAGGCAAATTTTGGACTCTTGAGTGCAAACTCAATTGAGACCAATACGCCGGCGCGGCGCTGTCACTAGCATCCCACAATAGATGGTCGAGGCTGGTTAGATAGTGCCCCGGCTAAGACTGACGCCGGCGCGGCGCTGTCACCAGCATCCCACAATAGATGGTCGAGGCTGGTTAGATAGTGCCCCGGCTAAGACTGACGCCGGCGCGGCGCTGTCACCACCATCAAGGCTGGTTGGATAGTGCCCCGGCTAGAGCTGACGCGTGGTCGCAGGTAATGGACGCGATGGTGGACAGCCTGCACCACAATGCGCCCTTTGGAAGGATGCCCCGCCAGAAGGTGGCCACCACGTAGCCGCGATAGTGGCTGGTGTGGACACCGATGGCGGGCATCCAATAAATATTGCTGACCATTGTAGATGTCCACTACGTAGCCGCGATAGTGGCTGGTGTGGACACCAATGGCAAGCATTTTGGTAAACTGCGGACCATTGTAGATGTCCACTACGTAGCCGCGATGGTGGCTGGTGTGGACACCAATGGCCGGCAGTGAATAAATTGCTAGTTTCTGGGATGCACTTCCAGGTGTGGGACGCTACTAAGCCGCGATAGTGGCCGGTGCGTTCACTCCTGGTGGGCATCCCAAGTATATTTAATAACCTCCCTAATATTATATCTTATTGTTCTTTCTTTTATTTTAAGTTTTTTTTACGTTTAATCTTAAATAAATAAACAAATATACATACAAATAAAATATATTCGTTATAAATTGGCGCCCAACGTGGGGCCACACACTACAAGTGACGCCCAACCTAGGGGGTTGACGTTATAAATTTAAAATAATATTTACCTCAATATAAAACAAATGCCATTTTGTATTTTAATAAGAAGCATACACCGGTTCAGGGTAAAGACCCCGATGGCTGCAGTAATATCTGCCATTAGCAACCATTTTGACAATCTGGCCTATAATAATTGGTCAAATCTGAACAACTGTAGAAAAGCTAGAACGATTTGGCCCAAACTGGATGCAAAACGTTCAAACAAACTGTTAGAAAACTCGCGTAAAGACCTCGCTAGACTAACAGCTACTATAACAGGACACTGGCACATCGGGGAGCATGCGGCTAGACTAGGTATCCCGTTCAATAGACACTGCAGAATCTGCAAAAAAAAAAAACGCAACAGAGACGCTGGATTTCTTTCTGTGCCTGTCCGCACCTCAGATCACACAGAATGCGGCTACTTGGGAAATGGCAACTCACCTCGCTAGGTGAACTGTCCAATACGTGTCCCCTAAAACTTCGCACTTTCCTTAACTGTACAGGCTGGCTATGACGAGTCAGCTCTGGGCATAAGGCCATATACAACGAGATTAGGAGCACACATAATTAAAATACAAAATGGCGGATCCAATATTCTTGATCAGCACCAAAAGCCGAGTCGATGCAGTGATGTTCACCCCTTCGTTCATTTTTCCGCCCGTCCTGCTTGAGTTCGTTAGTAAAAATTTTTTATTTCCAGTAACTCCATATACTATTATAATAATATATTGAAGACCTTACAAATTACCTTTATATTTTTTGACGATACGCATCGATCTAGTCCCGACAATCTATGTGTTTGTTGGAAAAACGTTAACATGAATGAAATTTGTATGGGAGCTATGTGCAACGGGTATAAAAATGTGTCAATGTTCTTATTCAGGTCGGACCACTATGTTAGGCAGCCTTTATGCAAAAATACATGGAAAAACGTTACCTGTCCCATGAATCTTTGAATAGTTTATCTCCGATCAAGAGTGGATTAGATAAAATTCCGAGATTGGAGGGTTCCGGGTCTGGTAGAAGTTAAGACGTAAGATTGAAATCAAATTTTAAATTTAAATTTAAAATATAAAAAAATGGGAGTTGACTTTCAATGGAGATACTCGTATATGGCTATACCTAAAAGCGGGAGTGACACTTTCATATCGATACCTGATTTAATCGTTAGTCGTATTAATTTCATATTTTAGCTAAATATCTTTTAAAATGACTGAATATATTGAGAAGAAACAAACAGACGAACATGTTCAGATTCATTCGTCTCGCTGGGCTGATCAAGAATATATATATACTATTGTACTATACGCGTTCATTGTCTTACCTGAATAATTTGAACCAATCAAAAACACTGGCTCTCGACAAAACATTATCACCAAAGTTTTTTTTAACATATCCAAAATTTGGGTAGCCGAAAAATCATTTTTAAAACAAAATTGAATGCAACTTCTTCGTTGCACTCATTGTAAAAATAAAAATTTATTTTTTTTTTTGTTGACTGAAAACACGCGTGCCTTATTAACTGCTTACGCTATGGTTTCAAAATTTGACACAGATATCAGTTAAGGTACTACCAACTTGAGGAAAAAAATGGCCCAATTCCGAATGCCCGGGAAATTTAAAACGATTTGTCTTACTACATTTTGATCACAGAAGTACTTTATAGGGTTTAAGATGTCTCCTTTTATACAGTTATTCCACACAGTGTGACTATTAGATTATTATTTCCAAAATATTATGTAACTTTTCACTGGCTAAGAAGAATCTTGAAGTCAAACCAATTTGCTTGTCCATTTTTAAATTAAAACCTTAACCTAGTTCAAAGAAATTCACGATTGCATCTTTGCGCTGCAGTCAAAACACTTCAAAAAAAATACATCTTTTACAGAAAGTTTTTCATTTATTTATTGTAAAACTGAATAGATTCTAATTGCAAGTCAAATATTTAAAGATTGAGTTTTTTAAATTCTTAAAGTAAAGCATAAAATGCTTTCAAATTAAAAATTGACGCATTTGCAGCTGATTCCAGTGGGGATATTCACATAAAAAGTATTTAGTAATTGAAGTTGACACGACAAAAAGTGCGAGATAGAAAATTTGCTTGTAAAAAGGAGAGACATTGGCAACTTGGACATGCATTTCATGCTTTAAAACAAAAACAACATAAAAAAATGACAATAAAAACAACAGCAAAAAGTATAAACTTCAAAAAAAATACAAAGAAGAAGAAGAAGAACCAGCTAAGGCAAGTGTCCTTTGTACGTTTAAAAACTTTTTGCAATTTCTCTTGAGCTGTCAACATAGTGGCAAAAACAAAAAAAACACAAGCCTCAAAGACTCAGAGACAGAAATTTTATGCGCGCCGTTGAGCGGCTAAAGGCGCAAAAACAAAAACAACAACAACAAAAAAATTAACAACAAATATCAAGGATAAAATCGGTTTGCCGCCAATGTTGTTGCTGATGTTGCTGATGCTGATGCTTATAATACTGATGACGAAAATGAAGGATGAACGTTGAAATATCCTGTTTTTGGTCGTCAGTGTCATCAACGTTCTCTCGTTCTCGTTCTCTATTGGACAACTTATGATTTGTTGGCCTCAGGCAAAAGCAAATTACGCTACTTCACTCCACAGAGATTGTCGTCAGCGTTTTAAATCTCAAAGGAGTTCAAAAAATAACTCGTTGCCTTCATAAAGTTGTTTAGCGAAATTGCCATTAATTTTACACTTTAGTGCATCCAGCCAGCCACCGAATATCGCCATGGAGCAACATTAAACCAAATAGAAGTAGCAACATTGCATAAATCTTTTATTACCTTTTCGAACAAGATTGCTAAAGTTTTCACGGAAGCGAAATTGTTCGCATGAATTGAAAATTAAGTTTTCAGCCGCATGAATTTTTGAGTTATGAGAAGAAAAAAAAAATTATTGTTCATTTTTGCATGATTTTGAATGCAAAATTATTTAAGAAAAAAATGTATTTGACAAAAGCATTTATTAAATCAAAAATTATTTAAAAAGTTTTCACTAAAGTTTTGCATTAAAGTGTTTTCTTAATTTTTCTCTGCTAAAAGTTGACTTTATTCTTTAACGCGCTTCTTCTATTCTCTATTGTATTGCATACTTTTTGGTGGTTCAGCTCAGTCACACACAGTACAGTTTTTTCTTGTTTTGCTTATATTATATTTTTTTTTATTTCTATTATTTCGCTTTTGTATTTTGTTAAAACAAAAGAAAACGCTAATTAAATAAAATGAAAAGTGACAAAGAAACGTGATGAAGAATGTCCTTAAATGGCAAATGAGAAAAGTTTTTCAATAAAAAAAAATCTAACTGAAAAGAATTTACTAAATTTTTTATAGACAATTTTTTTAATGAAATTTTTATATTAATATTAACAGAATATTTTGAAGTGACCACAAATCGTGCAATGTGGTTTCGAATTGTTCAATTTTGCTGTCAACAAAGCTAAATTTTCGCAACAAAAAAAAATCTAATAAAATTTTGTTGATATTGTTTGCAAATGAAAAATATGCTCATGCATCAATTGACCACAATCATAATTCATTTTACATAAAAAAAAAAAAAAAATGTAAGCTTTATGTGACATATTTTAGCAATGTTTTATAAAATGATAACACAAAAAAAATAATAAACAAGTTTTTGACAGGTTACAGCAAATCGTTTACAGAATATTGTATCTTTTATATTATTTTTTGTAGCCATAATGGAAAAAAGTTATTGCTATCACATCTCTTTAAAAAGATGCAAGTCTTAATATGGAGCAGCGGGATTATCAGCGTCTTGTAAAGTGTTATTTTTCGGTCTCTGAAGAAAATTTGACTTCCATTTGGTAACCGATCACGAATTAATATCGAGAGGCATCGAAGCTCCTACAACATCAAAATACTCGCCTCGTGATGATGGTCTGCAAGTTTAACCAAGCACTTCGTTTTACTCTCATTCACGGAAAGTATAATTGAACGGGACCCTTTTTTAATCTCCCCATAAAACTCTGCTGATTTTTGCCAATTATGTCGATTTCATCTGCAAAAAGTAGGTAGGTTTTGTCGGTTGACCCTATAAGGGACTCACACAGACTAGTATGATCCGATGGCGGATGTTGTTTAGGGATTACAGTAATCTTTTAGTATTCTTGCGTGTTTGGCAAATACCAGAAGTTTGTTGTCAGACTCTCTTTTAGCGATGCGGTCCAAGGTGTGCCAAGATATTTTATTCTTGTCCCAGCATTTACTGGACAGTTACAGATGACTTACTCTAGAGTCTCCACGACTCGCTGCTCCTCCATTTCCTGCAGTCGTTCGTGGAGATTATACCTAGCTTCTTCGCGGGTGCGGCTGCCAAGCTGTGACACTCCATTGGAGTTGCAGCAAGTAGTGTGCTAGTTTCTCGTTTGGTTTTGGGCCATTTTTTGATATTTTAATGTTGGTTCTTCTAACTCATCCCAAAATCTGGCTAGGCAGTCTTTTCCCGAATGCTGTGTAGTGTGTGTAACGAGATTTGTTAGCTTATAATTTCGTTTAGAAGTAGGCTGATACCAGCGTTTGCTAGACTGTCCACAATCTCGTTACCGTCAATGCCTCGATGGCTGAGTATCCAGAATATTTTTTTTTTTTTTTGTATTTAGATCATCTACTGCCATCTACTGCAACTGTACAACACAATAATGGTGCTGAGAAATTATTGTTAATTGTCCTTTGGATCAATCATTATTCACCAAATTCCATTTTACTACATCGAAAAAATACTCAGTTGCATTGAAACCCCAATTCCTCGGCGTTTCCTTCCTTCCTAAAAACAAAACTTTTACTAGAATTATTTTTTATTTCAAATACTTAAACCAATTAGTTATTTCTGTTTATTTAAATATTGTTTTAAATGTTTCTATAAATTATATTAAACCGCATAACACTGACCCAGATTGAATTAGACATAATTTAATTTATTTGCATTCCTTATTTACATGCAACATGCACAAATCGTTTTGCTTTCGAAAATGTAAATGATAGCCATAAAGCATAAACTCGAACGAATTTTTGTTGCAACTACGCAGGGGGAAATATCCCAACAAATGAATTGTGTATTCTAATCTAAGTTATCGTGCAACATGTTGCTAGACGAAAATGTTTCGAAACATTGAGGCGTTGCTGTCAAATTAATAGCTCGTGAATGTATGTAAATAAAAAAAAAAATAGTGGAACTGGGTGACTGTTACTCAAATATATACATTTTGGAAGTTAACATACAAAATTATCTGTGCAGACGCTAGAAGAATGTATAAAGAAGTTTATGTTTATTTGAAAAAGTCTTTTTTTGTTTCGCTCATTAAAGAATGGTATAGTATCTCTCATTTTTCTCACCTAAACTTAGCTAACACAGTAAATAAATATTCGTCTCCTTGTTATAATTTTTGAGCTAGTTCAAGTTTCGATCATTCAATTCAACTTCAAATCGTTTTGATACTCAAGTAGTCTATTCATTCACTCATTCGCTTCATTGTCTGTCTGTCTGTCTGTCTGTCCATGCATCATCTGTCCCATTGTTCATCCGGCTGGCTACCTATAAGTATTCATAAATTTTTATTCAAGTTTCATCGAGCGCTTTTTGTTGGCTTTAGTAATTTTTCTACTTATCAGCATCTTTACCATGCAGCAATTGTTTTTTTTTTTTTTTATGCTTTTTATGATTTTCTTTAGCTTTCATATTCATTTTCATATTTCTTTTTGTTTGCTATTATTATTACACTTACAGCTACGAACGCTGTAGAACTTTTCCAATAAATATTTGCTGCGAAAAAGCATAATCCAGTTATCCACTCAATATACCGCTTTATTAAATTGACAATACGAAATTCAATTTGTATGCGCCTCTAAATGCTTGTTCACAGGATATGAAATCAATTTACAAGGATACAGTACATAGTAGCAGCAGCACTACGCCCACAATTTTCACTTGATATCTGTACAAAGTGCGCTGAGAACTCTGAGACACTTTGAATTTTGCTACCACAATTTAAGTGGAGGTGTATCAAATGGAAAATCCTTTAGCACTGAAGGTGAAACTGTAAGATATTTTAATAGATGAAACTTGAAGCAAATAATAATCGGTAAAAGTGAAAGTTTTTGTTGTGTAATGTAATAAAATTGATCAATCGAAGCACTCAGCATGCATGACTATCTTTTTGATTAAGTGAGATTAAAAATATTAATTTTTTTTCGAATTAAAGAAAAATTTCCTTGAACCAACTTTTAAACTAAAAACCTGGACTCAGCAGTTCCAAAAGCTCAGTGATGATATTGCGAATTATTTTATTAATTTAGTATGTTAAACCTAAGAAAAACAGTTTGACTTTTAAAATGAAATGCATTTATTTTTGAAGGAAGTGGTAGCAGGAGTAGCTTGCATGGAAGAGAGAGAATCCCCAGGAGCGGTAGAGAGAACTATTTATAAAAGGTGCGCTATCTGTTGCGATAGCATGTAGTGTTAGCACAGAGAATGATTTTTAAGTCGCAGTGTGATTAGATACTGCGACTTGAAAATCCGCAGTGACTGCCAAATATTGCTAAAATCGCAGTTAGCGATTTTTAAAATCAGTGAAACAATCACCGAAAGTGACTTTTCTACTAACACTAATAGCATGTGAATCTTGAATAGCTCTGTCATTTTTTGATATATCGATGACTGGATCGAAGTGTCATTTCAACCTGTTTTGTGTCATGAATCATCCAACCCCGAAACAAGGCACAGAAATCATTAAATTGCATTTTGAAAATGGATCCTCCATAATCCATAATCCGCGTAAGAAGCGGCTTCCGCACACCACTATTCGTAATTTGGTGTAAAAATTATGACCTCTAGCAGTTATGAGACCAAACAGAAAATCAAAAAGTAACCGTTTCATGCGGCGTATCGTCCAAAATGATAATTTTTTGGAAGATGCGACTGGAGACGCTGTTACGGTCAATGACGCGCACTATAAAGCAAAGCTACGTGACTTTGTGTTTCTGTTAATGATTGAATATGACATGGACCACTCCTAGTTCCAACAGGACGATGCAACATCACAATTGTGTCATTTATGATCTTTTCATTCGACCTAAATCTCTTACGACTGAACTTTTTCTCCATGTTTGGAAGTAGAAAAGATTCACAAGAGTCTAAATGAATATGTGTCTTGGTGGGAGAACACTTCTTTCATCACGATATGCGTTCGATTTCTGGTTAAGTCTGATCAGTAGTGACAATATTGACAGAACTTTGCAAAACAACTTCTTAACCTGAAATTACCTTTTTTCCATTTTTATCAAAATACACACACAGGATGTCGTATTTCAATGGCTGTCAAAAATACTTAAAGATGCAGTGTTGCAAGTTATTCCAAATTGACAGACACTTCACAGACACTTCCGTACAACTGTGGATCAATTTTGCATATATTGCAAAATGAATATTTTAACATTTTATTGTCCTTAAAACAATAAAATAAAAATAACTTTGAGGGTTTTAGTTACACCATAAATGTTTAAATATAATGTGTGAAATTAACATGCAACAACATTAGTTCAAAAATTAAACACTTGACAGCATTTTCATTTAAATTGTATTTATATATTTGCACAAAATGATGTTAACAAATCACAAAATCATTTTAAAGTTTAATTAAACATAAGGATTAATGTGAAAATCCTTTTAAACAGCTCACTGAATTTGTATGCTGAACAATCCTAAAAATTTAAATAAACAAGAACAAGAAAATGCTTAGAGCATTTACTCGTATCAAATTATATTTGCTTACGTGTAGGTAGATATTGTAGATATTTTATGTCAAAATTATGTATAGAAATGCTTCTGGAAATGCTGCTGCTTTTGTCAACTTCTTGATTAAACGTCATGTAACGAGTGATTGCTAAAATTAAGTTTAAATAATTTATTATAAGCGCATATAATATGCTGGGTTTTCGGCTATTTAACTCCATGTGTGCTGTGCTGTCTAAATAATCTGAAAACAGTAAATGACAAGAAACACAACTGCCTATCTGCCTGCCTTCCTGCCTGCCTGTTTGATTTGATACTTTGACGACCTGATAACCAATGACAACCGACAATAGGCAGCAGCAGGAGTAGCCGTAGCCGTAGCAGCAGCACAGATATATAAAGTTGTCTAATTTGCCATGAAACTAAAGTCATTAAGAATTGGCTCGAGAGAGAATCTTAGCCATGGAATTTGTTTACATTTAATCCACTTTTATTGCTGCATAGACTTTTGACCCTTGAAGCACAAAGTTTATTCTTAACAATGTTTTCACATATCCTTTTTATACTTATGCGTTGACATCTTATTGACTTTTAGCTATGTTTGTATGTATGTATCTGTGTGTGTAAGACATAAATATTTTATGAAAGCTTAGGTGTACATATTTATAAGTATCCTTTGCAGTACAATCCTTGACCATGTCAAATGTGTGTTTTTACCTTTCCTAAATAAATAAAAAAAAAAATCAATTTTATACTCATTTCTTTTGCACTTATTATTATTTTCGGCATAGCACGTTTCCATCCTTCGACATCCTTTTAAGTCCTTTTGTATTGCGTGTACATGCTGCGTGCTTAAATCCTTTTTCATTGAATTTGATTTTAGTTTAATTCGGCAAAGGGTTGACTTGATTTGACTTGACGACTTGCATAGTTGCTGTATGCAAGTATGCGTTTGTTTGTTTGTTTGTGAGTTGGTTACTTGTTATCCTTGTTTGATGTGTTTGTATACAGGATACTTGTAGCCGCAACGGAAGTTTCAAAACGGATGTGGTAGTTATCAGAAAAGTTTAATATTTATTTTTTTTTTCTTCTTTCCGGTTTTTGGTTTCCTTTTTTTTTTTTATGACAAATTGATTACTTTTCCGTTTTTTTTTTTTTTTTTTTTTGGCGACATTGAGCCAATTTTTTTTGGTTAAATAGCTTTATTGAGTTGTTAACTAAGAAAATAAACTTGTGCACCTTTGATTAAATTTTTTTTTTTTCATCAGGTAATCAACTTGAGTGTCACAAGTTTTTTTGTTATTGTAGTTTGAAAAGTTTGACAATTGATTAAGTAATAAAAGAAACATTTTGCGGTTATAACGCTTGATTAAGTTGTTGCGCAAAATATTTTATAAATATTTTTTTCTCAGCCTCAAAAAAAAAATATATTTAAGCCGCAAGGACTATCGAATCATTTGAATCAATGAAAAGTTTAGAGAAAAAAAACTTTGTCCATTGTTAACTAAACACTTTCTAGACAGAAAGTCAGCATTTAAATCCTTTTTTTTTTCTTCTTTCTATTTCTACAAAATGAGCAACATCATAGTTACCATTCAAAAAAAAGAAAAAAAGGCTTAAAATGAATGACATGAAACTCAAAAGCAACAACAGCAACAGTTCAACTTTTCGTTAATGCCCATCAAAGTTGAAAAGTTTTGAGTGTAACATTTTGTTATATTCCAAAAAAAAAAAAAAAAAAGGCGAACATTTTGACATATTGTTGTCAAAAATATAAAGCAGACATTAGTTTGCTCCTTTTATTTTCTCTTTGTTTCCTTTGTTGTTTCCTAACTTCACACTTCATTTGCACAATAATAATTTTCTCTCTATTCTGATTTTATGCTGGTCATTGGTATACGATATGTATTCTCTTCACTTTTGACAGACATTTATTTTTCACATTAATGTCAAAATGCGACACATTTGTTGCAAACACACACACACATACACAAAGCCAGGCGAAAGCCAACAAAGAAAATGCTTTAGACAGCAAAAAAAAACAAGAAAGAACGCTGAAGTCGAGTATGCTCGACTACAAGATACCCTGTACCCAATCTATATGTACCTTAAGTTAGGTTCTATTTGACTACCATACATCATTGAATTGGATTTTCATAGAAAAACTTAAAAAATCGGGTATATCTTTGATTGGGTTTATACCTAAAATTTTGTTGGGCCTACCCATATTGGTCTATTTCATTGGGACTATCATAGACATAATTTATACTAAATTAAAATTTTCTAGAATAAAAAGCAATGACGTTTTTTTTTGTAAAAACCCAATATTTTGGGGTAAATTTGTATGGGGGCTATACCTAAAATTTTGTTGGTCCCAACCATATTGGGATATTTTATTGGGACTATCATAGACATAATTTTTACTTAATTTGAACTTCCTAGAATAAAAAACAATGACGTTTTTATGCAAAAAACCTAAAATTTTGGGGTACATTTGTATGGGGGGTACCCCTTAAAATGGGTCTAGAGAAAAACCGTTTGTAAGTGCACACTTGACGGCCTAGGAGAGTCTAAGTTTCAATTTTGAAAGCTCTACCTCTTATAGTCTCCGAAATAATCGTTTTCATACGGCAGACAGCATGACAGACGGACAGACGGACAGACGGACAGACGGACGGACGGACGGACGGACAGACAGACAAAGCTAGTTCGACTCCCCTTCCAATGCTGATCAAGAATATATATACTTTATAGGGTCTATCTTGCCTCCTTCTGTCTGTTACATACATACATTCGCACAAACTTAATATACCCTTTACCCTTTGGGTACAGGGTATAAAAAAAAAAATGAAACAAAAATGACAAAAAGGACATGAGCAGTATATTTTGCGTTGTTGTTGTTTAGCATTTGTGCAAATTCACAATTTGACATTAGTGCGTGAGTTGTACAACTTAAATGTGTGGTATCTATTGCCTTTAGATTAAAGACTAATCAATCTGCATTGCTCATAGTGGTCTTAGAATAGTTGATAAAAAAAAAATTTAAAAAAAAATAAAAATAGTTACCTCAAATTCAATTTACAAATTGGCTTAAGAAGATTTGGCAATGTTGGAATTAAGTAGATTTTTCCTATTACAGTTTTGAGCAGAGTTTCCAAATTATAGTTTCCGTATACTTTGAATTCGATAAACATACTTACGATTATGCAACTCACTACTCCATTGATAAATATTTCGTTAACTTAACATCTTTGGGGTCTTACACCAAATATCATTTTTTAGGTCTATACCTTTATGATTAGACCCATTTTCAATTACGCTTCCTTTATTTGGTGGTTGCTGCAAATTAACACGGTTAAGCAGTGTGATAGACTTCAGCGTTGGTCGTTCCTTTGTGTCAACGGGACGATGAAGTCCTGTCCCACTGTTGCTATGGAGGCGATCATTGGTTTACCTCCTCTACACATCTTCACATCAGCCGCTATGGAAGCCCTTAGAATTCAAGCTCTGAACAGTGATATACTTGATGACTTTGGTCATTCAAACATCTTAAAACTCATTCCTGCATCGAGATACTCAAGATAACAGACCACCTACCACGGTTTTTCGTTTTGCCGACGCTTTTCGTTCCATTCGGTCAGATTGGACGAGTTGGGACCTAGGTTTTGAAACCATCAACCATTAAATGGTGCTGGCATATACGGTCCCAACACCAGGATATCTGTTGCAATGGGTGCTTGGCCCACAGTCTTTTAATCTGAGATCCATGCCATCGAAGTCCGTCACCTTTACTCATAGTCTTCGGGGGCCAATATCACAATTTTCTCTGATAGCCAAGCTGTTATTAAAGCACTTACTTCATGGAACTTTTCTTATCGATGTTAGTTCTCCAGTGTTATGACTCACTTCAACACCTCCCTCAGGGTCTTAGAGTCACTATCGGCTGGGTCCCTGGAAACAGGGGTAATGTCGGCAACGAAGCCGCTGACGAACTTGCCAGATCTAGCTTCTATTCGCCCCTTATTGGCCCGGAGCCTTTCTGCGGGCTCAGTTGGGCCTCAGGCATACGCATAATTGATAGGCTCTCCACAGAATCTCTTTGACAATATTAGATTGAATATCTATCTGCCCTAAAAACATAATATATCTCATAGCTGTCTTGACCTCAGGTTGCTAACTGACTACCTTACCGGTCATAATAGATTGAGATATCATCTTAACAAAATAGGCCTGTCCCCAAAGTCAGAGTGTAGACTCTGCTTGAAGGACGATAAAACTAGCACACACATTCTCTGTGAATGTCCGGCTTTGGCCCGCTTCAGATTCAATCCTTTTGAACCGCTGTTTTATCGTAACCGATCAAATCAGGGGTCGTCCCAACTAGAGAGGCGGAGAGGATTCTCTGTCCATTAACCTAACCATTTTTCAATGCTACAATATACTCCCTTATAGTCGCAGTGCTCTTTTAACCTCTAGTTATCGGTGGGCCTACCATGTTCCTATTATACTCTGAGCTAACGGTGGGAACATGCGGTGACCACTTGCTTGTCTCGCGGCCTCGGTCAGGCACAGCGCCAGGCTTTTTAAAAGTTATAGCAATGTCTTTCTCACTTAGAACTGTAAGATTTGGCAAAAAAAACGTATAATTTTATCAAAGTGAGAGAAACGGCGCAGAGGCAAATAAATATTTTTTAGAGGGAAACCACTTTAGAAGGCCGAAATTCGAGTCGTTTGTTGAGGTTTGTTTATTTATATTTTTAAAACTGTACGCATGAATCAGACAGCAACAGACAGACGGACAGACGGACAGACAGACAGACGCACATGACTAGATCGACTCGTCTCATCGAGCGGATCAAAAATATATTTTGGCAAATGTCGATTTAGGGCATTTGTCGCTAGAGCCATCTATGTATGTATAAACAGCGGTTTCATATGTTACAACCTGGTACACCCGATTTCCAAATTTGAATTTGTATTTTAAAAATGAAGGTTGGGTACAGGGCATCTTATAGTCGAGATTACTCGACATAAAGAACAAATTAAGTTTATCTAGTAGAATTAACATATAATACATAATAAAAACAAAAATTCAGTTAACTGCGATTTTAACGGCCTAATTTAGACAGCTGTTGTTGATACAATCTTTAGGTTAAAAATTACTTATAGATGAAGAAGATAAAACAAGTATAGCATATTACAACTTTGGTGCTAATATAATTGATATATCCTGTGGTTTTGTATGTAACTACAAATCGAATATATAAAATATAGTTGAATGTGTGCATTTCATTTACAATAATTTTACATTTATCTTACAACTTTGACACAAATATTTCAAATATTTTTAAATCATTGACAAATTTAAATTATTTTAGTTGCTGTCGGAGCTCAAATTCTATTGAATTGTTTTATTTATATAACAAATTTGAATTTCTATATGATTTTAAATTGATTTTCAGTTTGATTAAATTTTTTTTTTTTATATGTTGCAGCTTGTTTTTATTTTACATGCTATGAAAACATGCAGACAGATGAAACTATTTAAATATTTGAAAAATGTTTCTAGCTGATAAGTTTTTCGGTATTTTATGTTTACAAAAAATTTAATTAGCAATTTTTGTACAAATAGCATCAAAATGTTTACGAATTCAATAAACGATTTTTATATTTGGCAAAATGTAATGAAATTAAATTTGTCAAAACAAAAAGTTTGTATTTTTTTAAATATTTATTTATAATGCTGCAATTGCTTTAACTTCTTCTGAGCAACAAATTATCTTAGAATTTCGCGTATTTGTTTTTCGTGTTCACGTAGAACAATCAAATTTGACATAACCAAAAATTTTCATACGCCTCGTTGCCAGTTGCAATTCACATACACACATACGCGACATGAGTATTTTGTGTGCTTGCATACGCGAGACATATTTGTTGCCTTTGGTTATGAAAACTTTAGACAATATTTTTTTTATTTTTTTTTTTTATTATTATTTTTGTACTTCAACTGGCAAGACTGTTTCCTGTTGCGAATGTTCTTCAACTGCAACGGCTGCAATGTTGCACGTAAACTGTTGCTAACTTGGTAGTCTCTACTTCAGAAATTTTTGCTCTGCCATCCAAACTTGAAACTTTTGAGAAGTAACGTCAAAGTTTTAGCCTCAACTCTATTCTAGAATTTGTTCGCAAGCATGTATATGTTTATTTGCATGCATGCATTCATCGCAAGTAATTTCTTTTCATTCTTCCTGATTGCATTGTATAAGTTTTTGGAAAAAAATTTTTGCCAACAGCAAGCATAACATATGAAATTATTGTTTAAAGAAGCAATTCAAAAAATGTTCTGGTGACATTTCGTTCGCCAAAATTGCATTATTCTTGCATGAGCATATATAATATTACATATTTTATATTCAAAAAGGAAAAATAAAAACAATTCAATTTCCACAAAAAAAATTATTTAGATAAACAAATTGAAAATAAATTGTTTTCTTGCTTTTCTTTTTTCAATTTAAACGTGTTTATGCATAAATCTAAGACATTGTTAAATCCAGAGCAGATACTTTAAATAAAGCCTGGCATTAAATAAATTACTTAACTCAAGGTAAAGAGTTAGATACAATATATACTCGTATGCTGCGTAGATACTTACATTTACGAGTATGTACCCAACGCTGTTGCTCGCCTGTGTGCAATAACCACATAACGAGCTTTACAGGTTTTTGCGGCATTTAGCATAAAATTACATTGAAAATATGGAAGCAAGAAGCTGCAGGCAAGTTGTTGAATTTGAAATTTAGTATAAAATAAAATACTTGAGCAACAGTTAAGTTGTTATGCTATACCTACTATACTATATTACTTGTATCTTATTTACAATGATTTTTATGCATGTAGCGCATAGAGCTAACTACTTCATTGAATTATGCCAAGAGCAGATACATATGCACAGAAATGCCATTTAAGTAGATTAACATTAAGCCGAGACGTTGTTGTTGTGTTGATACTATATATGTTGTTGCTAAAGCATCTTTGAGTACTTAATTTTTATTTTTTTTTTTTTTTTTTTTCGTTTGCTTATTTTTACTGTAAATTAATGCGACTCAGTGTAGGTGTAGCTATGAACATTGCTCAGACCAATATTCATTAAAAAATATTTATGCAACCGGCGCTGTCTAAGTGCCAACATACATGTATGCATATACTTGTACATATAGGTGCATACATATATGACTATTTATGCATAAAACAGGGCTGGATTAGTAATGAAAATATGTACATAAAAATGAAGTAATAAAAATTCATTTAAAAAAATTGTGTCAAGTATGATAGCCGCTTCTAAACTTTTCTTTAAATCAAATCAACTCCTTGCTTTAATAATCCTTGTTAATTTTTTTCTACTTTCCTCATATTATTGTTATTATACCAAGTGACGTATTCCGCCACTTTCTCTTTCTAATTTGATAACCAATTTTGTTGAGTATGCGAGTTATGGTGAGTTTATATAATTTCCCCTTATTAAGCTGATAAAATTAAAAAAAATGCTTTTGCTAAAACTTCTTTATAAGTTTTCAAAGTGTACTAAGTCGATTGAAAACAAACCCAAAATAATTTAAAAATTTTTTGGGGAGAAATTTTGTTGGAGAAGGAAAGGAAGAAAAAAAAAGGGGGGAAAAATTGGGGGAAAAAAAAAAAAAAAAAAAAAAAAAAAAAAAAAAAAAGTCTACTCCCAATATTATAGATTAGGACTAAAAACTTTTTGTAACTATTGTTCACTCGACTACCGTGTTCTTTTTTTTTTCTTCAATTTGAAAATTTATTTTATTTTTAGCTATGTCAATTATATACTTTATTAATAAAAAACCCAGCCCTGTTTTTTCAATAAGATAATAAAGTGCCACTTTACATAATATGTAACATCTCATTACTATTTTAACGTTTCACAAAAAAAAGTAAATAAATAAAAAAGTAAAAATTTCAGAAATAATATTACTTGCGCATCTATAAAATATAACTCACACCCACAGCCACTTAAGTAAAATGTACTTAAACTATAATTATACAAATGTGTATGCAATGTCGCAAAATTAAAAAAAGACGAACAAAACAGAGAACTCATAAAATTTTTATTTGTTTTTTTTTTTCAAGTTTATAAATATCTCAAAGCAGCAGATAAAATAATTGCGTCATTGCCTCGAGCGTAATTTACGCAGTTCACTTGATTAAATAGCGCAATCTAAATGAGTAATCTAGGCATAATCAATAAACAGCTGCTCAAAAGTCCATTTTAAGCACGCACAGAAATGAAATTTTTAAAGTTTTGGCATGAGAAAAGTTTTCGAAAGGAAGTTGCCAAAGCGGAAGCAATAGAAAATGGCCCAAAGCGGAAAATGTTTTGTATAAAATTTGATGCTGTCGGGCGAACAAATTGAATTGCTGCGTAGTGTGACAATTTATAGATTTTATTTTGTGGAATACACATAAAAATAAATTTCAAGCAAAAAAAAAAACACTCCCATTTTTATTTTATTACATATTAATAGATGCAAGAAAAAACTTTGAATTGATTTTAATAGAAAATCCATTTAGAAAATCTTAGCTATACAAAATGCAAATGCGATTTATTTGGGTAAAAAGTCGTAAAATCGAATTTCTATTGTAGCACATAAAAGTTTTACGCTTATGAGGCGGATTTTTTTTTTTTTTTATTGGAATATTAGCTAAGTATTACATTTAAGTTTTATGTCGAAAATTTGCCTAATTGAATGTGTTTTTAATAGACATAATGCAAAGCTGACCACAAATTTTGGAAAGAATTGCTAATACAACTTCAGCTATTTTCTTATATTCTAAATTCAATGATTTTCCTTAAACACGTACAAATATTGCAAAACTATGTAAAAATCCTGACAGGATGTATGCGTTTTAAATAAATAATAAAATAGTGTGTCAACAGTATTTTCTTGAAAGCTTAACTCGATTATACAGCAAAAGTATCGCTCAGAATAAAATAAATATAATAAAGTACATTTACATAGATACATACACATATACACATATGTATATGCGTAAACATTTAAGTAAACTTAAGCCAAATACCTAAACATAGCAACGATAATAGTTTTAGCCATTTTCGTGACATGTTAACTCAACTAACTGAATTCAGCTGAACTGAAGCGTAACGCTTAACTAAAAGTCATTGCATGAATCTCAGCGCACTTTGAATACTAAAAACAATGCAAAAGAGTAGAAACAAGAAGAGACGAGAAGAGACGAGAAGAAAACACTTAGTTCCATTTAAACTAAAACTGGAAAAGCGGATGCTGTAAACGCTGTTGCTGTATCTTCATGAATGCCAACAACGGTGCAGGGCATTAAGTCAGTCTGACATATCGAACTGAGTCAGAAGAAAAATGTTGTAAGTTAAACTTGACGGGTCTGACAGATTGATTGCTCATATTTGCTGATGTTATGCACGTCTTTGGCATGAATAAATTGAAGTATTGAGTCAACATAAACATGCTGCCTTCAAATAGATACACATACCTACACACATATACTATATATGTATATGTACATGTGTGCATCTACAAATATCGAAAGTAAAACATGCAACACAATATAACGCGTACCGGATATGTTGCCAGTAGTACTCGTAGTTCTTGTTGTCAGTTTTTGAGCCAAATTTGTTTAGTCATGCGCAAAATTGTTGAAAAATAAGTATGCAAATGTGTGAATAGATACTTGAATATATTGACATATGCCGAATATTACTAGATTGTGCTAGAAAGAGAGAGAGGATTTGTAGAAAATAATTTAGAATAGCGTAGAATTTCGGTGTATAATTAGATACAATGTAGAAGTGAAAATTCCGAAAAATGTATTTATTTTGTTTGCACATATTCATGACTAGCTTAGCAAATAATTTTATGAAAATTGTTTAAAAGTCTCTGAGTCAACATATATTTTCTTCCAATTGCAGTTTTTCTATTATACTCAACAAAACCAATATGGACAAATTGGTTATCTGAAAATATAATTTGCACAGGTAAGCCCACTTATAACTTTTTCAACACTTTAGCATTAGATTTTTGCAAAGTACTGATCACGATCAATGGGTCAAATGGGGATTTTTTTGTATAGGAACTGTAGTGTCCCATAGTTACTTCTATCTATTATGCATAGTCCCATATAAATACGACTGTGACTAGGTTACTCACTGACTGCCGCACATGAATCGGTCAATATCTGTCCCATGCGGACTGTTGTAAATAACTGCAGCTGACGACATATATATTTATTCGCATATATACATGCTTTTGCAAGAAGTGACCCACGCTCTCACCAATTTGGTATCGCTTACAGAGAATCTATAACTCTTAATAAAACCACTAATTAATGTAACTACAAAAGCCAAATTAAATATATGTATTTAAGGCCAATAGAACTATAATTCTCTTGTTGATTTTCCATTCTATAAACTGCACACAGTTCTGTCCACAACAGTCTAAGCCATTCGGAGCTGGTTGAATATTGTTTGCATACTGTCTTAATTCAATGCAATTCAACTACAACAATTTTCTTCTAATTTCGCCGCACTTCTAAACCAAATGCCGTAGCTTTATAATGCAAACGAAGCTGCTTAATATTTTATCGGTTTTCTATATGTAGACTGACTATACTAAATGTTTGTGCATTAATTATGAAATCAATTTTAATTGATGATTGGTAATTACCAATAAATATATACATATGTGTATATGCTGTGAGTCAATAGAAGAAATTTTAATGCATAAGTTTTGAATTACGAATTGAGCAATTTGCAATTTGCCTAACGGCGATGCAAGTTTTATGCGAATGCTATGGACAATCGCATAGCGCAATATAATAGCTGCTAGCATCATTATTATTATTTACTTCAAATAATATTCAATACGCTAAGGAATGCAATGCAAATTATAAACAAATTGTTATTAGATGAAATTTATACATTTTGGTTAAAGTATTATGTCAGCTGATAATGAGTTAAGGGATTTGAATGATTGAGAGATATAAGCGCATTTTGATTGCAGAACAATTAAAAGGTTTCAGTTTACACTTTATTTTACAACAAAATGCTAAAAGCTTTACTCATTTAGAATATTAAAATGAATAGAAAATATTTGGCACTAACTCACTAAATAGGTCATTTAAATACGCTCTTCTATCTTTACGTATTTTAAAGGCAAACGCAATTTTTAGGTTTCTTTCCACAATTTTCGACTTTATCGATGATTGCTTACACTATTTTGTTTATACTCATTTATATTCACAGTAGTATTCATTAGTACTCAGTTGTATTCATCAGTACTCAGTTGTATTCACAGTAGTACTCACTTATACCCATTTATATTCACAGTAGTATTCATAAGTACTCAGTTGTATTCACAGAAGCACTCATTTTTACATATTTATGTTCACAGTAGTATTCATTAGTACTCCGTTATATTCACAGTGGAACTTATTTATACTCAATTAAATTCACAGTAGTATTCATTAGTACTCAGTTGTATTCATCAGTACTCATAGTGTTCATATATACTCATTTATATTCACAGTAGTATTAGTACTTAGTTGTATTCATTAGTACTCAGTTGTATTCACACTAGTACTCATTCATACTCATTAATATTCAGTATTAATTAGTACTCAGTTGTATTCACAGAAGTACTCAGTTGTATTCACACTATTACACATTATTACTCAGTTGAATTACAGTTGAATTCACAGTAGTATTTACTAGTACACAGATGAACTCACAGTACTACTTAGTTGTACTCACAGTAGTGCAGATGAATTCACAGTAGTATTTACCAGTATTAAGATGAATTCACAATACAACTCAGTTGTATTCACATTGTACTCATTTGTATTCCCAGTGATATACATTAGTACTCAGTTGAATTCACAGTACTACTCAGTTGTATTCACAATAGTACAGTTGAATTCAAAGCAGTACTAATTTGTATTCAGTTAATTCACAGCACTACTCAGTTGTATTCACAGAAGCACAGTTGTTCTCACAGCAGTACTCACTCGTACTGTTATATTGGTAGTTGTCTTTGACTGAATTAAGGAACTGTGAGTAACACAGTTCCTTAATTCAGTCAAAGTAGTACTCATCAGTAATCAGTTAAATTCACAGTATTAATTAGTTTTATTTGCAGTAGTACTCATAAGTACTCAGTTGTATGCACAGTAGTACTTAGTTGCATTCACAGTTTCTCATTTAATTCACAGTAGAATTC